>VZTU01000056.1:737172-758745 GCA_013400835.1 Zapornia atra | reverse complement strand
GTTGCTAGGGGCCGTGGCGGGGCGGGGTGGGGGCGCCGCGGGGGACCGTGAGCGGGGACGGGCCTTCCTCCGTGTGACGACCCTCCTGCCTGTCCTCCGGGGATCGGTCAGCGGGAGCCTTGCCCGTTCCCGGGCCTCGCCTGGAGCGGCGCAGGCAGGGCTCGGCCACCCATCGTCCCCACGGAGCAGCCCCAGGGCCGGGGGCGGCGTGTGCGTGTCCCTAAGCAGGCCTTCGGGGCTGCGGGACCCCCAGTGCGGCTGGGCTGGGCGTGAGAGGAGAAGTGGTGTGAGCCGGGGCGNTGAGGCGTCGGGGAGCACGGAGGGAATGAAGCCGCGGAGGGTGGCTGGAGAAATGGCAGCATCTCCTCCTCGGGGAGCTGCTCTGAGGCGGGCTTAGCAGGTCAGGAGCCCAGGCTGTAACAGCGCTGCGTTTTCGTACCACGTTGATACCTGGTTCATTTGGTGGAGGAGGGTGGAAGCCTGGGCTATCAAAACATGCTTCGTGTATCCAGGTGTGTACTCTGCACGCTTGTTTTTAAGTGCAGGGAGGATGTTGGTATGGTCACAAGATCCAATTCTAAATTAAAAAAGAGAAAGAGAAGTAACTTGTGTATATTTGGTATGTAGGTGGTTTAGAAACAAATCAAATTCCGTTTTTTTACAGAGAAAATACGAAACCTGATTTAAAAAAAAATGCTAGGTCTGGTGGGATTTGTTGAAACTTGGCATCTCTGGAGATCTGGCAGCCTAGTGATAACATTTTGTCTTTCTAAAGCATAGTTTATCTGACAAACTTCATGTCTCATAAATATTTACCAGCTTAGCCTTGAAATCCATCCTACAATGTAGGTAATATTTTCCTTGCTTTTAGAGACACAAGCAAGGAAAGATAGCCTTTGAACACTACCCAGTAAATAAGTTGCTGGTCTGTTACTTCATCATCAGGACTATGAAATGCTCCACAATGCCTGACCTACAGCAGAAGAAACCCAGTAGGCTTGAGCGGTGTCTTACGTTCCTCACTCCCAAGTTAAGCCTGGCTGTGTCAGTGATAGGCATTTTGGATTTGAACACTTGCCTTTTGCGCAAATGATCTGCGTTTCTCTGCATACATACACATCCATGTGAGTATGTGTTCTGACAGCACATACTCATAATGGAGCTGCTCTCTCTGGGTAGCAGGCAAGACCCTTTGTAAGGAGAAGGGAGGGGGATTTGCCTTTATCTGGCTTGCCAAGGTCAGTCATGAAGTCTGAAGCAAAGCCAGGAAAAGTATCCAGCTCTCCTGACTCTGCTTTTGTAACAGGGCTGCTGCTTCATCTTTTTCTTTTCGGTTGCCAGTAGAATGTGTTCTTTACAACATGTTTGTAAAAAATTGTGATTGACTGAAGATGGTCAAGAGAAAGGGCAATAAACACAGGTTTACTTGGGCCGTTAACCAGACTAATGCCCCCTTTCTGCACTCAGGGGTGCTCCAGCCAGCATAAAAAGGCTGAACTGCCCACTGAGCTCAGTAACGCTCTTTGCACCTGTGGGTTTGCCTGTCCTGAGCCTTGGCAAAACCAAAATCTGTGGAAGTTCTGTGCACAAATGTAAAGAGGTGTTAAAGTAAGCTAAACGTTATGTTATTATGTACTTGAGATGCCCTTCCATGGAAGCAGGAGTAACTCAGACAAATCTGAACTATACAGTGATGGATACTTTGGTGAAAATTCTGGGCCTGTTGATACAACAGGAGTTCTGCTATCACCCTCAATAAAGCCCACACTTAATACTTGCAGTCCACATTAAAAGGGACTAGGGAAAGAGTGCAGAGGGAGTCACGGAATCACAGGATCACTAGGTTGGAAAAGACCTTTGAGATCATCAAGTACAACCATACTTGTCCTCTACTGAAGTACATCCCTGAGCACCTCATCTACCCATCTTTTAAATACATCCAGGGATGGTGACTCAACCACTTCCCTGGGCAGCCTGTTACAATGCCCAATAAAGGAATTAGGGAAGAGGAGTTGAGGGGAAGTTTGTGTCTTTCAGAGTAATTTTTTTGACCGGCAAAGTGATTTTGAAATAAGAACTTTTGAAGGAATGCTTGAGACCACAGAAATAACAGGAGCTGATATTGCTGTTTTCAGCAACATTGATTAGTGCTGTTTTCTTCATGTAGCAAAACTTGCACAGAGAATGACAAACTGCACAGCAGCTACTTTCTTTCATATTTCATTGTTGCTATATTCTGTTTCATTTCAGCAGATGAGTTCATTTCCAAGCATATTCATTTTCTTCTTAGAAATTGGGCCATAGTAAAAAAATAAACCCAACCAAAAGCCTGATTGCATGGGTTTCCTATTTCTTTGTTACCCATAAATATTCAGAATATTATCAGGTACTACTTAAGCTACATTCACAAATCAGGAGGTGATTTTTTTTCCTATCTAAAGGCTCTGAATACTCAGAAAGCAGTCTGACAATCAAATCACGCTTTCTGGTCCTGGTGCTATCGCTAGTGATAGCGACAGTGGTTTCCTAAGTGAGACTCGGATGACAATGCTTGTATGTTATCCAGATTAGGCTGCAAGATGTGCTTTGAGCTGTGCTGGCTACAGCACTAACAGTTGTTTTTGCCAGGAGAGTTGGAGAATATGACTCAAAGACACACAGGAAGCAGATCTGCTAGTTAAGGTGCCTTTTTTATGTCACACTTTTGGCTGTCACCACACAGAGAAAACAAAAGAAAACAATATGATAGAAAACAACATCATTGTGGGGAAGAATTTAGATTTTTTTTTTTCTTCTGGAAATGAAAAGGCACACTAAGGCTCTCTTAACATTGCACAGAGCAGACCCCAACTTTAATAGCATTTGTGATCAGAGCAGAAAATGTTGGAATTGATTACAATTGCTGGACAAAACATAAGGATTGATTTAAAGTATTCAGATGCATGGGTTTTGAGTCTTAATTCTGGAAGAAGGATTGCAAATGCAGAACTGACTAAGGAATTTCTATTCCACTCACCTCACTTTAAAGGCCAGGGTCTGAAAGGCATCGGTAGAGGAAAGTAGAGAATTGGCTAATGTAATTGTTATAGCTGCCTCGTTGTGCACTGCAGCTATGACAGTATACACCAGCTGGGACTCTGCCCAAATATTAAATCATTTTAGTTTATACAAAAATATCGATTTTGACAGATAATTGTTAGCCCTGATGCAATTTTTTTGGTGTTTCTTTAAGCCTTTAAAATATGTTACATCCATGGAGATGTAACCAGTATTATTCCTTCTTATTCTGATGCCTCATTGGCTTTTTTCTTGTAGAAATTCTAAGATAATATGATGCAGTGGAAGATTTCCAGGACGTTTTCATCATCAGTGTTGCCTTTAAAACTAATTACTTGTGTTTAAAATAATTATTTGCATTTTTAAAAAAAAATTTAACTTCCACAGGATACATAATCTTAAGAGGTTTTTATGGAAGGAAGAAGTGTGTGATTTTTTGAAAATGGCTATGACAGAACTATTCATAGAAAAGGACAGGTTACTGTCTGCAAGCTGGGTCAAAGTCCGTGCTCGATTATGACGAAGCCCAAGTGCAACCCACTGCAAGGCCAGGGCAAAATGTGTCTTTGACAGCAGAGAAAACAATGGAAAGACCTTCTTACTCCACTTCATGTCCAGCAGAGAATGAGAGATTTAAGGTGGGAGAAGATTTTGTGTGTGTTGACTTCTCCCTTTGATCCATGCCCATTAAACTTCCAAACTAGCCTTTCCATACAGGAGAAGAGCAAGTCCCTGGGCACAGCAGAGTGGCTGTGGCAGTGCAGTTGCTCTGAATTCACAGAATCACAAGGCTGGAAAAGATCTTTGAAGATCATCAAGTCCAACCAATCCCATCCTAAGGTAAACCATATCTCTAAGTACCTCATCTACCCTTTTTTTAAACACATCCAGGGAAGGTGACTCAACCATCTCCCTGGGCAGCCTGTTCCAGGCCCTGACAGCTCTTTCAGTAAAAAATTTTTTCTAATATCTAATCTGACCCTGCCCTGGCCCAGCTTTGTGCCATTTCCTCTCATCCTATCACCTGTCACCTGGCTGAAGAGACCATGGCCCACCTCTCTACAACCTCCCTTCAGGTAGTTGTAGGTGGTGATAAGGTCTCCCCTCAGCTTCTTCTCCAGGCTAAACAGCCCCAGCTCCCTCAGCTGCTCCTCATATGATTTGCCCTCCAGCCCCTTCACCAGCCTGGTTGCCCTTCTTGGGACTTGCTCGAGGATCTCAATGTCCTTCTTATGGTGAGGAGCCCAGAACTGGACACAGTACTCGAGGTGTGGCCTCACCAATGCTGAGTACAGGGGCACAGTCACTTCTCTAGACCTACTGGCCACACTATTTTTGATACAAGCCAGGAATTTTTGATACAATTCCTCAGGAATCGGAGAGGTTTGAGCACTGGGCTGCAACTGTGAGAAAACAGCAGCAAACAGTGGTGGTTCCTGGCCTGCACACCTCGTTTAATCCCTTACATGGAAAGCGGAGAATGCAGTGCTTTGCCTGCAGAGCCATATGGCATGGTGTGTGAGGATGTGAACCTGCAGGATGGGATGGCTGTCAAGTGCCCGAACTGCACTAATTCCACTGCTGTTTGACACAAGTGCCTATACAGATCATAGGCTCTGGGACAGAATCATCCTGCTCTGGGGAGCTGTGTGAGAGCATTGCTCTCATGGGTTGGCACACAGTCAGTGTTTAGAGAAGTGAGAGAATTGAAAATGTCTCCTTAGCTTCCCAGAAACCTCATGCCTTGTGGGTGACAAAGGAAATGTAAAAGCCAAGTAGCCAGTTAGTTGGTGGTGATGCCAGCTCTGAATTTGACTCTGTGTTTGAAGCTAAAATAGGTGGTTTATAACAAGCTTCTTCCATTCCTCCTAGTGTGTGACCCCAACAGAGCTGAGCCTTAAACAGAAATCCTTTCGGATGCTTTGCCATCTGAGTCAGGCATGTTACTGTTCCTCCTACGCCATTTCCTGTGTGGCTGATACTGAATCAAAGACTCCATTCACAGTGATGGGCAAAGAATAGGTGACTCCAGCACACGTAATGTTTTCAGGCGCAAATTAGTAATTGGTGTGCTCGAGCATTAGTGGGAAGCAATTGTTTTGTAACGGTGAAATAAATTCCAGGGTTTCTGGGTACAGGTTATCTAAAAATGGTATAGCCCACGCTTGTTCAAAAAGGAACATCTAAAATTGTCGACAGGCTAATGGAAGGTACAGAGCTTGGCTGAAATCCCCAGGGCCCAAGAGCTGGGTTTTGCTTGGAGAGACTTGCCAAGGAGTTTCTCCTCTGTCTCTAACCCCAGAGTGCCTAGGATCCAACCTGCATCTCCCCCTGTAACAACCATTTGCACCCTCAGTGGTCAGCAGAGCCTCTCAGCCACCAGCCCTGTTGGTTATACCCCTCCCTGCTCTTCTCGGAGAAGAATCCCTTATTCTCCAGAGACCTCCAGGTGTGTCTGCACAGACAGCTCAGGGTACGTCTAAGCTCGTGTGTAAGTCCCCCTGGTATATACAAGAGTGGGTGCTTGGGTCCGAGCCTGGGCTGAGCCTCAGCAGTCTCTGAAGGCACCGCAGGTGAAGGCCCCTGTTCTTGTTCATACAGTTTCCAAAGGTTTGACAGATCCAAGTGCTGATGTCCCTTGGTGTGGATTTTGTAGAATCGTAGAATCACCTGGGTTGGAAGAGCCCCTTTAGATCAAGTCCAACCATAGCCAAACCCTGACTAGTCCACCTCTAGATCATGTCCTTAAGCACTTGAAATAACTTCCCTGAAGTAACCTGTGTTTGATCTAGAATATATCTTTCCTTTTAATGTTGTCAGAGGCAGGAAAACTGTCCAACTGTGTGTGATTAAAAATCTCCCCTCACCATTAGAAACCTTTGCTTCTCCTCTGGATATGCCCATTAATGACCACTTCCAGCCACGGGATTTCTCCTGCTTTTCTCTTGTGGCTGATCAAAGTTTTGCTCCCAACCTGTACTTAGCTCAGCCCATAGCCACCTCTTTTCAGACTGAAGAGATTGAAATCTTGGGGTCTGTCACCAAAGGGCTTCCTATTCCAATTTGTAAGCACTAGCATGCATGTTTTCTCTGATTCGTTTCCACCTTATCTATCAGTTTGTGATACCAGATGTGGACATGGAATTCAAGCTGTAACAACACAAAACCCAAATACAGACATGAGATAGCTGATTTGGCTGATCCCACAGCCACAGAACCCGGTTAGCCCTCTTGGGTACTCAACTCTGGACACGCATGTTCAGCTCTGACTCACGCCTTTTCGGTATCTCTGACCCTTCCCCTCCACATGCCTATCTCCTATCCTGAAGCTATGCTTTATTATTCATACAGTTTTTAACACTGGTCATAGTCAAATGTGTTTTGTTCACCTAAACACAGTTTTGCACACTGGTTTTCTCTGCACACCCTTTAATTTCCACCTCTTCCCTCCATCTCAGTGTCATCTGCAGAGCATATCAGTAATGTTTTCTGGTTTTTTTACAGTCCTCGATGAAATAACAGTTGGTACAGATGAAGAACTGATAGTGCAGGGTTACAGGACCATATTGTGGCTTTCTGCTGTTAAAAACTCATTGATAAGTAGTTGCCACCTTGAAAACTCACACAGTGTGCCGGCTGTCCCAAGGTGGCAAAGGGCTAGAGGGAAAATTACTGACTTGGAGACAAAACAGCTGATTACTGGGGCAAAGGGAAGGGACATGGAGACTGAGGGCTCGGTAAATGGTTGGAGTGGGATGCTGAGTGAGGAGTGCCAGGGGCACACCCAGGGATCAGGGCCTGCTGCCTGCGGTGCCCCGAGCACCCTTCCAGGAACACGGTGGTGATGGTGGTTGAAGGGATGATTAGTTAGACAGCCCATTTGTATGTGTCACGCTGGGTT
This sequence comes from Zapornia atra, assembly GCA_013400835.1. Classification (NCBI taxonomy): domain Eukaryota; kingdom Metazoa; phylum Chordata; class Aves; order Gruiformes; family Rallidae; genus Zapornia; species Zapornia atra. The sequence continues at coordinate 751,787 of VZTU01000056.1, read as the reverse complement.
TGTACTGTTCGGTTTCTCAATCGACATGTCCTGCTGGAACAAGTTGAAGGCCTCGGTGGTTTACATCAGCTTCGTTACATTTATCTCTCAATCTTGCAGTCTCCTTGGTGAAAGATAACTAGTCAGTTTGAAAGGGTCTCTTCCCATAAACTCCTGTTGATTGGCATTAATTATATTTCCCTCCCTTAATTCTTTGTTAATCAAGATCCCTATGAGTCATTCCGTTATACTGCTGGGACTCGTGTCAGGAGACAGGCCTATAAATACTTTACATCTTTTTTCTCTACCTTTTCCAAAAGCTTTCCCAACATCTGCTTGCCTTTGGAGCTTCACCACTGCCCAGGAAGTTACTGGAGATCAGTGCCGCTTTAGGGCTGTGCTAATGCCTTGAAGACGTCCTTAATGATCACCCTGACAAAGCCAGATGTGTGATATAGTCTCCTGAAACACGGGGGATTTGAACAAGGAGTTAACTACAATCAGGAACAACCTTTGCAAGAGCATGGGAAGAAACTTTTCATTTGCAGGTTTGTCTTGAGTTCCTACATCACAACCTTGTCCTGTGGCTGTAAAGGGTCTTTTTTACATGTGTGGATGATTAAAAAGATTTCTAGAAGACCAGGGGAGGGATGTGTGGCACAGACAGGCTTTGTGTGTGGTCCCCAGCATGGTGTTTCACAGCACCTTTGCTCTTCTATTGCTAAGCCCCATTTTGCCTTCCATTCTCAATGGCAGCCTCCCAGGAGATGGGGAAACCACTGCACCATACTTACTACTGTTACTGTAGATGTATAGTGACATCATCCCTTTTTTGGGGAGTGTTGTTTCAAAACAAGTAGGTGACAAGTACATAACGTATTTGGGCTTGTTTCCTAGGAAAAGATGAGCTGCTGGTTTGAAGTACCTGCTAGAAGGTCAACAGCTTCAAATTTAATTGGAAAAAATATCACATTAATGCTGTTGCCCCAATTCTGATTAGAATTCACATCACACAAGAACATAAAAAAACTTTGGAGAGAGAGAGAGAGAGAGAGAGAGAGAGAGGATGTTTTTATCATGTAAGCACAGGGCACTGTTCAGATACATAGAAGAAAAAACACTTGAAGTGTTTTAAGAAATCATTGAAATAAAAATGAGGGATTAGAACTAACATCATTTAGAACACACACAAATAATAACCTCGAGCCCTGTTGTCATCTGCATCTGTTTTCACCTGAACAGGTCTCTGAAGTTGCTGGTGAGGACCAGGTTCCCCTCGGCTGCCTCTGCAGCAAGCCTGGCCGCTGCTCACTGGCAGGGAAGGTGTGCTCCCAGCTCAGGCTTTGGAGGAACCAGACATCTTCATCCCAAAGCGATTAGGGCACCGGCTCTGCTTCTTCCTGGCCTTGCTGGTCACAGCTTGGTCTTTTTTGCACTGATGACAGTAAACATTGGGGATTAGGTCCACGGCCTGTATGAATCACGGTGCTCTATGACTCCCTTGAAGTGCCCTGTGCTATGCAGACCTCTTAAATGAATGTTCCCTTTGGTCTCAAAGTCCTGTCGTGCTGCAGATATTCTCTGTGGAGAAAATTCAGCCTTCAGCATTCTGAACTCTTCAGTTTTCTGAAGAGTTTTCTCTGTGTATAACAAGGATTCCCTTTGAATAGCTTGCAGCGATTTTCACACATTATACAGCATCACACGATTGACAGGCAAACATCTAACTACAACTGCATTACCATATTACCATTCATTGTTTCTTTTCCCTTTTGCCTTTCCCTTTTTTAGCCTGGTACTTCTCGTGGGAGTTGCTGGACCCAAGTCTCCTTTCACCATTCAAAAACCACTGTTGGAGCAGCTGCAGCCACAAGATACTGAGGGCGGGGCAGGCGGGGAACCCCAGGGACACTCTTGCCTGGGGAATGCTGCTTCTGGAGGGCTCTGCGCCCACCTCACCCCCCTCACTGAATGCCCACTTTGCCACCCACCTTCTCCCTGGCCTTTTCACCAGCCTGGCAATGGAACAGTAAGTCTTGCTGGCAGGGTTTACCCTTGCAAATATAGAATCCCGTTGAGCTAATAAATACTTCCCATCAGTGCCCAAGGTTGCCAACAGTAACATTCCCTTCCCAGTTTATAGGAGATGCTGAATATGGCATTGCTACTATTAACACCTTTAACCTTTTGGGTTTCATATTTGCTTTCAGTTCTGGTTTTACTTTCTTCCGTGGCTACCAAAGCTTGAGCCACTGGAACTTTGAGAGTCAGCCTTTTAAATTTGTTTTAAAACTGGCACAATAATTATAGTGGGTTTTTTTAACCTGATTTTGAAAAGCAAGATAATATCGGAGAGAAATGCGGGGTTGTGACTTTGAATGCTTTAGAAACCTTTAATGCTTGCCCTTTCTTTCAGTAGCAAGATGGGGAAAAGAAAGAGAGAACAAAAAACCCCATAAAAAAAGCCACCAATACTCTTTAATATAAACCTTTTCTGGGACTTGTTGAGCAAAGGAAAGGTACCTCCCTCTGAAAGCCAGCAGAATGGGAAGGACTTTGCACATTTTTAAAGATTCACTAAATGCTTCTGTTTTTCAGGGAGCTCTTGCTGAAAGCATTTTTGTGTGTCTTCATTAGCAGATGAAACGGGTTTCAACCCCACTTAGCAAGGAGGTGGGAGCAGAGCTATTTGCTGCTGCCTTGCCCAGGGAAGGGAAGGGAAGAGAAGGGAAGGGAAGGGAAGTGGGACAGTGTCATAGGGGCTGAGTGGCTGTAGGAGGCTGGAGGTGGAAAGAGAGGAAGGGAACACACATGCAGGACATGAAGGAAGATCTGACAGACTGGGAAAGCACATGGATCTGGGGGGTGGGGAAGGAGCTAGCATCTGGAGAAACATGCAGGCACTAACCCTGGAAGAATTTTCCTTTTGAGTAAATCTGCTTCTCTCACAAGGAGGAGCAAACCAAGAGGCCCCATTAAGTCCCATGCTGAGTATGATCCTGATGGCTTGAGTTCTTGTTCATAATACTAACCAGCTTCAGAGAATGTTGCAGTTGGTTGCTGCGAGGATGAGCCTTTAGGACACCCTCTGAGAGGAAGGAAATTATTCTTCCCCTGATATGACCTGCTAGGACACTTGTCCCCTGGGGACATTGCTGAAGGTCTGAGGCATCACCTGCAGCCACCTGAGACCGAGCCTGGGCTCAGCTGGGACTGGAGTCCTACCGCAGTGAGTTGCAAAGGGATGTTTGGAGGGCACTAAAGTACTCCTTTAAGGGGGTTGCCCATTTGCTCCACATTTGCCATGTCCCATAGCCCCCTCCATGGCATTGCGCCCTTGGAATTCAGGATCTCTCTCAGGGCTTCTCCAGGAAAACCCAGCACTGACTGGGAGAGGAGGAGAGGAGTTGGGAAATACCACACTGTCTTCGGCAGAGTGGGGCAGGCACAGCCAATGCACCTTCACAGCGCTGACAAATGCTGTCAGCACCCATGCACACACACACACACACATATGTATATTTATATCCCTGTGTGTATGCATACATGCAAGAGGAAGCCACCTTCTGCTCCCTTCAAAACAGACCCTCCTGGTATCGGTGTGACACACGCTCCCCTTGGGAATCCATGGAGGCTGTAACATGTAACAGAGTGGGATTTATCACGTTCTCTAACACCTGGGGAAAAGACTAATACTATTTTCTAAAGTACCGCACTGTTTCTGGGCTCAGCTATATTGCTTTTAATATTTTATGTATGTGGAAATGATGTACTGCAATGAGAACACCCTTACATCTTTTTCTAGTAAGTGCGTCTTTCAAAACAAGGGAAGATGTCAAGCGATAGAGCCGAGCTCTGGGGCTGGGAGACACACAAAAATGCATAAAAGATGAAGTCCTATTTATGTTTCTTGCATGCATGAAAAAAACCCAGAAAACGACGACCAAAAAACCAACCCACCTACATTGCAGAAACTCTGTTCAAGCTACAAAGTCAATCAGCTGGCATGTGGCCTCTCTGTACTCACACGTTTGGATCCAGGCTTTAATTACAGGACCCCACGCTGCCTTTCCAGAGGCCCCCACGATGCAGGACCTGCTCCGAGGAGCTGCATGTGGGGAGGAATCCCCTTTGCCTTGCTGCCGGAGGCAGGGAGGATGCCAGGCTGGGGGAAGGTGTCCCCCCACGGGACTGCAGCCGGCAGAGCTGAATTCGACAGGGACTGTGAGGCTCCGGGATACTGAAGTCCAAGGGAAGTTTATGCGATCAGCTGTAAAGGCAGCGTGGGGCTGACACGCCAGCCAGCACGGAGAGAGGGACATATACATATGCCAATGATGCCTGGGTGTGTGGTGTGGTTTGCTTGTGTGCGTGGCTTAATTAATGTGACCCCCAACCTACTCACTGGTGGGGTGGGGAGAGGAGCAGCAAGGGCCTTGGCTCTGTGTAAGCCCTGCTCAGCAGTGACTGGAACATCCCTGTGTCACCAACACTGTTTGCAGCATAAAGCCAAACCACAGCCCCATACCAGCCACTGTGAAGAAAATTAATTACCCCAGCTGAAACCAGAGTGGGTACCTCTACCATGAGCAGTATAAATCCATTAGTGCAATGGAGGGGGCTAATTTCCCCTAAGCTCAGCAGTTCAGTTGCTTCAGGGCTCACTCAGGGCTGCCTCGGGTCTCTCACCAAGCAGGATTTTTGCTTTGGCACTGTTCTGCAGATGGGAACCATCCATTTGGTGTGTGGGGATGAGCCTTGAGGAAACAGGGAATGTGAGCTGTGCAGAGGCAGCCTTCATTCGGCCTCTCCAGCTCTGGAGTGGCTGGTTGCCCAGCCTCAGCTTTCTAAAGGTGGCTTGCACACCTGCTCAGCTCTTCACGGGCACTCCTGGATCACAGCAAAGCACACTGGAGGTCCCCAGCAGGCCCACCATGCCTTGTAGCGGGGCCAGCAGCAGTGTCGAGGCCTCCAGGCAGAAGTGTGGTGGGAGCAAAGAAAAAGCATTTGTGGGAGTGGAAGGCAGCCATCCACAATGTGTCAACTGACATGAGACGTAGCACCAGCGTGTTTCAGCTGATGATGGAGGAGAAATGCAGATGAGAATGTTTTGTTTATCCCAGCCATTTAATGTGACACGTCCTAATGGGGAGAAGAGACTGCTCTTTACTCCTTCCATCTTATGTCCTCTGAGATCCATCTCCTCCTCTCCCCCAGCTCATTATCCCAACTTGCCCCTCATCCATCCCACTTCCATCGCAGACATTCCTCCTCTGTCCCCAGGATGCTGTCTCTTCTCTTTACCTCTTCACAGCTTCCCTGAAAAGTTGAGAACAAACCATGTCATCCCACAGCCTCACCCTTACAAAACTACCTTGACGGAGATCTCCTGGCATGGCAGCCAGCCAGCATGTCCAAGGCCAGGCTGGGAGTTTAGAGCCTGGCAAAATGCAAACGGGTTTTATAGTAAGGAATGCTGGGCTGTGCTGACAGCCGGCAGCACTGCCAGTCGGTGGAGACACCCTGTGCCCAAGCAGCCCACGAGTCTGGCTGGCCAAGGCAGAGCATGTTCCTGCAGATAGAGTTCTATCGGGGGTTAACCCCAGCCGGCAGCTAAGGCCCACGCAGACCTTGCTCAATGCCCCCCGATGGGGTAGGGGAGAGTCAGAAGGGTAAAGTTGAGAAAATTTGTGGGTTGAGGTAAAGGCAGTTTACCAGGTAAAGCAGAAGCCACACACACAAGCAAAGCAAACCCAGGAATTCATTCCCCACTTCCCAGGGCCAGGCAGGTGTTCAGCCATCCCCAGGAAAGCAGGGCTCCATCATGCCTAACAGCGACTTGGAAAGACAAACACCATCACTCTGAATGTCCCCTTCCTCCTTCTCCCCCAGCTCTATATGCTGAACATGATGTTATACGGTGTGGGATATCCCTCTGGGCAGTTGGGGTCAGCTGTCCTGGCTGTGTCCCCTCCCAACTCCTTGTGCACCCCCAGCCTACTCGCTGGTGGGGTGAGGTGAGCAGCAGCAAGGGCCTTGGCTCTGTGTAAGCCCTGCTCAGCAGCGACTGGAACATCCCTGTGTCTCCAGCACTGTTTGCAGCACAAAGCCAAACCACAGCCCAGTACCAGCCACTGTGAAGAAAATTAACTCTATCTACCCCAGCTGAAACCAGCTGAATTTGAGAGCTATACCACCATGGCCATTAAAATACACCTTGTGGATCCTTCTGCCTTATTACTCTGGGAAAATAATTAGCTTGCTTCTCATGAGTATCTTGCAATGTCACCAGTGCTGGGATTCCTGGTGAGCCATTTCTGGGAACTGGATCTGCAGTTGGGAACAGACATTTCTGCTGAGGCCAGTGTCTTCTGCTTTCCACCAGACAAGGTTCTGGCTCTCAAATTCAGCTCAGTTGCCCTCTTTCCTAAGGAAGAGGAATGCTTGCATTGTGTTGTCAGCTTGTAAGCATTTCATAACTTAATAATAGGTCACATTAATTCATCTTTTTCTTTGCCTTTACTCTCTAGAAAGATGGGAGTTATTTTTTAAAAATAAAACACTGCATATGCCACGTGTGGGAAGTGGTGATTTCTGGCTATGGACTGAGGGGGCAAAATTGTATAATTTATAGCTGTATCATAAATAATGAGTCTGATGCCTGCGCTGCTGTGATTTTACACTAATCTAAAAGTGGAGTCATGAAGCTGAGAGTCAGCCCCAATATGTTATCACTCCATTGCAGAGCTACAGAACGATGGGAACCAGATCTTTGGCTGAGCAAGACGAGTTTCATTAACTTTATTTTTCAGTTCAGATAATGAGCCAGGCTGTGAATCCTTTGCATGATTCAAACCCAGCACTTCTGCACCAGTAGGTAGGCTGGGGTAGGTGTGGAGTCCTGGACAGAAATCAAGGACTGGCAAGACATCTGGAAAATATCTGCTCATCTGGACTGCCTTCAGTGCAGCTACCCTGACTTGTCCCAACTAATAGGCTGGCCCTGAAGTCCAAGGGAGCACCCAAACCTGTGGCATGCTGCTCAGTGCCTCTGATTTCTTTGGGAGACGCTAGTGCGAGGCAGGATGAGCTCCAAACCTTGGCAGTGTGAGTTCAGAGGAGCAGACGTTTGCTGTTGCCTTGCCAAGGTTCAGCTGTCCTCCAACGCACCCGCGTTTGCAGCATCTCCTCCACCTTGGGGAGCTGAAGTGTTTGTGCCCCATTCATGGCACATGCATTGAAACACGAAATATAGGCAGGGTGAAGAAGCAACCCCCCAGCAACACAAAAATCTGAGGTACTGCTGCCCAGGCTCAACCTGTGTCTTTCCAAGGACTGCAGACTGTGAATAAGGAGGGAGGGTGAGGCTGACGTGAGGTCCCCTCTGCTCTGCCAGCCCCTGCCATGCTCTGTACCATGAGAGATGCTGCCCCAGAAGATGGTGAAATGGGGCAGACTCTCCCCAGTGCACAGGCACACACACTTCACTTCACAGCCTCTCGCACCGAGATGGAGCCAGGTGCCATTTGTCCCTGTGGACTTCTCCATCCTTGGGCTGCTCCATCCCCACCCCACTGCTGGGAATATCACTCCAGCTCCCAGTGCCACTGCCTGTGGATGCCTGCACCCCTTGCTGCTGCAATGCAGGCTGCTTCTCCCCCTGCCTGCCCTTCCGCTGCTCCTCCAGGAACTCCACAAAGGTCTGATCCTCCTTTTGTGCTGGAGACACAGTTGATATGTCCACTGTCAGCAGCAAAGTCCATCCTGATGTTTCCCTGCTTAAACAAGACAAAACTCAGGGTCCTTCACTGTGGGATGATTTCCTGACCAAAGGAAGAGATGCCCCTGTCCTGCTTTCCTACCAACAAGCCCTTTCATTACAAGCACGATTAGACCTTTCACTCTGAGCACACAACAGGGAAAGCCACAGGTTTGGATGCCAGCCACAAATTTTCTAGTCTGATTATCATTTCCCGGGCAGGTTCTGGTTGCAGGACCAACCCCATGGCAAGACTCCTTCCTCCTCCTGGGACAGAGGGATGGGCTGGTCCTTTGGTGAGTTTGCCTTTCCCCAGGGGGGGAGAGCTCACGGGTCCCCAGGGCCATGGCTCCCCATGGCTGTGGCAGCTCCCCATCCCCAGGGCCGGCCACTGCGTGCCTTCCCAATGAGGTTACACAATGACTGTGGGGAACAGCATGTTAGGACAAGGTGTGTGAGTCACCAAAGGTACTTGAGTCTTATATAACCCTGGCAGACATTTTTGCAGTGCACTTTAGCTGAAAGGGCTGTAAGGAGCCCTGACAAAAGTGACAGCCTGGGAGTAGCAGGGCAGAAGAAAGCAAATACTGCCGTTCCTTCTCCCTGCCCCCCACTTACAGTTGGTGCTTCTAACAAGACCTTTTCTACATCTAGGAAGACCTGGGCAGTTGGAGGACCATGGCAGTCCTCATGCACCCTGTGGTCTGTGACAGCTCCTCCAGGATAGGCTTCAGGGACGTGTTTTGAGTCTGAATCTGAAATCTCCATAAACAGACCAAACTTACCGCCAAGCCCACTGTCCTCTGCTTTTGACCCAGGGCTTTGTCTTCTCCTCCATCAACTGAGCCTGCATGATCCCACTTTTCTCTCTGTGTTCTTCTCTGTGCTGGTATCACGAGACTCCCCTAGGGTTTCTGTCTGCACAGGCTGCCAGGGCTACTGGGGTACGGTAACAGCCAGGCTGCACACCCGACCCATGGCTGACAACACGTGTCTGAAACCCCTTGCACAGGACCCATGTCAGGATCTCAGCAGGGTCTGCCTGGGGAGAAGGGCTTCCCTTGACTTGTGGTCAATCCTGCACACTAGCAAAGAGGGATGTGGCATGAACTCAGCTGCCAGCCTGGAAGCGTGACACGCTCAGCAGCGTAGTTTAAGAGGGCGTAGGCGAGGAGCAGAAGAGCTTCCAAGTGAAGGGGTAAATTTCCAATTGCTTTAACTTTGAATGGAATGCATGATCCAGTTCCTGCATCAGCCTCAGGTCTCACGATGCAGCCGATAGGTGAACTTTCACCAGCAAATGCTCTTTCATGAAAGCCAAGATGTTTCGAGTTTCAGGTGCAGCTAAACTTTCATCACGTGGCTCTCCCAGGACAAACCATGGGCCAGAGGAGCATGAAGGATTACAACACTCACCTGGATCACTGGGACCCCAAGACAAGCTCTGTCCCGCGCCCTCCAGTTCCCACCATCAGCCTGATCAGAGCCGGTGAGCTATGGAGACACGAGATGTATTGACAGCTTTTGCTGGTCTGGTGACACTTCTCTGCCAGCAGCAGTTTAACCATTTGCATCATGATTCCGCCTCTCCCAGGGAGTGAGTGGGAAGCCTGAGTCCAAGTCTTGCCCGTGGCGAGGTTGAGTTGTGTTGCTGGAGGGAAAACAGGTCACCCGTGGGGGTGGGAGAGGGACAAGAGAGCAGAACAGGGCGCTGCTTGTGTAGGGAACAAAGTGGCAAGGGAGGGAATCGCTCTTTATGAATTGGATAATTTCTGCATAAACAAACCTTTAAGAAAGTCTTGGCTCCATCCCAGCGCGTAAGGGGAAACACCGTCTGCAACTGCTGAGCCACAGCTCCCGCAGATGGCTGGGGCTTTCTGCAGAGCACGGCTGCCGGGGAGGCACCCGGCGTGGCCAAGGGGTGTCTCACCAGCAGCCAGGAATGACGACACGTGGGGTGGGAAAGCCAGGGGCACAGCTCAGAGCAGTGTCCACCACGGATGCCAGCACAGGGCTGGTGTCTTTGCAAGGAAGCAGGGACTGGCACCGGGCTCCAGGCACAGCAGCTCCTTCTCACCTCACTGGGAGTTTTCTCTCCATGAAAGAGGGTTTGGGGATTGAGATCAGAGGCTGCATGAATCACGCAAGGGATGGGACAGGTTCCTAGCGGGGCCTCCACCCTGTGCAGCACCTCCTCCCCAGGATGCTCAGAGGCAGTGAGCAGCCCAAGAGCCATCTCTCATGGGTGAGAAGACCCTCTTCTATTAGCCAAAAGAACCCAAACATCTCGCCGATGCTTAGATGCCATGAACCCAAGCTGCATAGGGTTGTATCTCTGTATATTTCACAGGCCAACCCAGCAGGCATTGCTCATTCAGGAGAGTCCAGAGGGGTCCATTTAAACAGCCAGCTGCTTCCACAGCTGGAGGGAAATGATGCACTTGACAGTGCACCCACGACTGCAAAACAAAACCCACAGGCACACGCAAGCCCTGAGCACCCCTGCTTTCCAGGCTGGCCTGAGCTTAGGGAGCAAGCAGGGCTGAGAACTGACAACCTTGGCACAGTAGTGATACTACCTGGGGCTCAGATGGGCAAGGTGCCACCACATCACATGGGGCCAGGTCCTGGGTCTCTTCTTTCCCCAGGGAGCTGCTTGCTGGGCCAAGCAAACCCAGAAGCCGGGCCAGCCCTTCAGTGCCATGTGAATTTTGACAGCCCCATCGGCCTCCTGAAACGGGCCAGCCAGGTGCTGCTGCGACAGGGCAGGGTGGGATGGCTCTGGAGTTGGGGCTTCCCTTCCCTGCGCAGCAGCTAATCTTAACTGGGTACATGAGTGTCAACAGGTGCCACGGAGGGAAGAGGGACAAGGGGATATTGGTGCAGCTGGAGGAAGTATTTATAGCTGCTTTTTTTAAAAAAAACCCCATATAGATCACATCTCCGTTAACGTATGTAACACAATCGGGAACCTGAGCTTTCCACGATTCCATGGCTGCAGGATTTCCTGTGGAATCCTCTACCAGCCACAAAAACAAGCTAAAAATAAGTGCACTAAAAACGAGACACATACTGAAACACGTGCGTGTCTGTTTCTGGCCAGTGAATTGGGTAAGGAAGGGGACAGTCCCCAGAAAGCCCTCTGTAATAATGGGTCTGGTGGGTCTCAGTCCCTAGAGAGCTCCAGGTGTGCACAGGTGAGAGCATCTGCTGTCAGCAGGGGGTTCAGGAGTCCCAAACATTAAATAAAACCAGTAAAAGCTGTGAAATGAGAGCAACTCATTTCCCATCAGGAGATCCAAGCGCCTCGGTTCCATCCTCCTCTGCAAATCTTAACAGGAGTTAATTTCCCCAAATGCAAGAGAGAAGCTCTGGTTTGGATCTCCCTGGCTTTATGCTCCCCAGTGAGTCAGCTAACTCTCGAGCTTTATTCTCCGTTTTATCTGGGAGGAAGAGAGCAGAAGCAGACCTGGTCCCCTCATCTGGAACCTAACCCTGGCGAGCCTGCATCTCCCTGCTGCAGGCTGGTCCCCAGCTCCTCCCAGCAGCTCCTTCCAGTTGCTGTGCACCAGAGCATCATCGCCACAAGGCTCGGAGCCCCAGAGAGCAGGCCTGCATCTTTAGCACTCCCCTGTATTTCAGCAAAAGATGCCAAAATAATGCACTGAGAGGTGGACACAGCCACCAGTTCATCTTTGGCAGCTACTGGGCTGCCTGGCAGGCTGGCCAGCAAAAGGCAGGGAGAGGGTTTGGGCCCATGGGTATCCCATGACAGAGCATCCATCGCTGCTCTGCAGGGTCTCCCAAGCCCCCATGGCACAATCTCCTGCCACTGCCACCTCCTTACAGCCAGGTTCTGGACACAGCTCCATTTGAAATCAGGGCTATGATAGGATACACTCGAGATCCTGGAGATCCTGGAGATCCCAGAGAGGATGACAGCATCCCCTGGCAGCTCAGCCTCTCCCCCTCCCTCGGGTTCTTCCCCTCCTCTGAAAGAGGGCGAGGATACCTTCTCCCCTCCAATGGGTAAATCCATCACCTTGGTGCTACTGTCTGACACTTACATTCAGCGTGTAGGATCACCCATTAACAGGATGCATGGTTAATTAGGACAGCACCATTGCTCCTTGGAGCTACAGTGTCCTTTGGAAGGAGGGGAGCGAGATTCCCAGCAGCCAGTGGAACTGAGCCAGAGCTCTGTACCCTCTGGTGACTCCAGGCTGCCGTGGTTCAGCGATGCTTGCAGCAGAGTGAAGGAAGGTGGCTCCTTCTGCAGATTAATTCAGCTGCTGCCTTTGTTCCAGCGCTGCAGAGCAGCTGCTTACCCTGTGCACTCCTGTAACCGGCCTTTGGCAGAAGCTCGTGTTCCTGGCTGCCACCAGCCCGGGCTTTTTGTGGTGTTGCTCCAAACAGAGCGGCTCTGTCCTCTGTCCCATCACACAGGCAAAAAGCATCCCCTGCAGCGTGGTGGGAGGGGAGATATTCTGGTCACTCCTGTGACCACATATCCAACCCTTTCTCTTGACAGGAGAGTACATAATGCTGTTAGAAAGGAGGTGCCTTAGACTAGCAGCTTTGGCATATGGTCCCTTCCCCCAGTGCTCGGCTGTTAGCTGCCAGAGATGAAAAGCCGTGTTGTGTAGAGAGAGCTGGAGGTGTCAGAGATGTCACCTGCAAGCTGCTCTTTGCAGGGAGTGGGACAGGATGGGGATGGGGATGGGGATGGGGATGGGATTGGTGAGAGCAGCCAGCTGGAGGGAGCAGAGCAGCTTCATACTACAGGGGATGGCAGTCAGGGTTGGGGCTGCTCAGCTTTCTCCCACCCCCTTCCCCCTCTGCACCCCTACCTCCTGCCCCACTTCTGCCTGCATTCCCCACGCTGCAGGGGGGGATAAGCCTCCAGCATTTTGGGGATGCCTCCGTGCTTGGGAAGGAGAGGCCCTGCCCAGCATGAGTATTGGGGAGCACAAAACAGGTTTCCTGCAGTTCGCCAGAAACTCCCTTCCCAGCGGGGCATTCTGTGCAGAACAAGCTGCAGATGTAAGGGCTGATCCCTGGTTTTAATTTTTTTGAGTGATTTTTAAGCAGCACCCAGGGAAGGGAGGCAACCCGTAGAGAGAGAAATAGCTTTACCCTTTCTGTGCTGATGAGGCAGATGATCTGCAGGGCTGCTGCTGCCTAACTCTGCTCCGTGTTCGGAGGTCAGACCCTGCCTGCTTGGATAGTTCTGAAGAGCCAAGCTAGAGAAAAGTAGGATAAAGTCCTTCACGTCTAGGACAGCATCATTTCTCATCTTATATGCTTTAACCTCTCTGGCTCTGTAGACCCCCTGTCCCAGTACACACACCCATTCAAAGCACTTCTGCAGTTTCTTTTCCTGGCTCATTGTTTTGACGGGTTTTCCTGTGTGGCTTCCCTAGCTTGCCTCTCTTCACTGCATCCAGGTAAAAATTGTCTGCTTTCCTGGAAGGTCCTTTACAGCCTTTTCACACCAAACCTGTGATGCCAACTGGAGACTGGTCACTCCTTTGCTGGATACTTGCCATGTTTCCCAGCGAATTATCTCCTTCCTTCCTTGTACAGAGGTGTTTCTAGCTTGCAGAGAGGTTCTGCAAATGTCTCCTCGTCTTCCTTTCAAGCCTGCTTCAAAAACCTCCCATTAAGCTTTAAGCTGGAGACAAAGCAAATCATGATACCCCCCTCCCCAAGCTTCCCCCACTGCTCCAGCCGTGACCCTCCAGCAGATCTGAACCATCTCCCACCCCCATGGTTGCTGGATACCCATGGATACACAGCACAGGCGCAGCCCGTTTTGGTTTTTCCCCTCCCACAGGAGAAGCGAGAGGAGTCTGAGCCACCCTGCAGCTGTCTCCAGGCCGACACTGAGACATCACAATTCCAAGGAAACAGCAGTTTCCAGAAATGGGAACCCACCTCCGTATGTTTTTCTCCCTGCTGTGGTCCCAGTGAGGACTGGCAGGTCCCAGCCGCTGTGGTGGTGACTAGCAGGCTGGATGGATCTGGCATCCCACCTGTCCTAGACTGGGAGTGAAAAGCTGCCCAAGCTTATCCCCTGCTGCGGGCAATCCCTGCTTTCCCAGTAGCAAAAATGAGAAGAATTTGCCCCAAAACACCCTCCCACACTGGGTCAGTATACCCAGAATAGCTTCAGGATCACCCAACCCCCCCACGATGCTCTTAATGCACACAGGAGGAGGGAATATTATTTTTCAGAGCTGGATTTTAGGGTGTTTGAATAAGAAAGACCTGCTGGGAATCACTGTACGGCTGTGGAGGCAGCCACATCGGCTAGTCCTCTGCCCATCCCAGCTGGACGGACACGTCCTCACAGGACTCCAAGGCTGGGGGGGTTGTCTCTCTGTAGAATTAACCATGCCAGGCCCCAGCCCTCTCTCCAGCCTCCAGTAAATCATTTTTCCTATGAAACTGGAAACCTTGATTAACAACCTGCTAAGGGAGACAAATCCCTGGAGTCTTTCTGCATGCCCAGGAGACTGTCCCTGCTCCGGGGTAAACGCACGCTGCATTTTTGCTCTGCAAAAGAGAGAGAGAGGCCTGAGCTGTCTTCAAGCGAGATGGCAGATTCACAGGAGAACCTGAAAGAAAGAAGCTGTTCCTTTGGAAGTAATTTTCTCTTAAGAAGTTCTGCCTGCATTTTTTTATTAATAATACAACACCCTGGATGTGTCAAAAATATATGAGAATACATTTCCTGGTGGGGAGCTCCAGCCTGGTGGAGCCAAGCAGTGCAGCTGAGTTGTCATTTGCTTCTTGGAATTTCATTCCTAATCAACACATCTGTGAAATGACTGTAGTTTCAAAGCTTAGTTCCCAGAGCTGCTGGGATCAAAGC
>VZTU01000056.1:599605-734124 GCA_013400835.1 Zapornia atra | reverse complement strand
CCAGCGAGCGCAGCCCGAGTAACGGAACCCGCGCGGGGCGGCGGGCGCTCAGGGCACGGGTGACACCCGCGCTGGGTGCGGGTCCCCTTCCCATGCCCCGCCCGTCGGCCTGGGCTGTTGTCCTGCGGCGCCTGGCGGAGGCCGTGCGGCGCCGGCCCGTTGTGCTGGCGCGTTTGAGGGCCCGGCATCAGCCACGGCTGGGAGCCCTGGGCAGGTTCTCCCGTGCCTGGGGACATTTCTGGGAAGACTTAGGCAGGGAAAGCGGGTCGCAGAAAATTCCCAGCGCTGGTGGCACTGCCAGATACCTCTGCAGGGCACGGGCCTCTCTGTAATGTCAACGCCGACATCCCCACCACAGGCCAGCTCTGGACCAAGGCAGATGCTGCTGAACCCTGGCGCAGAGCAAGTCTCAGGGAGCAGGAAAGGCAGAGCAGTCCATGGGGAGACGCTGCTCCTCACGGGTTACCAAGCCAGGCCCCAAGCAGCAGCCAGTTACTTTGATCCAGGGCTGAAAATGGGTTCACAGGAACAGGGAGGACGGAGGAAGATGCCTGTCATCCTGGATCACCCTCCTGGCCTGCTATGTGCAGGGCAGGTTGGGTCATGAGCGCAGCCGCTCCTTCCTGTCTCGTGTGCATCCGCAGGTTTTCCTGCAGAACAGGTTTTCTGGAATCGGTGGTGTCACTGCCTCTTTCTGCCTTCCAGTCCCACCTCCCGGCACTAGGAAATGAAGCAGAACAAAGGCGGTGACACTGCCATAAAAGACTCTGTGAAAAACAAGAAGCCGCAGCAGTTAGCGCCTTGTGCTTGTGAAGCTCCGCAGCTCCATGGCACACATCACCCGAAGCCCCCAGGAGAGGCTCTCATGACAGACAGGTACCTGTGCTCCCACTTCTCCTCCCACCCGGAACACTGAGTTTGCCCTGGATGATTCAGATAAAGCCACTCCCTTGCCCGGGAGAAGCCTGCTGGCTTCACCAAACAGGAAGGCCTCACCGGTCGCTTCTCACCTCTCCACCACCCGCGTACTACAGCCACCGCCACTTCCCACTTGCAAACCTGGACCAGGATGCAGCCAGCCGTGCCCATAGTGCTGAACCCAGCTTTCCTTGTGCCTCCCTCCCATCCCGCATGCTCCTGTCCTCCCCAAGGGACAGCTCCCAAGCAGGAGTTTCACCCAGGCATCCAAACCTGGCCATGCAAAACTGAAAGCACCTCCAGATTCGTACAAGTGAGGAGGTTCACCAAGGCTGGTTAGTGAGGAGAGGCTGGCTGCATGGCTCTGGGGGCTTCACGAGCACCTCTTTCTTCCTATGGCATTTGTTTTGCCAAAGTCAAATGCCTTGCTCTTCTCTTCTGGCATCAGGATTGACCAGGAACCGGCTTGGTGGACTCAGCACCCTCCTCCTCCTTTATTTTTAATCAGCATGAGGAGCACACAGGAAATTAGTTCTGCCTACACCCAAGTATTGTTCATGGTGCTTTTTCCATCTTGGGACTCCTGACTTCAGCAAGTCATGCTGCTTGCTATAAGCTTTGGCTCCTCCCTTTGACTGCACAGTGAAGGTGATGTTCTGTGGTGACCTCCACTGGGAAGCATCCAGCCTGCCTTCCTTACACAAAGTTTTCTCTTCCCTTTTCCTGTACTGCTCCACCTAATGTTCCTCAGGAGGTGGTGTGCTCCTGACTGTAGCTTGAGTGGATTCAGTTACTGCCTTGATCCTCGTGGGACCTGGCTGACATCCTTCAACTTGTTTTAAATGGTTCTTCTGATTTTGTGACTAGTCCAAGACTTTCTTAAACTCGCCCCTTCTGCATTCTGGATTTTACATAGGAGTCTTTCAGCAGAATAAATGGAAACTAAAATGTAGCCATCCTGTTTGTGGAGAAGGCAGGGAGAATGCAAGCTCCTGGATTAAATGTGAGGTGATAACTAAGAATCTAAAAGAGATTGTTTAAAATCTCGTGACTTTCCCATGCAGAGTGTATTCTCATGTCACTGCAGCTGTGCTCCTGCTTCCTGTTTCCCCCCCGAGTGTGCTTGCCCACCAACCACAACCACCCCGAGCCCCACAGCTCCTCTGGCTCATGACAGAGAATATGAGCCCAGGCTGAGGGACAACGGAGGCAGGAGATGGAAGCCTTCAAATGCAGATGGCCCAGCATCAGAAGCCACATGGAAAACTCTACCTCTTTATTTTGCCTTTTCCTATGCGAACTGCCGTGTTCACAATTTGCATGCTTGTAACTTTGTCCTTAAGAGTGATCGTTAATTAATTAATAATTTAGTAACAATTCCCTGACAGCACAGGGCTGGGATTCTCCTGGGGAAATATACTTCCCTCGTGTTTCTTTTAAAGATGCCAGATGTCTACCTTAATTGCACAGCTCCAGAGCCAAACTCCATTGACGTCAGTGCTGTCAGCTGGGGTTTATTAATATCAGGTAGATAAAAAAAAACAGTATCAAGCAAAAAATTCAGAGAGAACGGTGCAGCACCCCCACAAACCTCCCCTTGAGGAGTTCCTGGTGCTGATGCTTCCCTTATCTGTGCTGTATGGCTGAAGTGCCTATGACCCTAGGCTCAGACCAGAGTTCTCCTTTGGCATCGTCTCCTCCCCCTTGAGAAAAAACCCCATGCTGTACAGAAAATGCATCTACCATGGTGGTAATGAGATAAGACTAGCAGTGGGAAAGCCAGCACTCCCCAGCTCTGGCCTCAGAAGGTATCAGGGACCCAGGAGCACGAACAGGCTCTGCCTCCTCTTCCCCCACCTTGCAGGTGTGTGGCTGCCCATGTTCAAGGTCAGCTCCAATACAGTGCGGCCAAAACCCTGGAGCTGAGTGGCGCAGAAGCAGCAGTGTGAGAAAAGAGTTGGGAGAAGTCCAGTCTGGGGCATCCCCACCTTGGCATTTTGGCTGGGGCCCCCATAACACTTGCACACCTGCATGGGCATGCCTGTACCCAGCCACAGGCCTTGCTCACTTTGGCCTTGTCTGACCTGGCTTCACCCTGGACATGCCCCATCACAACGGCTCTGGATGGCCATCTCTGGAGGCTAATGCCATCCCATTCATGGAAAGCCAGGATGCAGCTTTATGCTGAAGCTAAATTACTGAGGAGCCTTTGCTGTTTAGTAAGCACCGACTTTGAAGCACATGCAAGTAGAAAAAACATTGCCTTGAAAAGGTGGTTGAACATTTATTGGATTTCCCTGACACTCATGGCAAAGGGAGGAACTGTTCCCTCTGATTTACTGACACTGATTGGGTGAGCCTGTTTCTTGGGTTCCTAACCCAAGACAGCCAAGGTTTTTTCCTTTGAAGAACAGTAGGGAGTCGCAGCATTTTACTGAGTTCACAGCAGCATTGCCTGAGTGCTGAGGTCATGTCCTGGATGGGTGTCAACTGGAACAGGTCTAAGGAAGCTGTGTTAGTCTGCACTGGGTGAGGAAGTGATGTCCAGGGAAAGCAGGTCCATGGCACCAGTACAGCTCCTCACCAAGTCCAGTTCTGGAGACAGACTCTTGACATTTCCATGGTAGCAAGACGATTGTCTTCACAATGAAAAACATAGACAATGTCAGCAGTCTGTCAAGCATGTCGGTAATCCCAGTGGCTCCAAAACCTTTGTAAGACTTCAGCTGAAAGTTAAACATGCAGAGTATTTCACAGATAAGCCTTTGAAGAGCATTGCTTTCAAGCTGCTTTTTATTGTCTTCTGGGGTTTCTGTTCCACATTTTCATGGTTCAGTGGTGTTACTGAATGCCAAGGAGTCAATCCTCAGCAACAGTCCTCTGAAACTCTTTTGGACTAGGCAGTTTGAGAAGAAAATGGCTGCCACAGTTTAGAAGACTGGTGTGTCAGGTACTTTTCTATCTCTCCTTTCCGTTGCTATTCACTGGTTTTACTGGAAGCGCAGAATCACTGTGATCTTTTTTACTACCCTGCAGTAACCCTCAGAGGAAAGGACAGCTTCATTACAGACTGCTACATTAACTACTCTTCAGCCATACCTCTTCTTTTCAAACATCAAGGTTCAGAACTTGTGCAACTGGGACACACCCACATACCAAAGGCGATTTAAGTTATTAATCGACTCTTTTAACTCTGTGGTCCATCTGGCCAGCAACAAATCTACAAGCTCTTTGACTTGGGTGGAGATCAGGATCTTTCAGCAAGCTTCTCAACCCAAAGAAAAGGAAGGTCGTAGCAGTGCTCCACACAAGTGATGCCTCATGCACATCACCCCATGGAGCGAGGGTTTTAAACCCCATTTAAAAAGGTGACCTCTGTGGGAGAGCTGCGTTGTGGCTGCACTGGCTGGGGCAGCCACTACCACAGCAAAGGGAAATGAAAAGCATTTGGCACGTTACTATGCCTACTGTGATCCCTTCAAATCGCTTTTCCCTTCTCTCTAGCCATTGCCACGCTACTAGCCCGCACTCTACGCTCAGCAGCAAAGAGCATCCTTTTCTATAATACATCTACCATAGCCAGTGGAGTGAGGCCCTGGGCTCTAATGCCAAAAGTAAAACTAGGCAACTGTAATTCTTAAATACACCACGACAAAGAGGATTTCAGACCCCAGTTGAAGCTGCTGAGCTCCTTTCATCTGCTTGTGGTGCTGCCCCAAGCAGAGCTGTGAGCGGAGAAGCTCCCTGGAGTGTGGGACGCAGAGAAACCACTGATGAAGGCTGCAGAGCTGCAGCAAAGCTCCCCTCACAAGCTCCTGGAGGGAGAGGGAGGTGTGTAAAGCCAAGGCCAACAGAGCTGTTGTTAGACCTTCTGTGTGCCAAATCACAGCGCTCACGTGGGGGGTTTAAATTGAGAGTGTGTAGTGTGAAGTGAGAGAAACTACCCAACACTTACACTCTTCACTATCCAGGCGCCAGGCGGCTCTTTGAAGGTCATAGTGGATTGCATCTTACACCAGGTTGCCTTCTGAGGGTGTACTTGTTACTTAATCTGACAGCAACAGCAACAAATTGAGACTCAGAAAACCAAGTCAGACTTCTTCCTCCTCTATAGAAATACTAATGAATCAAACACTTTTATTAACTGGTGGAATCCTTAATTAACAGTCAGAGATGGAAAAAGCAGCACGTATGTGAAAATAGGGTGAGAAGGGTAATGCAGTGCCAGGAATTTCAGCCAGTGGTTGGCCTCAGTGCTTCTAGAAGCACCCCCACGGCTGAGTATTACACTTTACAGCCCTGTGGGCTGCCACAGACAAGAACACTTTCACTCCCCCCACAAACAGAAAACTTTTTTTTTACTGTGGTTTCCTAGTTGCCTTACTGGAGGGAACTGGTCTGCCTTGCTAGGCACTAAGCCTTGGATGGAAAATTAGCCCCTTTGGTGGCAGCCTGCAATCACCATCAAGTCTGCTGTAGAATGAAACCAGCTAAGTGCTCAGTGAAACTCCACAGTGTCGCAGCTGGTAGCAGCTAAGGCCACACAATACATACTGCAGACTAGGCACATTCCAGAGAGGGTATCAACTGGGGTCTGCCCAGCTGCCTCTGCAGCCCCAACACATCAGTTTGGTAAACATGCAGACCTGTATTAGCTCAGAACTGGGCCCAGGGAATTGTGGGAGAGCTGCATCCACTGTGGAGACCTCTCATGCAGGTAGTTGGGGCCACAGCATCTCTCACCACTGCCACTGTGACATGCTCCTGTCAAAGCACAGGGCTTCTCATTGCTCCCTCCGCATGCAGGCATTCTGCTCAGGAAGGCAAAGCCCACTCAACCCCCTGCCCAGAGAACCTGACCCAGGTACAAGCAGCCACCTCCCACTGCAACTCCTGACAAGATTCCTCACAAAGCCAGAATTGAAACTCAGTAGCCTTGGTGACGATGAAGCAGGTATCCTTTACTGCAGCGCTGGGCACACAGGGGATCAATTGCTCCTCCCAATGTGTGCGCCCATTAAAGCCAAATTTCTCATTTATGTAGAGTTAATCTGTATATTCATTATCATTTCTAAGAAAAGGCAGGGTTATGCAAATTATTTCCAGGAAGCACAAGTGGAAGAAGACAAATCTTTACTCATGTCACCAACAACTCCAACACCCCACCTGTAAACACAATTCAGCAGGAAGCCCAGGGCCAAATTAAACCTTGCCTCAGACTAGACAAGTGTTTTAACCCTTCCCTGCCTGCCACCACCCCAGAATTCCTAGCCTTTTGCTTTTAAAGAAGTCCCAGATGGCAGTCTTTTACTTGCTCCCCAGACTGAATCCTGCCCAGAGTTTTCTACAGCAGCACCACGCCAAAACGCTCAGTTCTGCAAGGGTGACACTGCACTCAGCCAGGATTTCTTCAGAGCACCTCAACCTTTCAGACTCTGCTCCCAGCCTGGCAGGCTAACATCAGCACTCCCACCTGCAATGGAAGTCTGTGCCTGGATGAGATGAGGTTTCTGCTGCAGAGGTTACATGAGGATTAATAAATGATCTTCCAGGTTCCCAAAAGGCACAGCAACTGACACTTTTGAATACAAGCCCAGTTTAAACAGAAATGAGAACCTATTTTTTCCTAGAGAAAAGGCAACCAGGACTAAACCAATGTTTAAATTAAAAATTGTATCTTTGCATTACTGCAGTAGAGAACACTTTTCAAGGCTTCACCCCACCTTTCTAACCCTATTACACCTGTTCCTGCTAAGTGACAGCATGATGCTGGGGCCACCTGCAAATAAGGCCACAGATCTACACCCAGTTTTAGAGAGGAAAGCCTGAAGCTCACATCACCACTATTGTAACCAGCAAACAAAGTCTACTCCTTCATCCAAGTTCTGCTGAAACAACTGGATTAGGAAAAGCAGCTCTGGGCACCAGAGCCTCCCTTCCTAAACGTGGGCTTCTGAATCTCCCAATGATGAAAATGGATTTATCACTCTTCATTTCCCACAGCAAAAGGCTGAGGGGCAACAAGCCCCCTCCCCAAATCCACCATCTGACCCAGCCTCCTAGGCTGCTGCTCACCTTGTCACAGCTATACCCAAATTTTTAGACCAGAGACATTTGCCCTGTAAGGGAACAGTGTAACCCAGTGTAGGCAGGTAGGAGCTGCAGACCTCTCCTCCAGAGCTAAGCAGATCAGCACCATGCAGCAGCTCCTGCCCTCACCCCACCCCCCCCAGTCCAAGCAGGACCAGCACAAATAGAGAGCTGTTCCCTTAGCTCTCCTCAAGAGCACCTGCATTTCATGAAGCTGCTGGAATCCTCTGAACCACCACCCACCCTATAACAACCAAACTTACATGGTTAGCACCTGTGGCAGGTTTATGAAAGCCTGCAAGGATCCCACAGTGGCCTTCTTACATGCAGCTGGCATCTGTACACTGCTGATTACTCAACACCTGCTTCTTGCTCAGGTTTCACATCTTCAGTGTTGCAACAGCCTCTAAGCTAAGGCTGCCTTTCTTTAATTAAAAATAAAAATACCACTCAAGCAAGCAGGGTGGTTTTGTCTCGAGCTTTTGCACATTTCAGCAAGTTGTAAATACTTGCAGAACAATTAAGGGAGTTGAGAGTCACAAATGAAGATTGACCAAAACCAAATCCTTTATTTCCACAACTGTATAAATGTGCTCCAAGTGTGTCCCAACACAAGTTAGAAAAACAAAGTAGAACATGCCAGTTGCAAACTAGATCAGTTCACCGACGTGCTGACTCCTTGGTATTAGGCTTAGTTACACAAGACCAGTCACAGTAAAAAGATACATTTTAGAGTACAAAGAGTAGCAGAATGTTAAGCCATTTCAGCTTGTGCACATACAAGTCACACTTCTGGCAGAAAATGCAGAGAAGTTTGCATTATTATGCTGGAAGCTATGTTGCATCACTTTAAATGGCATCGATATCAATGTCATCATCTTTACTGTTTGCAGGCTTCACAGTTTCAACTTTAGGTACACTGGCAGTTGTAGAGTACACCACCTGTGGAGACAAGACACCATTACTACAGGCCCTACCACCATCTTCAGCACTAGAGTAACATCAGGAGTTTCAGCGCCTGCCCTTCTGTCACCATCGGCTGTTGGCCACACTGCTTCATGCTCTGAAATGCACTGCTCAGCACCTCCCAGCACAAGGGCTGATGTTCTACAGAGAACTTGCCTTCAGCCTGCTGAAACTATGACTACACCTGAACATCAGGCTTTGTAAGGCAGAGGTGTGCACGTGTCTGTAATAAGCAGAATCTCTTCTACGGAAAGTACTACTACTGGGAGGAGAACACAAAAAACCACATGCAAAGAAGAGCCTCAGCCAGTAGCAGAAGTGCTCTGACAAAGCACAAGGAATGTTCCTGCTGTTCCCAATGTGCACACTAATGTGGGAAGTAAACAATTCTATAGTGCAGCAGGACAAAGTACAAGACTGAAGGGTTCAAGTACAAGGTTGTACTGTTAATGGTAGATAAGCCTTTCCTACCTCTATGTTTTCATCTTCATCTTCTTCTTCATTACCGGAAGATTCTTCTTCAGCTTCCTTTAGCCATTTAATAAATGGTTCTGCTTTGACACGGATTTCTTTGGCAAGTTCCTTTGAAACATACTTCTTTGAGGCCTGAAAGACACAAGTACAACACTGAAGCATCACATCACACTCAGACACAGCCAGAGCCTAGCTTGGGACTGTTAACCTCACCCTAACACCCTGAGCAGCCTGATTTTGAAAGGGAGGTTTCTTTCAGGCAGTAACTACTTGGATGAATTATGGGAAGACATGCATGCAAGAAGCTACACCAGAATGGTGAAACCAGATGCAATATGCCATGTTCAGATACTTCACTGATACGGTGTGAAAAACACTATCCCTTACCTTTTCTGCCCAGCCAAGAATGACTTCTTCTTCCAGAAGATCTGCATCATACATTTCCTTCAAAATATGTGGTATTTTAGAAATAAGCTGAGACTGATGCATGGCTACCACACACTCAAAGCCATGGAGAAGGTACCTCTGAGCCTTCTTGTTGTTGTGGCAGAACTAGAATTGCAACAAAAGGAAAGCCATTGAATTAGCTTTTCTGCCTCTCAAAAAAGCACACCTGCTCTCAACAAGCTAGCAATGTTACAATAGCTCATACTTTCTCTCCCAGCATTTTCCTTTAGGAATGGTTTCAAAACAAAACCCTACAAAAAAAGTCTTCCCCACAGCAACAATCTACAACAGTGAACTATTTGTGACATAAAACCCACGCAGCAGTTGTTACACTGGGTGCAGTGACTGCTTACACGAAGGAAGTGACGCCTGTATTTCCGTATCTGTTCGCGAATCTTTTCGTCAAACAGGACTTCAGTGAGAACCAGTGGGCCCATAGCCTTCACATCCAGTCTCTCTGCTTCTGCTACAATGTCTTTGTCAGAAGTATCAATGACACCTTCTTCCTTCTTTTTCTGCAAGACAGGAACAGATAGAAATGTTTTAAGGCTACAGAGGTCTGTGCCAATGTTCTATTGCACTGCTTCCTTCCTCACCACTGGTGAAGCCTGGACTCTATTAGAAGCTTAAGCAGCTTAGTCTCCTTCCCAACATTTTGTATGAATACAGCAACCCACAGAACATTCACCTTCACAAAATCAAACAGAATGTTGACTCTCTCCTCCACTGTTCTTTCCAAGTCTTCACTAAGTGTGAGGTTCTTTGCATGGTCACTAATTTCATCCATTCTACGCCTCTGGGCTTCTTCTGTTGTGTCTTCACCCCAGTCATCATCATCATCCTCCTCCTAAAATACCAAGCCAACCAAGAGATTCATGTAACAGGCTTAGCTTGAGCGTTATTTCTAGATACAAACTCAAGTACTTTTTAAACCTGTGTTTTTAACTTTCCCCTAAAGGAGGAGTTACACTGTAACTGTCAAGTCAAAGAGAACAGACAAAAACGTAGATGTGGGGCAACAGTAGTGACATGTTTGCAGCCATCCACAAGATTTCTTAAGCAGTGGCAAAACACCGTATCTAGTACAGTCACTACACATTCCTGAATTATAAAGGGATATGCAGCTTTCACTTAGCCAGGAGTACACATATATTGTTACTGGAGGGGTGATGAAGCTCCTGTACAGGGGAGATGGAGGTACTTTTATTCCAGCAGGGAAGCTCTGGATACAGCAAGAGCTTTTCCTGCAATGCTGACTTGCAAGGAATACCAGTAATTTAAGTTTTACATCAGAGTAAGACACCACACACCCCTATCTCCCCACTTTCCCCTAACTTACCACAACCTGTGGAGGAGTAATCTCCTCTGGTGGTGGGGGTGGAAGTGTCTCGTTGCTGGACACAGAACCATTCTCTTTGTCCTTGCCTTTTCTGTTCTTTTTCTCCTTTTCTTTCTTTCCTGTACCAGTGTCACTACTTTCTGCAAGTGAATTTTAGTAGTTTAGTTTTCTTGAGTTCTTTAAGTGCCTGAACTATTGCAACTCCACCAAATGCCCATGCCTAAGACAAAAGGTTGTCCAAGTCTATGTAACAGGTGACCTCACAAAGCAGAGACCCCTGGAATAGGTTAGACTTTTCTATTCTAGCAAGCTTAAATTGCAGCAGGCAACTAAATGCTTACTACAGAGTGTTGCTTGCACAGAACAAGTACATTACAGTTAGCATTTACTACACTCTTACTTCAAAGGCAAAGCCGCAACAAGCTCTTTATGACTAGATCTCTTCCATAACTTTTAAAAGGTTTGTCCAGCACAGTCAAACATAACACAAAACATCTACTTGGGAAGGATACAGTGTCACAGAGGAAGAGACTGCTTATGGGAACTATGAACACGGCTGACCAACAAACATATTCAAATGTAAAAAGGCTCCAGTATAGTCCTAATTAGATGTGAGCTATTTGTCTTAGTGTGCGTGCCATTAGTGAAGAAGTTAAGTTCCCTTTACCCCCACTGAATAAGGTACAACACTTACCAGGTGGGTTTTTGAGAATGAACGTGCAGAGTTTATGGTTTGTGTCAAGCATGCCTCGATAGCCACAGGCTTTGCAAGAGTTACCTATAGTTTGTTTCTTAGGATTGACATGCTGTAAAAGAGGAACCACCTCCAGTTAGCATACCTCTTACAGAGCTATTACACATTAAAGCCTAAACCTGATGCTTACATTACTGCCTTCACAGGATTAAGCCAGAGGTTTAAATACTTCCTATCACCCCCAACAGAGCAAGTTTATATAGCTAGCTACCAATTTAGCTGAGAAGTTTTGAGCTGTTTTAAATAAAAAACCTTCCCAGAGGGGAGCATGTCCGGACTGTATTTTCTCATCCGAGTCAGCTTTTAACTTCACACCTCTTCTGTAAGCGTCTAATGAGGTTTTCCTATAGTGCTAGCATTAACACAGATGGAGAGCACTCACCAGATCAGTTTCAGGATTCTCACACTCAGGACAGAGAACAAATTTTTTAATGAATCCATCCAACATGTCTTGCAGCTTATTCGCCTCATGAGATCCATTGACAATGTAACGGTCATTCTTAACATCAAACTGGGTCTGTGCTCCCAGCTCACAACCAAAAAATTTGGTAGGATCTGTAAAGACAGTATAATAACCAACACTGCCCTCCTATTTTCACTGTGACTTTCAACAGTTAAGTAAATACACTATTGCTTCTGTTCATTATTTCATCCTGAGATAATTACATTTCTTCCCCACAAATCCTGAAAGAATGTCTATTTATGCTTTATTAGCTACTTAACACTATTCACCTCAAACAACAAAAACAAACAAACATGGCTGCCACTGCAGACTACTTACACGTTGGAGGCCGATTAAGCGCCTTTGCAACGTCAACCATGTTGACTATAACCGTCTTTATTCCATTTCCTTTGCCCTCCACCTAGAGAAAAGTAGTATTTTAGTTGACTGCCAAACCCAAACCCAGTGTGTATTCCCCACTTCACTACATCACAGTTCTGCTTTGAAGCGTCTTATAAAAGCTAATGTGTGTGTAAGTCTGGACAGAAAGGAAGAGAATCCTCTTTGTCCTCTGGCTAAATATTATCATTACCTCCCACCTCTCTTCCTCCTCTATCAAGAGAGGAAGTGGTCTACAACTCTGCTTCTCACTAATAGTTTGTAAGTTACCTTGGCAATCAGACGGGGCATTTTGTAGCGATAGAACTGATCTGACACACTGCGGTTGACGTTGACAGACATTTTGCCTTATTAGTAGCTTTATCAATAAGATGAAGAGATCTTTGATTGCAGTTTTTTGGTATCTTCTGTCTGGAGAAGACGGGATGACATAAACGACTGCAAGAGTTCTCGGTCTCTGACATGAAAAAATTTTCGCCACTGAGGCTGTAAGGTTCTTGCTTGTATGCTATGTTTCCCCAATACAGGTACCAGTGGCTGCGCAACAGCTCTGCAAGTGTTAATAAACAGAAAAGAAATTAAGTTTCTTACATACACCAACCAGATCTTGCTACAGAAGTATACAAGAGACTGCTTAGCATGAAATATATTCTTTATGCTGTGGCTTTGTCAAACTGTAAACAATAACCTGGTACTGCTAAGTAACTCTTCCTCAGCTATACCACAAAGCTTTCCACCCTCTTCTTTCTTACTACCCAAAAAAATCACTGAGCAACTGAAGACTATTTTCTATACGATTAGCTTCTGAAAGAGAGCTGGGATCAGTAAGGGAAAAGAACACTGCTCGATTATGAAGACCAATGGCTTTTGCACCAAGAGGGTCATGGGATATGTTTCAGGCTGCAGGGCAGAGGAAATCAGAAGATCTGGAAAAGAGTTTCAAATTTCACATCATAGCGTGACCCTACCACATAAACTTAAGTCTGTCAGAACGTTGAAAAGTACCAGCAAGATGAAGCAGCAGCAATCTGTAGCCCAACGTAATTTTCACATGGCTTACCAGGTTTTTGGATCAGAGTGGTAAAGAGTTGAAAATTGGGTAATTCTCCTTCTCACTTATGGATTCTCATAGCAGCTTCTCTTGAGATTTGACTTAACAATAAGCCTGATAAAGTCTGACATAAGTTGCTAAGTTGCTTCACGGAAGAAAGCCTAGCAATGCAGAGGTACAGAGCAGTGCAGCAGCTTTTTTTTCTTCCTCTTTGGGGGGAGGGGGGGCGGGGAGGGAGCGGAAGGGGAAGGAGGATGAATCCTATTATTAAAGTTGCCTTAAGTAGTATTTACATATTTAAATGAACATGTGCCTCTATAATCAGATCTAAGAGTATTTAAGCCACAACTGGTTGACTACACAGGCAACTCTGACTACAGCATGGCTATTTTGACACGTCATCATGTTATCATTAATGACAGAAGCGTTGACACATTAAAATAGCCTTCTTGGTATTTACACATAAGAGCGCGTCTATGGGTTCCACACCGTCTGATACCCTGTTTTCTAACAGAAACTTTGGGTTTTTTTAAACCACGAGAAGCGAGCAGACTTGCATGTGTCTTGTGTTTACATTAGCCCAGATGCAGTTTTATCCTTCCTCAGCAAAACATACAGCAAGAACTTCTGCTTCAAGCACAAAACGTCCTCCTCCAAGATGTCTCTAAAAGGAGCCACCACGTGACCTGACCGCGTGCTTGCAGAAGCACTGAGGAAGCAGGTATCTCGGTGACTGAGCATGAGCTTTCAAAGAACGTGCCGTTTCCCTTCCTTCCAGATTACAGCTTTTGTCTGCTGTAGACTGAAGCTCCCTCTCCTGGTCCCTAGGACACCTCATGACAAGCACCACCTCCCCCCCTCCCCCATGCGATGCAGAGGAAAAAGCGGGAAGGCGCATAGACTCCCTGCTTCAAAGCAGCGTTTCCCCGCCCCACTCAGCCCTGTGATGAGTCATAAATGCAGCAATTAAGCACTGAGTCAGCCCTGTAAGAGACGGGGGAAGTCACCTCCAGCCACGCATGCGCTCTCCAGCCGCGAGAGGGGGACTCTCCGCGGCCGCCCACCTCCTTGTCCCCCGTCCCCACCCCCCGGGGCTAACCCCTGCAGAGCGATGCCCCCCCNCCATCTTGTCTCGTCGCATGGCGGAGGTGGGCAATTAAAGAAAGAAAATAAAAATAGAAATAAAAAAGGAAACAAGCCCAAATCAACCGTCAAACAGGTGTAATTGAAGCGTTGGCGCTTCTTGTTTGATAGGTTTTTTCTTAGTTCCTGTTCCCCTTATCGAGGTCCCGCACACTTGGGTTACACAAAACCTTTCCCACTGGTCACCGTTTATCGACAACCCGACGCCCCAGCCCAAGCTAAGGCGCCCGCTTCCCCCACCTTCGTAGAACCCCAACCCTCCTCTAAATCCCAGCTGCCCTCAGCCTCCCTAGCCCAGCATTACTACTCACCGTTTTCGTCCAATAAAGACATAAACCCAACGCTGCTCGCCCCGGGCTGCGACGAAGCCGAGTATGCGAGGAGAACAAGGCCGTGGGGGCGCTTATATCCAGACGGAGGGAGGCGGAGGCGGACGCCGCTGCCTCCGGGTCCCGGCGTCCTGGGGCGGGCGGTATCAGCAGCGACAGCAGTGCCGGGCAATCTGCGGGCAAGACACAATCAGAGGCATCGTTAGTGGCGACACCTGTGAGGAGAGGGAGCAGAAGGAGGGGGGAGAAAAGGGAAGGGGGGAGGGAGAGGCTGCGGCCGACGCGCAGCTCAGGCAGAAGGGGGCGGTTGATGGGACCCCAGCAATGGCTGCCCCGTACTCACCTCTAGAATGTTCTCGCTCTGACTGAACAACGCCAAAGCTGGGATCAATCAGCCAGCGGCGTGCCCCGCCCTCCAGGCTTCCTATTGGCTAACGGCTCGCCTTGGGACGAAGCTACTGGCTGAAGCCTCACCGCCCTCCCCATCCACTGGCGGAGATCTCTATCAATCAAGGCACCCCCGGCTTGGCCTCCCTCCCCCTCTGCCCGCCCCCCGCCATTGCCCCTAAGGACATCGCGTCTACATCCAGCGAGTCTCGCGATAGGACGGGATGAGGTGCGGGAGGCGGGTCGGGCTGTCTGAGAGCGGCAGGGCTCGGGCTGTAGCGCGCGGTTCCTCGCGGCCTCCCCTCTCTTCCTGCTGAGTGTGCTGAGGGACTTCGCCCGCGTCCCCCGCTGCCGCCAGTGCCGTTTCGCGCCCTGCGGCAGGGAGGGGCCCTTCGCTTTCCCCTCAGGGCCGCCGTCCCTCCTGGGCCTGGAAGAGCCGCTCGCGTTTGGGCCGGGCCCGTGCAAGCCGGTAGCGCTGCCCGCACACGCGGGCGGCGCGGAGCAGAGCAGGCCCGGGACAGGACGGTGGTGTCTCCCGGGCTGGCTGAGGCGCGTCGGGCCGCGCTTCTGGTGAGGCAAAGCCCGCAGTGCTGCAGGAATGAGCACTGGGGTGGGTTTCGACTCGTACTAGAACGGCGGTGCCGAAGGCTTCGCATCGCAGCGACCGTGTTTACAGATAATTTAAAGCAATTGCGTTGCTGACTTAAGCTGTGTCTTTCCCGTACAGCCTGCTTTCGGGCACAGGAAGGAGCTTATTGAGCTTCGGTGTCACAACGACTCAGCTTCGGGTAGCTCTGCGTGCTTGGGCTGCCTTACAAAGGATGATGTAATCGCTGTGTGCATAGACTCAAATACTGCCAGCTCTCCCTAGCTGACTTGGGACCCCGGATGAAATACATGTTTGGATCTACATTCACTTAAAAGGCAGGAATCTTTGGTCCTTCCCTGCCTCCTGTTTCAACTCCACACTTCAGTATCACAGAAGTAATGTATTTTGGACATTTTAGAATGTGAATAATGTTCAAGTAGCAAAGAACATTTGGTTGGTTTTTTTTTTTTTACTTTATGAATTGAGCTATGAGCCAACTCTTACCCCTATAAATACTCCACAGCAGAATACTCCATGGTGCCTCTCACTGTGTCTTACTGAATGATGTTGTAAAGCTTCTTGATGGCTATGTGGGTGTAAAGGGAAAGAGAGGGAACGAGGATAAAACTAGTAGTGACATTAAATAATGTCATGCACTCTAAATCTCTTCCTGCCTGAAGTTTGTTTTGAAGCATAGCTTTCGGCTTACTTTGGTAACACACTGATGTGGTCAAAGGAAACACCCCTCCTGTTGAAACTTAAGTACATTGTGAACAATTCTGGTGTGATACACAAAAGAACTGCATTTACATATGAAGGTGACTGATAAATGAGGTTTTCTTAGAAATAAAACCTGTGCTATCGTTGTGAACACTTAAGCAACACACAGTAATACAAATCTTACTCACTCAGCTGGAGCAACCCGAGATAAATGTGCGCATCTCAGTGCTTTGTAACAAGACCCTCCTACGTGATAGCTGCTGCTCTAGTTACTCTCTTCCAGCCTACGGAATACCAATTCTTTGGGGCCAAAAAACCATTCTGTAAAACATCATGCGAATCTGACTTGGACTTCACTATCTGCGTTTGAAAAAGGTAAAAATTCTTCAGGATGTGTTCAGTATCTCCTTGATAAATACACAGCAACACGCAACACTTCTTAAAACATGAGGAAGAGGTTTAGGGCAAAGTAAGGAAGCATCTCCTAAATATGTGAGGCTTGGCAGCTACCATGAGGGGGGAAAAAATCATAAAAATGTGGGAGGCAAGAAAAGCACAGCAGGAACTCCTTTACTGTGAAAATATGCAGCATATATAACTTGCTAAATGCCTCCTGCCCGTGGCTTTAGTTCCATGCTACAACACCTATGAGGTTAATAAATGACGAGTGTTAAAGCCTACTGCTGCCAACACCACTTTATTGAGCAGCAAAAGGGAAAAGAGACCCTGGATTTGGTGCTATTTGACGTAGCATAAAGAAGGATTGTATATATATATGTATATATATAGTATATAGATTGACATCATTAAGTTAAAGAGCTACCTTGTAAGACACTATTCCTTCTGCAAGAAGCAGCTCCCATCCTGATGAAGGTGTATAAAAAACTCTTGGATTATGCAACACATACTAAAATTTTGGATTGTTTTCTTCTTGGTGCCTAGTAGTTGATTTTTTTTTCCCTCACCAGAACAATTCATTTATATTAAATGTTGTATACCAAATATTTCTACTGAGTCTTCATATTTACAGTTTCTTCATTTTAGTGTTTTGTGGTTTGGACAAGATGGAAAATAATTTCTCTCCTCCCACTTTAAAATGCCATGGTTTCGTGAATCCTGAAGTTCATAGTTCACGTTGCTTGTGTGACCTGAAAAATACAGACCACCTGTGTGCTTAGCATTTCATCAGTAGAAACTAAGCAGGTTTTGTATATGTTTCTGTAGTTGAGGCATTTAAAATGGTACTAGTAGATGAGGCTTTGGGAGCGGTTTCATGTCAGAGAATAGGAAGTTTTCTGCAGTGGATCTTAGGGTGCATTTCCTTATCACAGAAATGCTTTATTATTGTTCAGTTCAGCCTTGAACAATTCAAGATTGTTCTATGTTGCCTTGGTCAGTTTTTATTAAAAATAACAAAAGACTCAATGCCTGTGATAATGAAGCAAAATCAAAGTTCTATTGAAAATCTTAGTACAGGTCTGTATTTAAAATGCAAATCTTAAAAAATGTGCGTTGTAATCACAAGTGCTTACATTCTCTGATAGATGACTTCGTGTCCTGCCTGCAGTTTATTCTTTAGCAAGTTTGGCATCTGTCAGCGATGTGGTTGGCCATAAACATAACCCTACTTCAATACCCACTTGGTTACCTTGGCCTTGGAGAATGTTTTTTCTGTTCTGTAAGCTGGACGTGTTATTTCCCAGTGTCTGGCTCAGAGCTGTTATTTTGTCCAGTGCAGGCAGGAGCCCTTAGCAGCTGAGTAAGCGATTCCTCATCGTGCATATTCATGGCTTTGGCTGCAATTTCAGTCATTTCAGAAGATGGAAGGAGGGCCAAGATTATGTGCAGTTACACTGAACCCTGAGAGTAGCACTAGACTTTCTTCTTCCTATCTTGGAAATGTGTAGAGAAAGTTTAATTATTTACATGCCAGGTTTGAATATGCAACCTTTGGGGAAGCATGAGTCCAAAATCCATCAGGGTTGACACTAGACACTGATTAGGAGCAAGGGCAGAGGATAATGCTGCATTTGCTGTTCAGGAGCTCTGCATTCATTGCTGTCTGGCACCTCACCGTTCATCTTGGGGAGACTCACTTTGTGAAACACATTCTTTTCCCTGCTCTGTAGCTTCATCATTCTTGTCAGCTGTTATTAGTAGTTGAGGAATTAGTCAATAGAAAAAAAGGAGAGCAAGTATAGGTACACATACAGCCATTATTTACCGTAGCTATTTTTGTTGCTTCTATTACTATGCAGAAATGCTAAAATCTGCCAGCTAGTTTTTGGGTCTGAGTACCCTGAAAGGGCTCGGTGTTCAGCTGACAGCATGAGGCAGGTTCTGCCCCAAATCTGTTGTTCCATCTCAATAGACACAGTAGAGCTCCCTCTGGCTCTCCCTCTTCCAGTGTGTGTCTGCCCGGGTAAGGGAGGCACCTCATCAAGGAGAAGCAACCAGCTTTCTCTGCAGAACATAAACTAGTGTTTGGTAGCTGGGAAAAGGATGCTTTTTCTGTATCCCAGGTTTCCTATCAGGATGCAATGTGGGGATTAATACAGGCTGGCTGGGTAGGGGAGCGGTGCTAAGGGGATGCTGGGCCTGGCTCTCCTGTCTGTGCTGCTCAATATGAGCCCCAATTATAGTCACCTGCTGAGGCTGCCTGGCTTTGCCAACACTGTATATTCAACACGAAATACATTCACCAAGTTGCATGAAACAGGGTAGGGGGTGGCTTTCCAGAGCAGCACCAAATCTAACAGGCCTGTTGTCTCTGGCTTCCATGACTAAGCTAAGGTAGGCAGAGAGTATCCTGTCTCCGTCTGGATATATGTTTGTTGAACACTCTTTCCTATATAATAGTAGTAACATACCATTTCTTAGACCAACTGGTACATCTGGAAGAATTAGCTAGCTTCCTGAACTGCTGAGTAATACCAGTCTACGTGGGCTGAGAGAAGGGCTAAGGGCTGTCACGTGCATTGCTGAGTTTCAAGCAGTGTGTCTATCTTCAGCAGTGCATCAGAAAAGTGGGTGTCTGGGCTCTCAGGTTGCATGTACTCAGTGGCCATTGAAGTGGTCTCGCTGTGTTTGCTAGGGTACCAAGGATTTTCATTGTGGTATTTCTTTTATAACAGGAACGTGTTGATTTCCTTTGCATGCTTTTTCTGTGTTGGTGTCTTTACTTTAGGTATTGCACTTGTCTAGTTCTTTTTCTGTGGAAGGAGTCTGTTGGGAATTTTACAGGCAGTAGTTATTTGGATGAAAGGACAAAATAAAACATCATTTTGAGCAAATAAGACCAGGCTGTGGTTAAAAAGGCAAAAAAAGGCAAACTCACAGAAATGAATGAACAGTGCAGATGGGGTGGAAGTTCAGTCAGGAAGTGAATTTAGCACAGTTCAGAGGTCTGTGAAAGAGGGATATCCCTGGTTTGCAAAGCTGTCTTTCTCCATGTGTCTCAGCAGTAGGTGGAAGTGTTGGTGATAGGAGTTGGAGAAGCCAGGTTTCCCCAGTTTGTCCAGGTAGCAGCTTTGGCTATGAGCCTAACTGGCAACCACTAGCTTCATCCAGCAGTTGCATACTTGTGGTTGGCAAATCTGCCTGCTACATTTATATGGCTGCTGAAAGAAGTGGATATGGAAGATAAGGAGTCCCTGGGGAATATAGCTTCCAGCTGAGAACATGCTGTCAAAACTGCCTGCGTGTTCATTATGCCCATTAGCAACCACTGCATTTACACTTCCCTGCTCCTTGTCATAGCCAGGCTTCAGACATCAAAATCTGTCTGCTTGTGCATTAAGTTAAATCTCTCTTCCAGTATCATTTTAGGGATTTATGCTTTCATTTCCGTTTCATTACAGAAATCGCTCAGGTCCTCTGCAGCTGTCATGTGCTTTGCCAACACCTCCGCATACACATCCTCTCTCATCCTTTGGCCTCTTGACAGCCTGGCAACCAGTGCTGTGATTATCAGTATTAATTTCCTAGCAGATGTAACTCTATTAGTAAAAGGGAGTAATGAGTGCTTAGAGTTACCTATTGACTTTCTGCTTTTTCTAGGCGAGGGTATGGTAGCCCCTGGTTTTGAGACCTTCTCTCCAGAACCTCCTCCCAGTCTGGGGAGACCTTGGAGGCCTTGAGTGCTCTCAAAGCCCTGCTCCCGTGTGCAGAAATGTGTGGCTGCTAAGCTAGTTCCTAGGGCTTTGCACTGCTGTTTGCAGCATGTATTGCTCTTTCTGTTCTGCTTATTTGAGCATGGAGGACTTTGCTTTAAAATAATGAGGGCACTGCAGGGAGAGTTTGAGTTTGCTGGCAGTACTGAGGCCTAGCTAGGGATTAAATTGTGCATCTGCTGGCAGATCTAGTGAAGGAGATCACAGAATCACAGAATTGTAGGGGTTGGAAGGGACCTCAAGAGATCATCGAGTCCAACCCCCCTGCCAAAGCAGGTTCCTTAGGACAGATCACACAGGTAGATGTCCAGACAGGTCTTTAATATCTGCAGAGAAGGAGACTATCCCTGATGCTTATGCGCAAAGGAAAACTCTGGTTTGAAGGCAGAGGACAATCTTCATATTCTCCTGAACTAAACCTTCAAAGGTGCTGCTTGGCTGAGAGGGCAGAGCTGTGTATTTGCAAGCAGAGTATATGTATATATATATATGTTTATGGGCATATAGCAGACTTTTTTGTCTCAAAGTCTGATTTTCTATCCCTTACAGAGTTGACTCTCTTGAAACATTGAAGAGTCCTGAACATTTTGCAGGGCATTACTAATTTTGTGATGGATATTATTGAATCAGTGGGTTGTAATTCAGAATTTGCTGCTTGTTTGGGGTGTTTTGCCTTGAGCTTGAGTACAGCTGGTACGGGCTTCTTAATAATAATACAGGGATCACTTTCTGTAATGAAGCAGATAATACATGACTGTGACACCGTGCCAAAGTCTTTGAATGCTCTGGTGGTTTGCAGCTCAAATATTTATATTACTATAGTAAATTATTTGCCAAACTATAAAAAAACCCAAACTGTACTTAAAATATGAGACTAGCAACTGAACCTTTGTCCTATGGGCTGCACATGCCAAGTGTTATGTATGCTTAGCAATATTAAAATAGCTGATAACAGACATGGTTTCCAAGAGTGGTGTAATGAATTAGGTCTGGTTTTGGCCTATGGGGATTCTGTGATGGCTAAGAAAAGCTGACTGGAACATTACTAATAATGGAACTACCCATCTACCCATGCCTTATGCATCTGAATGTCCGTGTGTTTGAAATTATCCACTGGATTTGGGGACAGGTGGATAGGGCTGAAGTGACAGACAGGTGTGTGTGTACACACGCACACCCCCCACCCCAACCCCCTCCTGATCACATAAATCTTGCCTGTTAAAGAAACGAGGCTAAAAATACCCTTGAAAGTGAATCCAGGTCAAACATGGTGTTGACTGTAAAGTCTAGCATGGTTTTATTTACCTAATGTAGATTTTTCTTTTTGAGAAGAACCCAGAAGACACACTGAAGGCAGAACATTCTTACAAGGATATCACTGCCTTGAACTGTTTTCAAAAACAGTCTTTGAAAGGTCTTAAAACATACAGTTGGGTCTGTGAGTGCTCAAATGCATAATGGAGGCTGAATTTTTGCCTTGAAGCTCAAGGATGTTATTTTAAGACCCTTTAAGAAACAAATCTTGTCCACAATGATTTTGAACTTTATACTTGAGATAGTTTTAGGAAACAAGCTTTTCTGTAACATATGTTTTCATAGAGCTGAAAGGATCTAAAACAAATTCTAATAATGTGATTTCTGGCTACCATATTTCATCTGGGAAACTATGGTGCCAACAACTGGGCTACACTGTGTGGTAGCAGTGAATATTTTGGCACTGTAACTCTTTCAGAACTGGATTGTGTGCATGAGATCAGTGGTGTAAGCATTATTCAGTCCTTGGGAGTCTCATTTATACTTACTTCACTAGTGTCCTTAACGTGCCCTTTTGTTAAGTTAAGCCTTATTTGCACAAGTCATTTTAAGACAGTAGCATTTTTTCTTCAGTGCCCGGTGCAGACATGGGGCATCTGAACAAGCTGTAACTTGTGGTTATGCAGTTCTCCATGGATTTTCTGCCTACCTGGTATGTCTTCTCTGCACTAATGAACACAAAGTAGGACTTAAAAGTTCCTCACAACCACTCCACTCTCTAAAAGACGACATACTGAAGAAGAAGACACTGGCTGTTGCCAGTGTGGCTTTGCTGCACCTCACTTGCAGTTTGTTTTTAATCATCCTCATGCATGATTTACTGTTCCCTTTCTATCATGTTACTTTTTCATTGTTGTTTCCAGCAGGCAGAAAGCTTTCAAAGGGTTCTTTAGGGTTTAATGTATTGTTTGTCTTAGATATTGGGCATGACTTATTCAGAAATGTGTAATAAATACACAGCTCCTCTCGTTTCTGATTGTTTGCACAGTCGATGGATTAATGGACGATGGATGAATTCTCCGTTCTAGATGGAGTTAGGGAGGGGGTGTGTGTGCAGGTGGGATTTCGAAGGTCATATGTAAATGCTTGTGAGCTCATTCAAGCCCATGGAGATGCACAATTTTATACCAGTGGATAACGTGCTCGTTTAACTCGGAGACTTCTTGGACATCTTTCCTGGTAGTGGCTTTCTGCACTTATCCACTATATATATATATATTTTATATATAGCACTGATTATGCTGTATATATAAAATACCTCTGTCTTCAAAGATGTATGCTTATAAATGGTTATTTTTAGTTTGTAGCTATTGGGTTCTTTTGATTAGTAGCACCTACTGTGGCTGAAGAAGGCCATGGTTTTAACTGCTTGCCTTTTTTGCTGGTGCGCTGGGACAAGGAGTGCTGCAACAAGGGGTTTTAATAGCTAGTCTGCTGTAAGGCTAAGTGTCTGTGCGAGTCCCTGTGCTCCAGGGGATGTTTAGGAGTACATGTTCAGTAGAACTTTTCATTTTAGAGATAACAAATTGTGAATCTCAGCGCCACTGTTGTTGAATAGCGGTGTCATCCAGAAGCCTGAAATGTCTCCCCTCGCAGATGTGAGGGAGTCCCACTGCTTCCTCTGCAGAGGGTCCTGACCTACTGCATTCTGTGTCCTGCAAAACGTTCACGTGGGCAGGAGGGTGAACAACTTGGCCCCTGCACCTTGTCCGTCAGCGTGCTAATTCTGGTGTATGGGGAGGCATATGCTGTGTCGTGGGCAGGCAGATCTCTCACAGCTTGCTCAATTCCTGGAGCAGCAGGGAAGCGGGCAAAGTAGTGGTGGGCTGCCAAGTCACAGCCTACTAGCTAGGTTGCTTGAGAGTTAGCACAAACCTCCTTATCCCCTACTATGGAGTAAACGGCTTGGTAATGTATTCCACACTAGCAGAGGTCTTAAGGAGGCAGCTCTCTAGCTTACATTGGGTTGCAATAGCTTTGCCTGATTTTTGCCTGTTTGCATATTGTGCTCCAGATCTGCAAACAGTGTTGTGTTTGCCATAGTGATTCCAACCTATGTATTTCTTCCAAGAAATCTTTGGAAGGTGTGATCAGTGTTGGGGACGTCTGTCTCCCTGCATCCGTGGACCCTGCACTGGGCTATTGCACAAAAGGCTGTGCAATATTTTCTTCCAAATAAACTGCTAATGAGAACAAGTGAATCAAAAGAGAGTTATTAGTCATGGGTTTCCTGTAGCAGTCTCTTTCAAGGAGCACTGGCTGCTTCTCAACAAATAAATAAAAATATCAGATACAATTAAATCAAATTCTTAAGTTTTTACTCAGGACCAGCTCAGCTTCAGCCATTTGCTCTGGCCACTTCTGAAAGCTTGGCATGCATCGCTTGCATGGGAGAGCAGTGCCACAGCTGTGAAAAGCCCTATGTATCTTAGCTTTTGTCCTGTGTCTTACCCATTTCCCACTTACACAAACTGTGTTTAGAGCTTTTTAGAGGGACTGTCATTGCACACAGTACATGCTAAGGCATTAGGGCAGACAGGATTCTGTTCCTAAATCCTGCTTTGAAAATCCCTTCATAATATGCCCCTAGAAGAAAATCCTGGTTTGTTTATTTGGATTTGTCCTTTGGCTGTGGCTGGATGCCCAGTCATGGTCCAGAATCAAACTGGCCAGGTACCAAAACAGAGCAATTTTCAGCTCCATGTAAGTGACTTCAGTTCATTTTGGCCATATCTCAGCAGCATTTCCCAGAGCCAGTCGTTCGTGCTTCAGCCGGCTGGGGTGCAAACTGGACTCTGGCTTGCCTGGGCGAGCCTGCCAAGAAAAGCATTAGCTAAGCAGAAACAGCGTGTAGCTGAGGGCAAAGGTGAGCATGCATGAAGCATCCACATCTTGATACCAAAAGGATGCAGCTACAATCAATATGGGAAAGGGGACTGGGCAGACAGACAGACAACTGCCTGAGGTGACCCAGGAGTGCTTGCCACACTGCTTGCTGAGAAAGGTCTCTTGTCTCCCTGCATTACACCTCCCTGTTTTGACTGAGGTGCAGAACAAATGCACAACAACCCATCTATATGGCCTTGATGACATTTTTCTGTTTTGTGGCACTGCTTTGTTGTGCTTGGAAAGACCTTGAATATGTCAGACCACTGTGTGTATCTCAGCCCCAGGCAAGCAGAGGTATTTGTGCAGCTGGCTTTGCAGTTCCCCTCTCCCTAACGTGCAGGCTGGGACACCTTCCTAAAAAGAGAATTCACTGCTGAATCACAGCTGGGAGACAGGAGAAAGAGACCAAAATACTTTCTTGGGTCTAGGAAGGAGAGGGAAGCAGAGGTGGGGAGGAGACCTTTACCCCTTTAGCACTGGCTGGTGTAGCTTTCTGATCCTGTGGTGTACAACATGGCAGTGTTTGTATTGCTCCTGTGTTCCCATTTAGATTAGAGCTTGACCAGGGTGACCTGCATTTCCAAACCTTATTTTCAACATAGGTGGTGCAAGTCTTGTTCTGGCAGAAGCCCTGCTGAGTCCAGGAGTAAACAGGACAGTGTTTCTTGCTGGTTTTACAAGGGATGATCTTATCAGAGTTTGTGGACTTCACCTGTATATGCACAATCCCTTCTTGTTCCTACAAGGCTTTACCACTTCAGTAAATTCTGTCTACTTCCCCCCCTTCTTCCCCCATAAGCTCTAGATAACATGATAAAATGGACTTGACTTCCAGTTACAACTGGTTTTCTTTTCAGACTGTGTTTCCTATCTGTTTCTGCACTGGCAAAATGCTTGGACTGTGGGCCTTGAAGCTGTAAGACTGAACATGAGAGACACCAGTCCAGTGTTTCCCTGAACGTTGGCAGCATTCAGAAGATTGGATTTACAACTTCAGCTCCGTATCTACCAAATGCCTGTTTGGCAGAGTGGCTTTCTTGAATGCCCTGACTCTGGATTCAGCTCAGTTCTGCTTGGTGGCACTGGTTTGTGGAAGAGGTAGCTTCCTTCTCCTGCAGTGGGTTCAGGCCCAGCCAGGAGACACCTTGGGTGTTGGCATGAGGCATACACACCTTTAGCAGTCCTGGCTGCTGATAGTGAGAGGCAGCTCTAGCAACATGGAATGCCTGGAGTGTAATGCTTGTTTCTTTTAGTTACCTCCTACTTTGGTTGTTCCAGGACAAATGACCTCTGAGCCCATTGGCATGGCAGTAGCTTTGGTCACTTGTGGAAATTTGGGACTATGGGAGCTCAAAACCTCTCCCTTTGCATGGGAAGGCTGAGATAAACCTCACATTTTGGGCTCCAATCTAGTGTCTCAATTGACTCCCATTTCTCATTAACTGTGGAGCTTCAGAAGTTAAACAGAACAGTTGTTCTTTCTTTGTTGCTCTCACGTTCGGTCTCAATCCAACTCCCTAAGGGAAAAACCAAATGCCATGTGCAGTTCACTGCTGTGTATTACATTTATTGCCTTGGTCTTGCTCTCTCTCAGAGCATGAACCCAGCCAACCAACTTCTTATCAGTTTGACAGGCTGTGACTGTTGTCCTGGTGACCAGCGTAGTTCCACTATCATCACGCACAGGAGGCAGCAAAAGGGATGCCTTGACCTGTGGGTGTAGCTGTGCATGCACATGATATGCCAGTAAGTCACTGGGATGCAGGAAGATAAGATTCAAGTCTTGGCCTATGTATGTGAAAGGTGAAGCAAAACCAAAATGGAGAAGCATGCAAAGTTAATAGCTATAAAAGAAGAAATGAGAATGTGTGTAGGAGTTGCAAATGTTCAGCTCTTCTCAGCATCTGATCCACGTACCAGTCATCTAGTGCATTTGTATTTGAGAGGTACTTGCTTGCCAACCTGCTGTCTCTTTGCCTTTCTGTCTTTTTCTATCCACTCCCCCATTTCTTCGGTTTATGGACATGAGAAGGAATAATGTTAGTAACACTTCTGAGTCACGTTTTCCATCCAGACACACTGTGCTTAATCCATTCACATGCACATTCCTCAACAATGTCAACTCCAATTCACTAATTGCTCACGTGAATTGATTGCACTGATTTTGTGGTGCCCTGTCACAGATTATCTCCTAGGTGCTAACAGCAAGCTCTGCTTTGAACAGCATACAATGCTAGTGGAAGACAGGGAACAACAGATGGAAAGAGATGGGTACGGGAGTGCAAAGAAACAGTGAGGCATCATTACTCAGCAAATAGGCAACGGTGTCAGCTCACCAGCTGCCTAATGCTTTGGACAGCTTTTGCAGGCTATGCAGCATGTTCTTGTTTTAGCATTGACTGCTTTGCTTGGATATTGTCAGCTTTCAGCCACTGAAGACAATCTGGGATAGGGTAACCTAGATAAAACCAGACCGTGGCTAGTGCAGACTGTATGTTAGTTAGGGGATAAGAACATGCTCAGGCCTTTTACCTTTGAAAGGCTTGTAACAAACCTGCTGGTTTGTGTGCTGCATGGGGACAGCTTTAACCTGCTGGGGTCCAGGAGGCTCACGTGCCCCGTGTTACATGTGCAGTGACATGGTGGTGTAGCTGTGGTTGCTGTGGGAAGAAAGTGCCTGGCTAATCCCCAACACAGCTAGTCTTCCATGGCTAATTGAGAGATTAATCTGGTTGGTTTGCTGTAAAAGCTGGCCTTTCTGAACACTTACCACCAGGGATAGCTCCACAGACATCAACGGAGTCCTGCACTAGACCAAATTTCTTGGGAAGGTACATCTGATCTGCTGCTTGTCTTGTTTTCCTTACATATTTACACCCTTAGCATTGACCTTGCCCACTTTGCTTATCTGTGACCTCCAGAGGCCTTGCAGCAGATAGGATGCTCCACTAGACCTGTCCACCCTCTGCTTACAGCTGTGTATCTCCAAACAGCCTGCACAGGGAGAGGGGAAATTCTGTGGGAAGCACAGGGCAGGGAACTGATGCAGCAGATCTGTCTCCTGGGAAGGTCTCTAAGGCAATGATGCTTCACTTCACGGCAGGCTGTGTTTCAGGGTGGTCGGCAGGGAGGAGGGCTTTGCTTGTGGATGACATGAGTCAGCCCCCATGGCAGGGCTCCGGGTGGGAGGTGCCACATCTCCCTGAGGGATCACAGCCCTGCTGACTAAGCAGGAGAGGTTTAATGATGTGGGATGGAGCTTCTGTCATGTAAAATTCATGGTGCTAGCAGGCCATCCTAAATAAAACATTGCCTTCCCTGAAAAAGACACAAAGTCTTAATTTCATACTTGTAAAAAAAACCCAAAATAACACCCAACAAAGAAAGGATGTTTAAAGAATGAGGGTATTCAGGACTGTATTGCATACTCCAGTCTGATGTGACCCTGAATCTGTTCTCACAGCAGCTTTGCCCTGGAATGACACATGCATGTTGCCCATGAGGAAACATGGCAGTGAGGGGAACATGGTTTTGTTAGGGGAGGAGAGGACTCGTGCTTTCTGCTTAGCAGAAACAGAGGAGATGCATTTCTCACCTCTGCAACAGCGTCAGCCTCTGGGGTGGCTCTGTGAGGTTCAGTGACAGTGCATGGTGCTGGTGGGCCACAGAGCAGGCCTACTCCAGGGCTCTTGTTACCCAACAGCTGATAGCCTGGCTCCCATTACACCTCTGCTTTCTGTTTGCCTACCTGCCTGTGCCTATTGTCCTGCACACCTTAGTGCTTCTTCTGTTACTGAAATCAGTCTGTTTTCCTTCAGCTGCTCATAGCCCTTCTAGGTGTTGTGAATACTGAAATTTCTAAGGGACTTGGGAAAGTCCCATGTACCTTGAGGTACTAAGGCACAAGGCACAATTATATGGCCCATCCTTTGTAACACAAGTTCTTCCTCAGGGAAGCCTGAAAAATGAAGAAGCAGCTATTGTTAGCTGTTGTTACAAAAGGCTCTTGAGATAAATAGGAATCTGGCACTGAGGACTAACTGTGTAATTTCAGGAGGGTGACTGAAATGACTGGAAAGCAGTTTTTGCAACTAATGAGCAGTGAATAATTGCTACCTTTGGTTCTTTTTCAGCACAGTTATTAGGTTGCTGGTTTTAACAGTAAGATAGAGAATGCATGTGTCACTGACTGATAAAGTAATATTTTAATTTTTTTATTAATTGATCCAAAAAAAGATAGTTACATAAAATTCAATGCACAAAAAGGCACAGGGCTCATAAGCCATGCAGCTGACCTTGTGGCCTCACAGACAGTATACATCTGATTTTGTTCATGTTATAAAGTCAGAAGGCTTGTGGGCCTAGGGACTAATTTCTGACACATTTTTTGGTGGCTAA
Source organism: Zapornia atra (assembly GCA_013400835.1). Classification (NCBI taxonomy): domain Eukaryota; kingdom Metazoa; phylum Chordata; class Aves; order Gruiformes; family Rallidae; genus Zapornia; species Zapornia atra. Next base: position 705,303 of record VZTU01000056.1, on the reverse strand, counting down.
TTTCTGGAAATTTAGGCTATGTTTCATCTGCTCTAAAATGCATACTTTGACACCTGAGCCACTCATTCTGAATTCCTTCTGTTGATGGAGAGAATTAGATGGTGCTGGTATGCTGCTTAACTGGTCTGTTTTAGATGTCTGCGTTTGTTCACTTGACAGGAAGGAGCTGCCTATGCCCATGCCTTTTTTTTTTTTGGTTCTCTAAGCAGCCTGGATTATCATCAGAGGTGCAGATTTCTTCACACTGGCCATGCAAATTTAGCAAAAGGATTCACATCCCCAGAACTTGAATCACCTCTTAACTCATGCACTGGGCAAAGACTTTGGATTCCACAGAAAGGCCAGATGAAAATCAGGCAGGTAGAGACCTGGACAGTGGCGGGGGGGAGGGGCCCTGTTACATCCCAGCCATAGGGGCTCTCTTCCCCTTGAGGGGATCCACCCTGGCTTGTTTGTCCAATGGGTTTGCGACTAACCTGCTGAATGAAAAGCTCGTTCAGGATTTTGTTGCTTTGACCTGATTTGTTTGTGTCAAGGAGGTAAGAAGAAGTCTCAGAAAATAAACTTGAACAAGTTTTTTGTTGCTCAGCCTGGCTCTCCTGGTGACCTAGGTCTAGCTGCTGAGGTCTTGGGTCTACCCTTGCAGGAGCGATGAAAATCTAAGTACAGTGTTTTCTGTCACCCTTCAAACTGCCTGATTCCCCACCTTCCATAACCCCTAGCACCTCTCTGCTCCATATCCTTGTCCCTTGTTCCCTGTAACACTGTCCTGCCTTTTCACAGCCTCTCCAGGCTCTTTGCTTTGGTTTGCTGGCAGCTACATGTGCTTTGCTGACCGCTGAGGCATGCGACCTGCAAAGTCTCTTGGTTGAGTCTCACTTTGCCTTTTAAAAACAGGCCTGAGATCTCAGTAACCCACCCAAAGAAGTGAAAAAACCAAACCACCCCAAACAAGACAGACAGGAAAATATACAGTGGATCTGTCTGTGCACTCATAAATAAAAGTCAGACAATCACATGGCTTTCTAAAAATAACACCCACAGCAAGTGCTTCAGTAGGAATAATACTGACCTAGTTTGCACGTTGCCCACATGCAAAGGATAACTCGGTGAGGGAAAGCCAATTGCCTGATGTGGTATTTGCATTTGCTGAACCAGATCTGAATTGAGAGGTAGTTAATTAGGTCTTATATTCTCTCACCTGCCCCTCTGGAGGTTTCAGGGAGGAGGAGAAGGGGGGATGCTTCACTGGCAACATGGGCCACAGCAGCCATCTAACTTCTGCGTGGGCTGGGCATGTGGGTTGTGCCTGTGAGGTGCAGTCAGTGAGGGTCTGCATGAGTATCCTGGTTCTGGCCAGGCCATAATTAACCTCCCCAAGCAGCCAGCTCAGGAGAGCTGAGTTAGTCGGGGCTGTTTTCCACAGCACCTGACATCACCATAAAAGGGGCAGTCTGAGTGTGGCCAGCATGGTGGGTCTGTCCTTGTGTTGGGCAGTATTCTAATCGCTGGATCAGTAAGATACTCTGTGTTATCACTGGGTGTGAGTATAACTGGCTGTTATTGTTCTACTTTCACGGTGATTTTGTCAGTAAACTGCCCTTATCCCAACCCATGGAGGCTCTGTCTGCTTCTTCTCTGGGAGTGAGTGGCATGTGGTACTCAGCTGCTGTTTGGGGCTGAACCACCACAGTGAGCAGAAGTCCTCTTCTGTAGACACAGTCCAGCATGTTTGTATTTGTAGAAAGGGCAGAATATCTCTGTGATCAGAGGACCTGAATTTAAGTATGTCACTTTAGCTTTCTGTTGTGAGGCAGATCAAAACATTTTGGTATTGAAGGAAACCTCCCTTGACTACCCAGCTCCTGCCCACCACAGGGACTCAGTCTGTGCTGCTGTCCTTGTCCCTGTGGCCAGCGCTGCAGCACAGCCCTGGGGTGGGAGCTTTACTTGGTGTGCCTGAGAGTCTCTTGCACTTGGCCCCTGCCTGGCAGCTCATTCTCATCCCACCTTGGGGGTGCTTCTTGGGTGCTGGCCTGGACCTGGCCCTGCTCCCTGTGGGCAGCTCAGCATCAGTGACAGCAGCTATGAAGGGCTGGCATCCCTGACAGTGATGAACATCCTCAGGATCCCCTGAACACCTTCATGGTGAGTATCATTGGTTAATTTGAAAGGTTACTGAGCCCAGCTGATGGAGGAGCCTGCTAGGATCCTGGGGAGATGAGGAATGGGACTGTAGACAAAAGGGATCTGTAGCAGAGGCAGGAAGCAAAGGTCTTGGAGATCCTTATTTCAGGGCTGACCAGCCTTTCTGTTCCTCTGAGCCACATACCACCATTATTATGTTACTGAGTGCCACAGGATGTGCTTTCTGCCTCTTGAAGAACTGACAAATGGAGTAGTGTCCATTGGTAGGACATAGCATTGCCTCACCAAGGCATCCCTAGCTTCCCAGGGATGATGGATGTACGCTGTGCCTGCAGCTGGATCCCGTTGTGACCCGGCAGTGCGGGGCTCAGCAGACCTCACCAACTTATTTCCTTTTGGTGTGATGTGAGCCATCAGTCCTTGATCCAGTGCAGCCTCACTGGGGCAGGAGCTGCCTCCAAGCTTCCAGAAAGCCTCAGGGGGCTCGCTCAGGACCAGCAAGCTGGCCACCATGCTGTGCGGTCGTGCCCTCTGTGGCTTTGGCACATCTCAGCCTCTCCATGGAGCCGTGGCTGCCTGGCCTGCGATGTGCTTAGGGCTGCAGTCCTTTCCAGGCTCTGAAATGAGAGCAGAAGCGTGTCAGGGAGTACTTTGTGTGGATAGAGATAAAGCTTTTTTTATGACTAATAGATGCTGTCACTTTCCCTTAAGATTATATATGTTTTCTTCCCCTCTCTCATAAGCAATACATGAATTTCTGAGTCTCTGAACAGCCTCAGTGCTGGGAAATGCTCTCATTCAGGCAGGGAATCTAGGTCAGCTGCCCGTGAGAATAGATCAAGCCTTCATTGAATGCAGTGGACAGGCCTTCAGCAGAATGGGGTTTTTTCCTGGCTTGTTTTGTTCATAATGAGCTCTGAAAGTTGACAGGCATTTTTTGGACAGCAGCTATAGCTTCCTGCCAGCAGGCTAGATGCAGACATTCAGTGCATCACAGGGGAAAATCACTTATATGAAATATTAATTGTGATTTTTTTTTTTTTTAACCCAGGATGGGACGCTCAACAGTGAAGGTCTGTACCTACGTTCAGGAGGTTCTGATTCATAGGATGATACTTTGTAGAGATGGGGCTTAATTTTTTTCCTCTGATTCCACACCTATAAATAACTGCTCTTACATATGGCATCTAATTATTTAATTGTATATGCAGATTAGATAGTCATTTACATGCTGTCATCAATGACAGCAACTAATAGCACTGGCAGCTATTTCCAGGCACATATGGTAATGCCAAAGGTTTTAAATATCAGTCAGCACCTGCCATACATATCAATATCTCTCCCCATCTTTTCCCTTCAAAAATGTTAGGATAAATTAATATCACAGTGTGCATCTGCTGCTTCTTGGAACTAACGGTACCACGGCAGATCTGTTGTTCTGTATCTTGTGTAAGACTACAGTCCAGCTTGGAGGTCATAGTTTCTCTGTGTGTGACAGCCCCTCAAGACAGAAGTGAGAGGAAAGTGTTAACATGCTTTCTCTCAGTTGTATTCACACATGCAAAGAGTGGGGGAAGGCAACTGCAGACATGAAGGACTCGGGCCCCACTTGTCAAAGTGGGATCCATCACCATTTTGATTCAGAAGGTAATTACAGCTCTTTGGCTTTCCCTTCATATAGACCTAAACTCAGGGTGAGGTTAGTAGGAGTAAGGGCTAGGGAATGCCCTGTTCATCTTCCTGTCCTCATCTCCAAAGTCAGTGCAGGCACCTTTTTTTCTTGATGTAACACAGAAGCATAACAACTTAGTTTTGCTGCCATTTTACCCATTTTGCCACTCTAATGTATATTTAACTGGGAAGAGTGTGGTAACTGACACCTCAGCAAGTATGCAGCCAATGTTGGGCTTGGAATGTCCCCATTAACACCTGGTGCAGAAAATGCCATTAAACCCCCATTCATTCAAACAAACAAGCCCCAAGCCAGCTGCCTTAAAATCCAACAATTCCGTGCTGTGTCAAGATCAGCTATATGAAATTGGTTTGCAGTTTGTGTGATTTTCAGATGTTGTTGACTCCAAGGCATTTGTTGTCATGTAGCCACGGAGCATACAAACACCACCCTGCACCACTCTTTCCTGCTCACTGAACAGATGTGTACAGCTAAGAGAATGAATATTCTCTTGGGAATGAAAGGAAATAGTCATTTGCTTAAATCCTTTGTTGGAATGTGGCCTTAATGCTATTTTATTAATTGAGTTTCAAGAGTCTGAGGTCTTGATGGCCAGTAAGTAACACGTGCTGGTGATCTAAGGTTTAATGGTATAGATAACATGCTTGTTCACGATGGGGCGGGGCGGGGGGGAGAGGAAAGCCTGGTTCCTTTTTAAAATTTGCTTGATAATTTAGAAAGATCCTCACAAGTTACCTAATTTTGATTCCTCAAACCACATCCATCTCCTTTGCAGGGAAAACTTGCTGTGAGCGATGAATGCTGGCAGAGTGGTTGCGATGAAGGCGGCAGAGGAACCGGGCCAATGTGCTGACAGTGGGAGCTGCGCAGCTCTCTGGAGCTGGGTTAGTGTCTCTGAATCTTTTTATAGTGCTCCCTCCACTATGCTGAGAAGTGGGAAGCAGCAGAAGGATGAGATACATCCTGATACTGGCAGCAGATGAAGACATTACAAATGCTCTTCCTTTCCCTTTCCTTCTCCTTGCCTGTATCTGATGCCTGCCCTCCACGTTCTGCCTGCCTCTTGCTTTGTTGCTCTTTCTTTCATTCCTGTGAGAGAAGATCAGGTCAGAAAATGTTGAAGACTCTCAGAGAGCTTCCACATCATGTAGCAGTGCTGAATTTTCTAGTGCCATGCCTTCTCTAAACGCTTTTCTGGTTTGGGGAGAAAAGAACAGCGGTGGAATGAAAAGTTTTATTCCCCTGTATTTGGGAGGCCTGCTTTATTTGTCCTGAACTCGTGCTGATAAAGATTCAGTGCTTCTCTTTGTGCGCACACAGAGTTCCTTCCCAGGGTATTTTTCTGAAACAATTTGAGCAGATAACTGGCTTTCCCCTCGGACTCTTTTGGGTTCCTCTTGCTATAGCTGACCCCACACTGTACCTAGCTAGCCCCAGTGGTTAGAGATTGCAAAAATCTTTCAAAACTGACCCTTTTGCATGTGGGTCAAGACATGGCATCTTCTTTGATATTCTCAGCTTTACCAGGGCTAGTGGCTAAACCAGCTCCCTGCTTGCTGCAGGGTGGGGATGGAAGTGACAGGGGGAGATGCTAGGTGCTGAGTCTTCCTGCAGATGTGATTTATTTGTGTTTATACAGAAGCTGATCTCCTTTCTCTCACCTCCTCTCCTGAATAACCTGCCAGCCATATCAGAGTGTTCAGCAATGAGGACAAGGGCCCTGAGCTGTAAGTATGTCCCATCCCACACAACTCCTCGGCAGTGCCGGTCCATGGGGCGTTCCTGCTGTAGTTTGCAGCCAGAGATACTCGCTGTGAGCACTGAGTGGAGAAATGGTTGAATTTCCACCTTGAGTTAATATTTAAACGTGCCCAGCTCCTGTCTGAGAGGTCTGGGGATGTCCTGGAAGCCCGTCTGTAGTTATGAGTTTTAGCCTCCAGATGGTGCCTGACAGATGTGCCCAGGGAGCTGTGCGGGTACCATGGGGTGAAGCACAGGAAATGACACAATGACCAGCCCGTGGCAGCAGGGGAATCATGTAAATGATGTAATGTGAATTTTTGGTGCGAAATCTCTGCATATGCTGCTCCATGTAGGGCTGTGCGTACAGATGTGTGTAGGAAGTTTCCTTCAAAGTTGAACCTGAAGTTTTTACTGCTGGAAAGAATCTATGTAAAAATGCACAGAGGAAGCCTGTCAATCTAAGCCAAATGAAACGACTTGAATAAAATAATTTCAGGCTCCTCTGTCCAAATGGAGATGGAATATTCATGATACAAGCTTTCAGCAAGAAAATCCTCTGGATAAAATCATGAATTGTCTTGGAAAGAGACATGGTGATGGTTGAAGTAATGCATTCTTTACCACCCTAGTGAACAATATCCATGGTTTATTTTATCAAAAAGCTCTTTCCAACCCAGGAACAACATTTAAGTTGTAGTTTTCCTCCAGTGGACCTGCCCCTGGAGCCTTCCTTGGATAACTCTTTGGCTAGCTCTTGGGATTAGAAACCAAGCTGCCTGTGTGGCTGCTCTTCTGGGGATGTGACCAGGCTGACACCTGTAGCACTGTGGTGGTTTCTGTGGCAGAAAAGTTTCCCTGAGCTGCTGCAAACAGAGCCTGCAGGACTTGGGCTGAAGGAACAGGAGATAAGACTTGAAAAACTACTTCTGGAATAGTTTTTCTTCATATTTTCCTCATCCCTTTTGAGAAAGAGAGGCCAGGTCACCTGTCCTTCAAGCCCCTTCTGGTCGCAGTACACTTTGCAGTTTGGCATGGGGTTTATATTGTTTATACAGAGGTATCATGGTAGGAGAACATGGTGAGACAGTCTCTCTTCTCCACCTGCTGCCCACACAGGACTCCAGAAGCCCTTGAAAACACAGATTTGGTCAGCCTGTCTCACTTTGTGGCCCTGATGTTTTCCATGCCAGCTGTTTTCCCTGATACCTTCTTGTCCATGGAGCAATTGGAAAACCGCCTTCAGACCTTTACAGGAACTTCCAGCCCACCCTGTAGCAAGTGGGGGGCGTTCTACCAAACTGGGGTGCATGGGGAGAGGGGATGGAGCCCATCAGCTCTGTCCCCTCTCTGACCAGGGTCCGTGGGCTCCCTTCTCTCCCAGTGTCCCTGCCAGTGCCACAGGGAGGGCTGCAGTCCCTGTCCCTCCACACCAGTAATGCCAAACAGGCTGCTGGCCTCCTGCTGCTGGCTATTTCTGTGCCTCCCCACAGCTAAATATAACCTGGCTCTGAGCAGGGCCTCGGGCTATTAAATAGGGGAAAATTAACGAGTTTGCTTTGAAATATTTCATTGTCCCAGTGTTTGGTTGAACCTCACCACCTATTTTTGTGGTCTGGAGAAACTCTTTCTTTAACCAGTCTGTGTTGTGTGTTATATACTCTGGTGGGTAACTTTTCCTCACTCTCCCACTGATGCTGAAGGAAAACAAGAGGGATCTGCAATGACTACAGTGTCCTCAGTCCTTGCTGGAGACCTGCAGGGCAAAATCAGGGTGTGGGGATTCCCAGCTTGGTCTCAGTTTCTTTACTGGAGGCTAAGCTGCTATATCAGAAGTACTGCTTTACTCTGCTTTACATGGATTGCAGGGATCTTTAGGCTTACTTTGAATGTCCCTATTGCTTGGCTTTCTACAGTTCATCTTTAAAATTTTGGGGGGCTGTGATTTATTAACAACTATTGTTGTTACTCTTGTCAGAAGGGGAAACATCTTCCTTAAAGCAATGCTTGTTTCATTCTGGAAAAAAACCCCAAAACTCCCCCCCAAAAACCCCACCAGAATTAGGCAAAATCCCCAGGAATTAGCTAAAAATGTTCTGAAGGAATGGCAAAGTAGGTTACTAATTAAGTGAAAATTGAGGTCAGTTTGGAATGGGGTCCTCACAATCAGGAGGAAAACAGAGCCAGTGAAATTGTACATCAAGTCCAAATGTGTTTCAGGATTCAGGGTGGGGGAAGGGGCAGTGCTCAGTTCTTCGGGGAATTTATTCTTAGGACATCAGTATGGTTTCTGAAACTGCTGGGGGCCATGCAGTCTGTAAATCTGTCTGTCTGTCTCCTTCTAATAAACCAAATACCTCCCAGTTTCAGACAAATCCAGAGCAGGAGAGAAGTCTCAGATTGACCTCAGGAAAATGTGATGAACATCAGCAGCTGAGCAGACCGGAGCTACTCAAGCGAACACTCCTCAGTAAGAGAAAGGAATAAGGTTCCTTCTTTCCCTTTTGCTCCAACCCTGGCAGTAGGGCAGCAGCAGTGGCTCCAAATTGCCTCCAAACTTGCAGCTCTTTTGCCCATTTTGGGTAACAGGGATGTTGGGAAGGCAAGGGGGTGCAGCTGGTGACGAGGCACCATCAGGAAGCAGCTTCATTTCAGCTGTTGCTGTGGGAAGGGTTGCTTGTATTAAATATTTGTGCTGCTTTATTTACTCTTGCACACACAGGTTAGTTGCAGAGTAAGCAGGGAATTTAGTGAGCAACAGGGGCAAGGAAACCATCTCTGTGTACCTTCAGATTGAGTTGCCGGGTGGAGTCTCTGATGTCTAATAAAGGCTGAGTTCATGCCATGTTTTCTTCCTCAGCAGGAGCAGTGAAAGTCCCTCCTCTCTCCTCAGCCATGTATTTTCACAAAGTGGTAAGGATGTACTATTTTGTGCCAGCCACCCCTCTGTCAGTTTGATTAAAAATAGCTTTAAAATTGGTTCAAACTGACTTAAAACTCACTCAAGTGCATTAGGGCAGGGGATCAGATGAAGAGAGAGGTGTACAACCTGTGGCTACATTGTCTTATGTCCTTAGGAAATGGGGTTATCCTCAGAAAATAAAAATAAATATAAGCTCTCCACAGCATGATGAAGAGCTAATGTTGCACAAATAGCAAAGTCGGCTCTTGCATATGACCATCATAGCAATACCAGTTGGCAGTGTCAGACTGGAGGGGAAGGGGCTTTTTGTTTGTTTGTTTAAGGCCCACCTCGCTTATAATACAGACTGGCTGTTCTTTGACTCCTGATGAAATCAAAGATGCTGTGTGTGGGTGGGGGAGCACGTTGTCAGACCACAGCATAGTTTCAGAGTGCTTTTGCTTGGCTTCATAACCTAAGGCACCACCGTGTTTCTGTGCCACGAACTGCATGTCTTATCATCGCAGTTAATATGTTAATATCCTTTTCTGCCATCTTTCATGCCTTTGGTTCAGAGTGGTGGAGAGTGCCAACATGTTCTGGAAACAGAGGAGGAGGTGGAAAAAAACCCAGCTCTTTCTCTCTCTCTGCCGATACAGCACATCCAGCTTGCCTGTTATGGTTCAAGTGCGTTTCATAGAACAGATGCTACTGAGCACAAAGTTTCTGTTGTTTATGCCTGACTGTGCTCATGTGGAGTTCCTGCAAAGCAAGCAGGGCATCACTGCATTGCTGGAATTGGAATATTAATGTAATTGGACTCTTGCAAAGTCATTTCATTTGAAGTGCTAATAGTCTGACTTCATCCGATTAGCATGCAGACCAAACGGCTATTGTTCCAGTCAGGCACACAATCCACTTATTATGAAGAGATTTTATCTGTACAGGCAAAAGAAATGGGAAGCAGCAAGATAAAGCTTTAAGTCAACACAGAAACAATGTAAAAATGTATCCAAGATATTCACTTGTTTAGTGAAAGATCCTGAAGACAAAGGAGCAACAGTTTTTCCGAGATAGAAGGACAGTGTCCCTGATATGGGGAGGCTGTGGGCCTTTCCAGGAGCTCCAGGCAATGGGGGAAAGCCCCAAATGCTCCGGGTGTTTCCAGAGGACCATTATCCAAAAGAGAAAATGCTCTTCTTTTTCAGTGAGCATAGCAAGGGTCAGGGCAGAAAGGAGAAGGACCCCAATAGAGATCATCACATGGTGGATAAATAGAGGCATTGTAACACCAAGAAGGTGTTTGGAGGGGCAGGGTTCCAATAAGTGGCTTATGAGGAAGAAGGTCATTCGGTACACCTGATAAAGGAGAACTGTGCTTGTTATGGTGCTGAGTCTGTGTTGTTTCCTACTGCCCTTCTTTCTGCTTAGAAGGATTCCCCTTGGGTGGGCAGCACGGGAGACCATGGAAGGGGCCGGTGAAATGTAGCACTGCCCTGACTCCTCTGCTAGAAACAATGGGTTTGGACAGTGGACAGTCCCTTTGCATCATGTTAATGCTTGGTGAAAGACTTCTGTTCCAGTTTGATCTCGACATTTTCAGCTCCTCTGCTGTAAAGGTGTGGCTTCCCTGGGGGCTGCACTTGTCTACATAAAGCCATTCATGGAAGCACTGTGGTAGAGTATGTTCCTACAGGTGGATTCAAATCATCCTCATGTTTTAGATGGAGAGAGACTCTTTATAGGGGAGTGGAGTGATACGACAAGGGGTAATGGCTTTGAACTGAAGAAGGGCAGATTTACAGAATTACAGAATCACAGAATCGTAGGGGTTGGAAGGGACCTCAAGAGATCATCGGGTCCAACCCCCCTGCCAAAGCAGCTCCCTGTCTCTTATTACACAGATAGGCGTCCAGACGAGACTTGAATATCTCCAGAGATGGAGACTCCACCACCTCCCTGGGCAGCCTGTCCCAGGGCTCTGTCACCCTCACTGTGTAAAAGTGAACACTCCCTCCCTGGCAGTGTTCAAAGCCAGGCTGGATGGGCCTTTGGGCAGCCTGGGCTATTGGAGGGTGTCCCTGCCCATGGCAGAGGGTTGGGACTAGATGAGCTTTGAGATCCCCTCCAACCCAAACCAGTCTGGGATTCTATGCAGAACTTTGGCCTGAGCAGTAAAATAGCAACAAGAGACACAGAGGAGAGAGCTGTGCACTCTGTGTGTGTGGTTAAGGCACATAAAGAAAAACAGGTTGCTGGTGGCCTTTCTGGCAGCTCCTCTGTGGTACTGTGTACTGTACTCTGTACTGTGCATTCCAGCTAACTGACACCATCCTTCAACCTTGCTTTGGAAAGTAATGGTGGGGTAGTATATCCAGAGTGTGTAAAGGTGGGTGGCTGCTCCTGCTGCAGCAGAAGGGATGGGGCATCACCTCATGTTGCTGAGAGGGGCTCAGCACCCACAGTCAGAAAGGCCATCTGCAAATTGCTGTCCCTTCATAGGGTGTTCATAGCAGCTTGCTCCCCTGAGCAACTGCCTGTTTTGCAAATATAGACACTGCACCTGGTTTGTGAGCCATCTCTTCTAAAGGTAGAAGAGATGAGGGCTGTCAGTGATGTGATGCTCTGATGGGGTGTGCCCTGAGGGCACTCATCTTGGGGAGCATCGACCATGGCTTTGATTGAGTGGATCGAGTGAGCCATGGAGCAAGAGATGGTCCTAGCCTCAGGAAGGCTATCTATCTCTGCTCAGCCACTCCCTGCTTTCCACAGGCTCATATTATGTTATTCCCTTGAAAGAAGCTTTCTGGGAAAATGCAGCAATTCCCATACATCAGGTATGCCATGATCTGCAACTGTAGCGTGTTCGGAATCTGTGTGCTGCAGAGAATCTTGCCTGCAGGACTGGCACTTTGACATCCAATTTCCTTCTGCAGAGAAGTCTGGGGAAATTATTTTTCTTAGAGCTGGTCTTGTTGGAAAAATGCTGATGAAGTGAAACATAAACACATTATGTTGGAATTTTCATGGGAAAATATTGCTGAGGGATTTAAGCCCTCCTGGAATGTACTAACCCTCTCACTCTGCCCTGTATGCATATATAGTGCAACTGTGATATTCCAAAGGAAACATTTTAATGATGAGTTAAAAATTAAAGTGAAAATGGAATGTACATAAAGCTTCTCCATTTTCAACCTTTTTTCACAGCCTGGGAAAGCACTGTGTTTTGCAACCTCAGTATTTCCTACTGGCAGCAGCTCAAATGTATGACCACTGCTGGAATTTCTGTTTGTCGATCCAAATGAAATGTATTTATTTCCTCCATTCTACCCTTCCTAATGAATCAAACAGCTCCGTGATAACATGCTGGTGGAATTATGCACTGAGGAAAATAGCCAGAACAACATAACATTTACTTGGTTTCCAAGTAGGAAACTAGTGGAATTTTACTGTTATAAAAATGTAGAAAATCTTGGAAGAAACAGCAGGCATCAAACTTGGGAAGATGAATGCATGTATTTGGATTAATCTAGATGCTGTGTAAAGAATTGTCCCTTAAATTCACAGCCTCCAAAATAATTCCTGAACAGTGTACGGATGTGAATCAACACAGCTTGTAAGGGCTAATATGAGACTGTACTCAGCTGATGAAAATCCTAAAGTTCTTGATTTCATTTTATGGAGAAATAAAACCCAGTTTGTAACTACCTAGCAAAGAGAAGGTGGTAAGAACAGCGTTTCAGCTTATCTCCAAGTCCTTCTCACAGTAGTGCAGGGACTTTTTCAAAATCTATTTTAAATGTGAGCTCCTGGAGCAAAATGGTATTTTCTGTGTAGGGAGCTGTTCCGAGGTCTGTGGTGAGAACCTCTGGCAGGCCTGGACTCACTTGTGCTGTCCTTGTTTCTCTTCACTGCAGACACTGGCTGGCAAATAGACCTATATGTGCACACACACACACACATTTATGGGGATTGCTGTAATGTTATGCCGTTTATATATATATCTGTGTGCATATAAATATAATATAATATATAAAAGTGTATGTAGTTGCTGGAAAATTGCACAGTCCAGAAGGCTGAGATTACTCCTACCTCCTCTGGCTTGTTCTGCTGAAATATGGAAACCAGCACCCGTTCTCCACAGGGCTTGACTTCCCCATTGGCTAACACTAGGCTTTCTGGGATGTGGGGAGAAATTTGGCTCCAAAGCCAGGCATGATCTCCTTGCCAAAGAAGAACTTGGGTGTAGCCAGGGCGTGTGGGGTGGGTGGGAAGTAAGGTGTGCTTCATAGAAACTGTTAATAATCAACTCCCTTAAGCTGATAGGATTGTCATCAAAATAACTGGCAGCATGCAGGGATAGTTTAATGATTTAGAAAATGCCGAAAATCCCACTGGCTTTCCCCCAGTGCTTGTGGTGAGATTGTGTGTATGGTTTTTGACATTATTTTCCTAGAAGAGAGAGATTACATAAGAGGGCTGGCAGCCTATAAAAATGTCCTCACTCATTGCAGGCAGAACCAGGTTAGACTTCTTAGAAGGCAGCTGAAGCCCGTAGCCACACACAAAAAATATAAATCCCAGAAGAAATATCTTTGGAGGACAGCTGCTAAGATCCCCTGGCACAGAAGGATTTCTAACTTTTTTTTTTTTCTCTGATAGTATTCTCAGTTGGACAGAAAGCATCCGAGTCTGCTGGGATCATGAGGAAGACGAAGTATTCCTGGGGAACCTTTGTGGGAAGAAGCAGCAAGTGGGAGAAAATGGCTGGGGAAAGCACAAGGATGCTGCCCAAGGCCGTGCATGAGGAGAGAAAGAGGCAGGAAGCCAAGAGGAGGGGGAAACTGAAAACCATGGCAGGCAAATTGCTGAAGTCTGTGGCTAGTGGGAAAGAGGCAGGGAAGGAGAAGGCTGGCGGTGAGGATGTGGCAGGGAGCTTGCTGAAGGTGCCCACCAGTAGGAAGGAAGCAGAGGAAGAGATGCCTGCAGGTAACCGTGAAGTTATCTCTGTGTCCAGCCCTGGACCTTCTCAGCTTCTCCCAGCCCTGCAGGCTCTTGTTTTGGTTAGCTTCTGGAGCAGGTGCTTTACACTCTCTTCTTCACCCTCCACCTGAGTTCTTGTTCTTTCTGATCTCTACACTAGCTCCTCTGGAAAATTCCATTTCCCTTTCCCGTTGCCTCATGAGTATTTCTTTTTGCTATTCTTATTTTTATCCCTGCAAAGACTCCTGCTGTGTCTTGTGAGAAAGATGATGTAGGTGGGACTGACACCCTGTTGGGTGTGAGCATGCTGTTCTTTCACAGATGAGGAGGGGGAAATAGGTTATACCTGAGCTAACTGTACCGAGTAAACATTCCCGATGTGTCGCATGTGTCGAGGCAGGTTGAGTGCAGCTGCTAGACCCTTCCTGAGCAGCTTGCCCATTGCTCTGCTGAAGATCCTTGCATCAATCATTCTCCATTTTGTGTCATGTTCCTCCCTCCAGTCCTGTTTGATTGAGTCCTTGCTACACAGACGAGGTGATTTCATAGAGGAAAGCAAGGATATGAGTGAGAGATAACGAAAGCTTGCACTCCTTCATTCTTCACTCCACACCCAAAGCTGTATCCTGAATTAATTTCGGATTCCCACAGCTTCTGGCTTTGCTTAATGCTCCCTGGGTTCACATTGAGTTTGATATTTCCTCTGGGCTCTGCTCCAGATACCTTTGGGCAAATCTTGCTAACCCTTTGCTGCTCGGTTTTGTCATCTGTGAAACGCGCAGGAAAAAATGCAAAGCTCTGTGCAGCCATTGTGAGATCGTGTTTAACTCTTAGTGGTGGGCTGGGTGTGATGGATGAGATACTTTAGAATCAAGAAGTGGTGAAAAACTTCTCCTTCCAGTTTCTGAACTTCAAAGATTTTGTAACTGCCTTGACGGGGTGTCTGGTGATGAGGGAAGTGGATCAGTCACCACAGCTTCTTGCAGACATGGAAGTCATGGGGAGTTATGTGAATCCCCATTGCTGAGACACTGTGGATAGAAAGCCTACTTTCTTGGTTTTCACCTTTCTGTGGAATAGCAAACATAGGTGTTTGGCTTAGTTTAAAAAGCCCTGGTAAAGAGGGGCTCTAGCCTGCGCTGAGCAGCCTTGGTCTAAGATGAGAGCTCCCTGGCAGGGGTGACACCCTCTGTGCAGTCATGCCAGACGGCAACCAGGAGGGAGGAACATTGAGAGTTTGCAGCACTTTGGTCCTGCTAGGTTTTCTGTAGAGAAGACAGAGGATTCCTTCTAGGCTTGACTTTCAGCTGCTGGCTCTGTCAGAAGATGTCTTTTCTCTAATGCTTTTCTTGTGGACAGAAGGTACATTCTTTAAAGAAAGACTAATTAATGAACCTGCATTGCCTACATGAAGAGGTCTACTGGGATGATGACAGACAGCTGCAGAAGAGTAGTCTGCAGGCTTTGTTAGCCTAGAGGAGAAAGGATAAAGAAAGAGAAAAGAAAGTGCTTGCCCTGAGGAAAACTAGTGCTAGAGGTGATCTTGAGTAGATCCTGAGGATCTTTGGGATACGTATAAACTACATGCTTCAGTACTCAGATATTAAAGTGTTGGACCCTATAAAGGCATGAATAAACATCAAGTTGTCTTACTACTCTCTCTGTTGCAGAGGAAACCATCTGTGGATTCATTGAGCAAGGGAAATTTTTTGAAGCTTGTGGTCGTATTTATGATCTGGAGCATTCTGGAAGCGATGGTGGGGGAAAGTCTGAGTCACTTTATGCACTACTGGCTGAACGAATGTGGACTGTGGTGGGAGAAGCGCTCAGTGGAACTGGTGGGATGCTCCTGGAGCCGTTGCAGTCAGTGGGGAAATCATTGAAGTGGGAGAAGCAGAAGGAAGTGGAGTTGCTTGGCAGCGGCCAAGAGATGGAGTCTGTTTCCACCTGGAGTCCAAACTTCTGGAGGAAGGATCTGGAGGAAAAACTAATACAGTACATGACGGCCCAGATTCCCCCCTTTGGTTCTTCTAGTAATGCAGACCAGACTGCACTAAAACAGCATCTGAGTCAGCTGGAAATGATGTTTCTCCCCAGCCTGGAGCACAGAAGTGGTTTCTTCAAGGAAGCAGGACTGCTTGGCACCTATGCCTGCTGCTGTAATGCCTCTTTGTCTTCTCACCTTTCTGCTCTTACTGACAGTGACTATTTCAGCTTCAGCCAATGTCTTTTAGTTTATGAATGGGGCCTTAAAATGTACAAAAGGTATGTTTGAAGGATTTCTTTTTCTCTACAGTTTTTTTATCTCTCTGTTCTTCAGTTCTGAGCACAGTCCCTGCTTCCTATTGAGACAGTGCTGCTCAGGACTCTTGCTGAGTTTAGACTTGCCCACTGCCTGGTTTATCTTCTGTGCTCTCAGAATCAGAGCCTTTTTGCATTGTAGTACTGCCTCTTTCTAAATCCTTAGTATCAGACTCAATGGTAGGCAGGTATTTCTCCACTGAACTCCTGTTGGATATGCACAGTGTCCTGCTTTCCTGAACAACTCATTTTCTTGTATCAAACCTTCTTTAGCAAGGTCCATAATACTCTGATTACTCCAGAATATTTTTCTCTTGCTTTTATGTCAGCATTATGCTCTGTGAACTTCTCTTGTCATCTCCTTGGTTCTCCTGCCACATTATTTGGCTTGTAGTTTGACCAGTTGTCTCCATATTTCCTGCACTAATGTCCCAATCACAGGAAAAACACATAGCAGATCATTAAATTCTGGCCTGAGTTTGGGGAAACGGATGTGGCTTTCCCCATGATCTGAAGAGCGACACATCTGGGACCTTTTGGCCCAATGTGAATTCAAAGCCTGTGGTTGTCATCAAAGCCTGGAGCTTTCTTGTGATTTCTTTTTGTACCAGAGCAGTAGATGAGGTGTTTGATTCTGTGTCCATGGTTACTTTGCTACTTTACAGCTCCAATCTACTCCTTTCCTAATAGTTTTCAGCCCTTTGGGGTTATCTGATTGCTTCCATCCAACCCTAGAGCTTCTCTGTTCCTTGTATTAATTACACTTACAAACCCTCAATTAGCTCATAAACTGTTCATTGGGTGGGCTCCTCCCCTCACTGGCTCCCAAAGGAGGGAGGTAGGGAAGTGTGTACACACTGGTGCACGCTGTCCTCAGACACATGGGAGACACGTGGCTGGGTTGCATCCCTTCTACTGCTCCTTTTATGAGTTTAAAATGGTAAAACCTTGGGTTCCACTAAGAGTAATGGATTAATGAAATATCCAAAACTTATATGAAATTGGAGGTTAATAGCTGTGTGATGTAAATATACAATGAAAAGCTCAAAGACAGGAAAAGATGTAAGTGTTATGGATTCCTGAGGAAAAAAAAAATCAAACTTGGGACTGTATTATGGTCAGAACGTAGTGAAGAAAGTGGAAATGAGAATAGCGAAGATGCCAGACCTAACTATTAATATTTTCCTCTCTGAATACAGTTACAAGCTTGATGAAAGCTCCTGTGTAGGTGCAGTTATCCTGATATATGGCTGGTTTTTATTGCATTCCGAGAGAATATGTGACACTTGCAAACTTGTGCATCCGTGGAAGTGTGGTTGGGTGACTCTGGCCAAGCCCCAGAAGGAATTCAGCAACAGGACTGAGGGAAGGGGAGAGGGAAACGGTGAGCCAAAAGTGTCATTTGGGCAGCAAATATAGGAAGAAGGAGCAGAAGCAGCACAAAAAAATGGCTGTCAAGAGGGCGTGATAAAGGTCATCTACCATGGTGTGGCTGCCCCCACACTGCAAACACCACGGGTGCTCGCCGGTCACCCTGTTAGCCTGAGGCTGTGGTGCCAGGCTGGGGGTGCAGGGCAGGCTGTGGGCCAGTGGGGAGCTGCTCCTCTGGCTGAGTTCTTGTTTCTGTACGCAGTGGCGGCGAGAGGTGCCTGAGCCCTGGGCAGACCCACCAGCACAGCCTGTCCCTCGGTGCGCAGCGTCTCGTGCGGATCATTCTGAAGACTGAGGAAAAGTTACTTGCAGTCGCCCGGGTAAGAACTCAGGAGTTTTACCCCCATCTGCCTGGTTTATTCCCACAGTTTTAAGATAATGAATGCTCTTGTAAAATTAACTGCTGCCTTCTAGCTGAGGCGGTTCTGCTCAGTGGTGCATGAACCTCAAGGTTCTTGGCCGTGGTTCATTGCAGAGCCCAGGTCTGAAGATCCATGACTCTCTTCTGCCATTGAGATGCTGCTCACCCTGTCCTTCCTCCTTAGCAAAGAGATGAGGGGATATTTGCAGATCTCTCTCCATCCTGTTGCTGCACCTTCATGCTGCTGCAGACTACGCTGCTCAGATGCTGATGTATCTGGAGGAAAGGGAGGCTGTGGGTGAAATCCACTACCTTATTGAGGGCAATGTGCTGTTCATCTTCTCTCCAGCTGTTAATGAGCCCAGAGTGTGCAACAGGGTGTAGTTTTTTGTGGTTCTTTTTTATATAGCCCTCAGTTGTGCAGGCTGCAGGTGTATGGAGCCCTCACAGCCCTCTCCAGCCTGCTGGACTGACACTGCTAAGGTTATAGCAAAGATTATCTCCAGAGCCCAGCACAAGAAATCACGATGCTGGTGTACACCCAGCACAGCTCTCCTGTAAGGTTGTAATAGAGTACCCTGCCTTGTGAGGTCCCATGGGTCACCTCAACTCTGGGGCTGTAGGATCTCTTCCTTTTCTCAGAAAACCTTCTCTCTTGAACAATGCTGGAATACAAACAAAACAGGGAAGGTGCACTGTAGCGATGGGGAGCTCCAGAGGAAACCACACTATTTGGAAAACTCAGCAGGGCCTTTTAGATTCAGCTTAAAGCTGAAATACAGCAGCAGGAATTACCACACTCATCTCTAGCTTTCCCTTTCCGCCAGCCACGGGGAGCAGAGGAGGGGAAACGCCATGGCAAGCCTCTTAGTCACCTCAGGGAAAGTACTCTAAATTGCAGAGGTTTTCCTCAAGACCTATTCCCTGAAGGAGAACACTGAGATAGTCACAAACAGGGGAGTAGAGGTACCAGTTGGTGACAATACGCTGAAAACCTACTAATTTCAGTGTTTTACATTACGTGTCTTCAGGGGATGTTTTTAATCATTACCCCTGGGGAAGACCACATGTTCCTGGGGTCTGTTTTTAGCACGTATTTCAGTAAAGGAAATGACTTTACGCAGGGTAGTGTGAGTGAGGTTATCTTAGAGCGTGGCACTGAGTCATTGACAAGCCCTCACAGATGCTGAGTAACAGTGATGGAGAATTTAACTTTTTTAGTTCCTTCTCATAGCTGGAGAAGGTTTTTGTTAAACCCTGGGCTTTCTGCTTTCCCAGTACCCTGTGTGCTGAGCAGGCTCAACGCTGGCAGTGGTTGCAAGCTCTTGTGCCATGCTGCCCTGAGTTGGCTGCATATTTTCATGCCGCCTTGGATCTGGAAGCATTGCAGCTCTACGTGGTGCTGCACATAAAAAGAGCTGGAAGTGCTGGAAAGTGTGGTACAGCAGTGTCCCAGCTTGCTTCAAACCTGGCCAGTTTATGACCAGCTCCATGTTCAAGCTAATGAGCTTAAGTGGACATCAGCTGACTCCATATGGGAAAATTATGGATGTCCCTTCACTCAGCTCAGTGGTGTAGCTTAAAAAGCCTGCTTTATCCCTCTATTTCTTCTTCCAGTATACTCCAGCCCTGTGTATTCCAAATGTACAGGAGGCTGCTGTTGAGCAAATGCCCTGTCAGTTATCTCTGAGCGATTCAGATATGTGTGACTGTAAACCACATGGTGCAGGCTTTGCCACTTCAGTGGATGACTACATTTGTTTTGCCTATGAATACCTGCTCCATCACTGGGCGTGCCAGCCTGGTGTCTGTGCAAGCTAAAAGCACTTTAAGCAGAAATGAATGATAACTGTGTCCACATCTGAAGGTGCTGAGAGCTCAGGCACCATGCAGGGTTCAAAACCACTTCCAGACACTGCTGAGGGGAACTTGGCCAACACTACACACCTGAGGGCTGAGTTCCCTCAGCCCAGATGTGTCTAGGGCAGGGGGACTTAGTGCCTTTTGAGGTTGCAGGGTTGGTGAACTGGAAGTGGTGGTGCCATTGATTGGGTTGTTGATGCATCACCCCTGCCCTTGCTGTGGCAGGGAATTTGAAGCGAGTGCAAAGTGAACCTTCTGGCATGACACCAGGGTTCATTCTGATACTGAGAGGTGGAAAATGAACTTTCTGTCCCCTGCTCCTGCAGCTTCAGCTCAAAACTGACTCCTTGTCCAAAACTGGAGATGGCAGAACCAGGCATCTGCACCTAGACAAAATCTCAAGGAGGATTTACACTGACCTGCAAAAGATCATTCGAGTCTGTGCCTCCCTCCTACCCTTTTTTCAAGTAGAGAGAAGGAGACCTGAGAAGTGGATGTGCTTTGGAGCATTTGGGCAGAGGACCTGCCACTTCCCAGATGAATAAGGCTGGGCAGTTTTCTGCCCACCTGAGTGCCCGTGTATCAGTGGTGCCTTCCCAGCCATGTTGAGCATCTTAACCGATTTGACCGCACTTGGTAATGAGGTAGAGGTCTCAAAGATAGAAGTTCTTGCATGTTTTGAAATAGCAACTAGAAAAATGGTAGGGACCCAATTTATACCTCAGCCCCTGGTAGTTTCTGAAAGGAAGCATCTGGCTGAGCAGTCAGCACCAGCAGGCTGGCCACCCATGGATCTAAAGCTTTATGACGTGGGGTGTCGTGTCTTGGTCAGGCAGTGAGGAACAAGGAGGAAACTGGGCCTGTTTGTTACAGAAGAAATTCTGGTCCTCTCCACCTTGGTGTTGTCACCAGAGGAGCTGCGTATGTGCAAGCTCATGCAGACACATCATCTCATCAGACGTAACTAAGTGCTGTGGCTCAACACGTTACTGCCTTGCAGTTACTAAGTGCGTGCTTTGTCTCACTGGGGAGCAAGACCTTCGTGTTGGCTTAAGCTGACACACTTTGCTGTGCAGCTGGGGCAGGCTCGATGTATTTGTGCAGCTTGGCTGGGATGTGTTATCTCAGCACATCGTGTGCACACAATTGCTCACAGTCAGGTGATGGCACTCGGGAGGAAAGGAATTTTTGGGGGGGTTGTTTACATCTGCTTATTTGTCTTTGATTAACAGTTTTTGACGAGGATGGCAGAGCAGTTGGTTTGAATATACTTTTGATTAAGTTCTTCAGTGACAGCCACAAATTACCTAATTCATCAGACATAAAAGAACAAAGACAAAATAGAGATTGGACTTTACATTCTTTCTAATTCCTTGGAGGAAGATACAGAAATGAAAGAATAAATAAGTGAGCGAGGCTTTTGAGTTTAAAGCTTCTCTAAAGGTCAGATCACCTTTTAAGCAATGAGCCCTTTCTCTGCAGTGTTAGTTTTGTTTTTATGCCCATGCAAACTAACATAAGCCAGCCAAGTCTTGGGAAATTTCCCATCATGCAGCTTCATGGGGCTCACCTCACTGTGACAGTAGCTCTAAACACTAACCCAACTCCTCTCTGCCCTCACAAGTCCCTGGCTCAAGTGAGGGAATGCTTTTAATTGGTGCTGGCTGGTTTATGTGGGTGCCAGTTGGAGCTAGGAAGGGTGGAAAATCTCAGCTACAGTAGCTGGCAGCGCAGCATTGTGCCTAAGCTTTGTTTTGCTGTGTGGGCGCCTTCATTTGAGCTAAGCTAACTAGGGAAGACTGTAGATAACCCAAGCTGACACTGGGATGAAAGGAAGCTGCAAATCATTTAAAGTCAAACAAACAATGTAGAACAAAACAGAACAATGTTATTAGGTCAGCTGGAAAATAGCCAGGCTTTGGGTTAAAGGAGGAGGCCAAAAAAATAAAGGCAGAAATTCATCTAGTCCCAATGCATAATGAGAGGCTGGGAAGCCTAACTCATTATGAATGCCACTGTACCTCAACTGTTCTTTGTTTCTTTCTTTCGATATTTAGGAGGAAGTAGGGGAAGCCCTGAGAGAAGCCTTTGCTATTGGGAAACCCCCTTGTGCAGATGCTGCAGTCATTCAGGTAAAGGAGGGGGGGAGGAACAGAAAAGCTCTCATCCTTGGGGCAGTCATGCTTTTGCATCTAAGTACACAGATATTTGGCAAGACACAGTCTTGCATGTCTTGGGCTAAGCTCGGCGTTTTGCAGGCTTGGAAGTTCACTGCCATACTTAAACTGCATCTGTTTGCTCCCACACCTGTTTTCTCTTGTGTGTGTGAGGACAAAACTAAACTAGCTAAATCAATATGTGCCTGAGATTAGCTGATTCATGCTGAAGTTATGTTTTCCTTACTGGGCTTTTATCTCCATGTGACCTTTTGGGAAGTCATGCTGTGTGTTAACCAGACTGCTCCATGCAGGTTCTGTGCAGTGCTCATATAAAGGCAGCGAGCGCTGCTGAGCCATGGCAGGAGCCCGCATCCGGCCGTGCAAACCCAGGCGGCTCGCTGCCTGCCAGCGTGCTGGGTACAGCTGCAACTGGTGCCCCGAGGACGGGCCGGGCAGCCAGGGACTGCGGCACAGCGGCACCGCAAGCGAAGCCGCGTGCTGGAGGGGCATGGCAGGAGCACGCCGCTGATTCGTGAGCGGGGTGTACAGTGGCCGAGGGTGTTCGGATAAAGACCCACAGAAGGCTTAAAATAGAGCCTGGATAATAAGCATTTATACTCAAGTGATGTTAGAGATCAGGGGCAGGTCTTAGGCCACTGGATCTTTCTCCTGCCCCCCTTCTCCCCTGCCACCGCCCCCAGCAACAGGCCTGCTGCAGGTCACCAGCAAGGGAAGTAGCCTCACGGTGCTTTGTGATGGCTGACAGCCTCGGGAACCCCATCGGAGGCTGGTGGTAAGCATTGCAGAGCTTGCTTGTGAGGATACAGCTTAAGCTGGCAAAAAATGGCTTTTCTGCCCTACCTCAGTCCCAGGCATTGAGTGCAGAGCTCACAGAGGGGACTGCCCCCTCACCTTGTGCTGTGCTCACTGGAGCAGTGATGTAGTGATGCACCTGTGCTAGGATGGCTTTTCACTACCCATCTGGCTATTTTCTGCCCCCCACCACTCCCTGCTTCTGGTTGACAGAGCCTGGTCCAAGAAAGACCAGGCCAAAGCTTGGTTTGAATGCTGTGGTCCTCATATCTGCAACATCTGGCTGTGTTTCTGCATGAGTGGTTTTGCTCTGCTTTGTGTGTAGCTGACAGGTTTGAATGCTCTGGGGTAGGTGATGGAAAACCCTGGATAAATAGGCAAGCCTTATGAAATTACCACCTCCTCAATTTTCTCAGGCTGACACTTAAAGATTAGATAGAAAATGAACAAGGTGTCGTGGAAACTCATCAGCCATGGCTTCCTGACACTTTGGGATGGTGTGTTTTATCCTGTCCCTTTGGGTGAACTTTTACATCTGCTGTGAGCAGTGGAAAAAACCCATTCACAATGTGAGTCACCCTTTGTCTCTGGCTGACGCTTCCCAGAGCACTGGGAGAGCACAGCCTAAGAGTCCATCTGTCTCCTTTTATCCATCTGG
Source organism: Zapornia atra (assembly GCA_013400835.1). NCBI lineage: Eukaryota > Metazoa > Chordata > Aves > Gruiformes > Rallidae > Zapornia > Zapornia atra. Next base: position 682,251 of record VZTU01000056.1, on the reverse strand, counting down.
CTCTCCTCTCCTTGGAAGCTTTTGTTTCCACAGAGAACTAATGGACAGCATTAAGTTGCCACCTGCTCAAGCCTGCCCAATATGGGGCGGATTTTTAGCTGTCTGGCACAACCCACCTCCTGCAGACACCTGGGCCACCCAGCTGGGGTCAGTGGGGTGAGACAGGCGCCGTGGGGTTTAACACACATCGTAGTGTCAGGCGTGAGCAGTGGTGGCTGCAAGCTGACACCCATCTTCCTCAGACATCCCTGGCAGAGGGATGGCATATGTGTGGTGTGCACAGACAGAGCTGCCTCACCTTTTATTTCAGGGGCTGCACCCCAGTTTATCTGTACAGGTGCTCCATCAGGTCTTAGTGTAAGCTGAGCTGCTAGGCTGGACATTGCTAGCAGAGAACATCTGTAGGGACAGGCTTTCTCCAAGGGCAGGACTTGACTCCAGCCACTGACCGCAGTGAAGGCAGCGGTAGCAGAGGGGTAGGATCCAGCATTAAAATCCCACTCCTAAAAATATTTTTATTTCCACAAGGGCTGTGAAAAAATGAAACAGAAGTTGCTGCCCAGAAGGCAGAGTGATTTGCACTAGGGAGAGGGATGGGATGTGTTCCTATTCACTGCACAGGGGACAAATGGCTTTGGCCTGCTTGCCTCTCACGCCTTGAAATCCACAGGTATTAACAGAGAAGACAGAGGCTGCCTCGTGTGTCAGTGAAAGCCTGAGCGAGAAGGTGGAAGCTGTGTGCCTAGAAGAGTGCCTGAGGTTCCTGGAGAGGTAGGAAGGATGCTGTTTTCCTCCTTGGCAATATCCTCAGTGTTCAAAAGAAAGAAATGCTGATGAAGCGACTGGTGATGCTGCGTTCACCAGGGTCTGCCCTTGCTTCTCTTTAGTCTGATGGTGGTTCCCCATCAAACTGTTGCTGGAGAGACGGCACTTTGCTGCTCTTTATGTGCTCAGCATTTGCTGTTGGACTGAAGCTGAGAGAGCAAAGTGCACCTGGACTTGCCTGGGCAGGTTAAAGCCTTGGGGGATGTTTATTCTGGAGAGGCTCAGACCTTAAAAACAGACAGAAAGAGGGGCAGCCACATGGCCAGTGCCCAGTTTGGCTCTTCCTACCCTGGCTGTGCCTTCTCAGGCATGGTGCTTTATGCTGGGAGGGTGAGTAGCTTTGCCCTGTCCTGCTTCTCAGAGGAGGATAATTGTTGTGTTCTCTCTGCCCTCTCACCATTTCTTCTGGCTCCCTTAACCTGCTTTTTGTTCTTGGGCATCTCTCTCCCCGTGTATCTCCTTCTGCAGAAAATGCTGGTGCTGCTGGTTGTAGGTGAATATTTCAGGAGGAGGTTTGATTTAAGATTCTCAGCCTTTCACAGCATGAGGAATGAAATTCCTGTAAAATGGAGTTGTCCAGGAGCTATTTGTGCCACTGAAGCTGTGATGAAGCAGTTGACAGTCTTTGTAGGTTACTCATACACACTGAGGCTTTATTCTGCAGCTTTAGCAGCAAAGCCCGAGTTGCTTCCCAGAAACAAGTGTTGCAGCAATGGTAAAATGGACATTGTGCCTCTTGATCCCTGGGCCTATGGCACCCAGCAGCTCAAGGGACCTCCCTGTGCGGTTCCTGTGCTCTCCTTCCTCGCCAGCTGGGCAGGACAGAGACCACCTCTGCCCTGCTGTAGATCCCACCTTGGGGAGTGGAACCACATGTGCTGAAAAGACAAATAATCACAGAATGTTTCTCCCATTTGCTGCTGGGTTAATGCTGTCAGATGTGTTATGGAGCATGCCAGCTTCAAGATATATCTTCCTGTTTGAATTTAGCTATGAAAACGAAGTAAGAAGCTTTCTCCAGCTCGATGGCTGCCCAGGGATCTGCAGGAGCTTACGAATCCTGGAGAACTGCTGCATTCTCAGGTTAGAAACCAGATCCTGGTGGCACAGGAAAACCTAATGAATTTTCTGCTGTTTGATCTTCTAACGCTGCTGTGGGATCAGCCTTGCCTCCAGCTGGATCTGGTCATCCAGCCCCATGCACACCAACCCTTAAGCATGGAGGGACCCAGCTGGGGCCAGCAAGACCCCTTCAGGGCTGCCCCAGCAAGAGGGAGACTCAGGTGGCAGCTGTGGCTGTGAGCAGAGCCAGGACTGCTGGGCTGGAAGCATGATACTTCTGCTTCTTGTCTGCTTCCAGGCCCAGTGGGTGCAAGGGCCATAACCTGTGGTCCACCATCATGCTGCTCCTGGTGCCCACAGCTCTGAGCAGGGGGTGGGCAGCAATGCCATGTTGCACGTGGGGACATTATCCTAGACTGCCCTGCCATGTGTTATGATGTGGTTCCTTTCCCTGGCCTGATTCTCCTTAATTAAGAAAGCCTCATAAATGTTGCTCTGAGATGCATGTGCTAGCACACTGCAAGGTAGGCCCAAGCTTAAGTGCTTTGCTGAATGAAACCCAGTCGAACACGCCAGGCTTATCCGGGGTTGCTAGGAAGGAGGGAAGCAAAGCACAGAAGGGTGGGGGAGGCTGTTGGCACCTATGAGCTAATTTCAGAAGTTCTTGCAGTGATGGAGAAAACAAGGTTGCTTTTCTTCTTCCCATGTAAAAATTATCTGGGGATCTCTGGAGTCAGCAAAATGCCCAAATATGGCATATTCATGGTGCTTACTTGACATTGGAGCCTCGTGCTGAGCCTAGGTAGCTGTTCTGTATGTTGTATTTGCATGTTGCTGATGCTGGATCCTAGGCTGAATACTTAACCAGGCTCTTTTATGTAATTCCTTACAGTGATACTGAGAGTAAAGTTATACACTGAGCTTTTCCAGAATGTAAAACGTGTGGTTTCAAGCTGGTGATCATTTTAAACAGGATTTGCTGACTTGAGGACTGTCCTGATGGAAGATAATTGTTTATCTTGCATTTGTAGGGTATTGGAGCATACAGGATGCTCACCCAGCCTCCAATTGTCAAGGCCACTTCATGCCTACTCATTTTTGAGAATACTAGATTTTTTTGTATCTCAGTAGTGATGGGTACAAGTGGCATTTGTGTGCATTGAGCTTTTGTGTCCTTGTGGCAGTATCTTAGTGAGAGCCATCCAAGAGATGGATGCACATATGTGGGTCACTGAGCTAGCCACAGACCTGGGCATGAGTCCATTCAATTACCCAGGCAGTTGTGTTGATTACTGTAGGAAGAGTTTCGATCTGAGAGAAGAGCCCGATTTGATCTGATCAATAGTTTCCATATCCCTCCCCATTTATTTTATTCTAGTATTTATTTATTTTATTTATTTTTTTAACAGGACTGTCTGGCATAAGCTAACATACATTTGCAGTGCCAGCACTGCTCAGGATGCTAAGGTAAACGGATTTCTAGGCAGGATGGAAGATGAGATTACGGAGCATTTTCTGCAGACAGTCACTTCTAAAGTCAAGGTATGGGAGACCCACATTAACACAGGGTATTTTCAGAGTGTAGGGCAGGCACACACTTCACTCTCATGTCCAGATTTAGAAAGGGTGAGCTCACAGATGGTCCCTCAGGCCCAGTACCCTCCTCTGCATTGCCTGAAGCTGTTCATTGACAGCTTCATCTTTTCCCAACTTTTGGTATCCCAGTGCCACTGTTGGCAGTATTTGCTGTTGTGCTATAGATGGCTACCCCATGATGCCCCTGGGCACCCAGCTGGGTCCCCAAGGGTTGAACTTGACCTGGTACCTACTCATCCCCAGCAGCCAGACATCTTCTGGGGCAGTGCTAGCTCACAGAGCCTAAGGCTGTGGTGGGTAGTCAGGATGTAGAGAAGCCTGCCCAGAAATGTATCACACTCCCTTCACACTTTCTAATTTTAGACTACTAGCCTGGACACCTACCTTTGCATCCTGGGCTCCATGTCTAGGTAACACACACCTGCAGGCTCCGAATAGCATGAGCTGTTGTGCATTTCCTGGGGAAGCTCCCCTGGGTATCTTCAGGCTCATTGCACAGGCTCCCTTGGGCATGCTGCAGGCTGCAAAAGGAAAATGACAAAAGAAACCCTGGGCTCACTGTGCAGTTTTGGTCTCCAGAGCTCATTGCCAGCCCATCCCATGGGCCCATATGCTGAGATGGGAGCTGGGGGTGGTTCTGAACAGGGAGCATGGACCTGGGGAGGAAAAGGTGGCCTAGGGCTAAGGTTTTCAGCCCACCTCTGCCTGTGACGACACGAGCTTTGAAAGCCAGTGTTCATCCCCTGCCTGCCTACTAAATGATCCTTATACTTTCCCATTGAATAAGAGGCAATGGCCATGCTGGGAGTAGGATGCCAGAGCAGAAGGGTGCAGGATGGCTGGCCCTTCCTGCACTCCCCATCCGTAGGGGCACACAGCCCCTGAATTAGAACTATTTCCAGCCATTTTTTTCTAAGTTTTGGTCTTCCAGGTTTGAGCTTAAGAACTTAATACATCCTTCCTGAGTTTTGTTTCTTTCTTTCATGTTTTGCTTTTCTTTGAGATGAAGGCACAGGATGCTGCAGCTCATGGACAAGTCTGTTTCAGAGAGCAGAAAGAGCAAAAGCACAATCATCTGTGCCTGTTGTCTGTGCATCGTCTTTACATGTACACCCTTTGAATCTGCCTGTCCCTTTTCTGCAGGGAACACTGAAGGAGCACTTTAAAAAGTGTGACAGCAGTTTCGACCACATCCTTGAATCCTTAAAGCAAAGCTTCTTGGCATTTGGGAAGAAGAAAACAGACATGTATGAGGTAAGAAATAAGTATGAAAGTAAGAGCAAGTTATTACCCAGGAAATTACTAAAACTAGGTCTTGAACCTCTGGATGGCATGGTGCTTCATCATTAATCCAAACTATGATCTTCTCTGTTGTTAAAAGGGCTTTTGTAAGATCAAGTGGTTGCAGTCTAGTTCCTCTATCCAGCAGAGCTGGGTATCTTCTTCACTGTGACAGCTCAGACCTTTCTGTAATCTCAGTAGAGAAACCAACAAGTGAAGAAATGTGAAAACTGAGTGTATCTCCCAAACACAGAGTGGGAGCCTTGGGCTGCCTCAGATCCTGCCATTGCCTCAGTACCCTTATACTGGAAATTTTCTCAGCTTCTAATGTGCTTCAACCTTAGTTTTAAGGAATATTTATGCCTTTGCTGGAGAGTGGACATAGTCTCTCAGGCAGAGTTAAATATGCCAAGGCTGGCAAAGAGCAACCTCACGGAGCACCTACTTTTTTTCACCCTTACAGTATCCTGAACAGCTTGTGTAGGGCCTCACAACACCCTGAGTCTGTCTCTTCAGTGGTGAGATTGGTACCTGGGGTCCCCCCTTTTGCACACAGGTTGGATTTGCCGCTGCTACCTGGGCTGCACATGTTGCCCTAAGCACCAGACTCCCTTTCTCTTACCCTCCCAGGTCTGCAGGCTTTGTCAGTGCTGATTTTAATTAACATTTTGAAATGTGGAAAAAGGTAATGGAACAGAAAAAATTAGAAGCTATTCTGCTCCTGTTCAGAGCCTGTCACTGGACATTATGTCACATTAGTGCTGGAGCGAGCAGCAGCTCTGTGGTGGAGTGCTGTGCCAGAGCTGTCTGTCTCTTGCTTTGTCTGTTTTGGACAGGGCTGGGGATTTCCTGTACCTTTGGACTGCAGCCTCAACCTGCTCTGATTTCAATTGCTAATGAGATGTGGTTTCTGTGCAGCACCCTATCTCCCTTAAGAAAAACTCCTTTCCCCTTTCAGATGCTGCATGGGCTTGGCACTGGGGTTTCTCAGCAGGTAGTGAGTGGCCCAGAGGTGCCCTGGGGACTTCCCTCTGTGCCGAGCCACAACTGTGTGCTCACGGGTATGGCCTTGGGACATGTCTAGTGGGGATGCTCCAGGAAGGCTGGGTCTGGGTTTGTCTGGAGTCCAAGCTGTCCCCAAGTGACATGTTTGTTAGCTTGGGGCTAAGCCAAGTGTCATTCCTGCTCTGGAGTGTGAGTGACCTCTGGGCTCAGCTGACTGGTCCCATTGCTTTTGATTGGATGTCTCCACAATTAATCATCAATGTTTATGTCATCCACATACAGCGGGGAGGTACTGCATGTGTCAGACCAGGCATTTTAAAGGGGTACTTAAGCAAAGAAATGGGATAGCCATCTGCATGGACCCTGTACCTGCTGTCTACATTGGTCAGAGTCCTGTATGTATGGTCTGGTCCTTGCTTAGTAGAGGGAAGTTAATCTGGGTGTCTTTCATAGAATCATAGAATCATAGAATCATAGGGGTTGGAAGGGACCTCAAGAGATCATCGGGTCCAATCCCCCTGCCAAAGCAGCTCCCTAGCTCATATTGCACAGATAGGCGTCCAGATGGGTCTTGAATATCTCCAGAGATGGAGACTCCACCACCTCCCTGGGCAGCCTGTCCCAGGGCTCTGTCACCCTCCCTGTGAAAAAGTTCTTCCCCATGTCGGTGCGGAACTTCCTGTGCTCCAACTTGCATCCATTGCCCCTTGTCCTTTGCTCTGAAACAGGCACTCGTCAAGGCTGTGAATGCCATCGTTGTTACAGAATATGTGCAGGCACTCCTGACCACTTCCAGGAAACCATCTTCTGCACAGAGGAGGAGGATTGTCAGCAAGATAGAAGAAGATCATAGGATGCTGCAAACCATCTTTAAAGAGTGCTTAGTAAGTCTTTGATATGGTTACAGTTTTGCTCTCCATCATCCGGAACAGTACCAGCAGGGGAAAAGGCTCTGAAAGCAACAGAAATGCTTAAGAGGTCTTACCACAGTGGTATCCAACTTCACAGGATGACAGTCAGATGTGCTGACGGCCCTTCTGATCTGCCAGAAGCTGTTAGTTTATCGTTTTGAAATATGTGACTAGAGGAGGCAAGTTTCGCACTCCTGCCACTGAAACAAGAGCAAGGCACGCTCCTCTGAGCTGGTGAGACAGCTCCAAAGCTGTCAGCTCCCCCAGGCAAGCCTTTGCTACACGGCATGGGGGTGCAGATGTGGCAGAGCTGTGTTCCCCCCTTCTTGAGCCTCTGGAGTGATGAACCAAATCATCTGCTCCACATCTTCACCTTCACCATGGATTGCCCTGTACGGCTGCACCTCCTGGGAGATGGGATCTGTGTTGTTACCCCTCTATCCCACCACCTCCATCCCTGCAGGCCCTTCCCAAGCCCATCAGAGCAGGGCTGGTGGCTGTGTGAGCCATTTCCCTGTGCTGCAGCATTTCCTGGCAGGTGGAAACACACTGATGCTGTTCTGGTTGGTGATGGTTGCAGGGAGGAGCGACTTTTCCTGCAGGGTAAACACCTCACATCATTAGGAGGTAAAAATGCACTGCAGAAGGGATAGACTGCATGTAAAAGCAGAGCCAGACCTTTGAAGAAAACTTGTGGAAAATGCTAGATCTGATCTGTGGGAGCAACTGTGGAAGCTTAAAAAAGCCTCTTTGCTTAATTCATAATCCGGTGTAATTGGCAGCGCTGCACACAGCACCTGCAGGTGCCACCAGGCTGTCACATGGGTCCCTTGATCACCCAAATCAAGGACTCAATGCCAGCAGCATCCCCTCCCACAGCTGGTCCAGACAGAGAATCGCTGCTGTGCAAAGGCTCCTGGCAAAGCCCTCTTGCAAATCCAGGCTGAGAGTGCCCAGGCATAGCACTTGATGAGAGGCTGGACCGAGCATCACATTAATGATTGCGAAGTCAGTGTGGTAACAGGACCCAGATGTGACAGAGCAGCTGATAGACAACCTTGGCTTTATCGGTTTTAATAATTTAATTCTGAGTCGTTCTCAGGACTTGTGAATTTAAGTGCTAGGGACTGGAAATCTATTTTCTCCCAGATGAGCCACCCTGCAAGTCATTTGTCAGCAATTCTTAACTTTCTCCGAAGAATAAAATGAAATCAAAATGATCATCTGTAGGCTCCTCTAAAAAGCTCTCAGACCCACTGCAGTTAATGCATTAGCTTCATGGTGGAAAGCTGGAAGCTGGCAGTGCTTTTAGCTGAAGACCCGCCTCTCCTGGGGTGATCAATCAGAGACAAGTCAATGCTTTGAGCAATTGAGCAGTCAGGGAATAGCAGGAGGATTCTCTAATCTTAACTCCAAAGTTTACCAGTAGTGCTGTGCTCAGCATGGCCTTTGGATGCAATGTGCAAGGAAAGCAGGTTTTAGAGTGTAAAGGAGATACAAGAAATCTAATTATCTGCTAAACCCCTACATTCAGCTCCAGTGGAAAAAGTTACTGCTGCTTCCCTTGTGTCCCCGCTCTGTTGGCTTTCTCACTTGATGGGGGAGCACCAAAAACCTGGGCGGAGGGAAACGTGTAAGCGATCTGCAGGGGCCAGGCTGATCCTCAGTCAAATGAGGCACCCAGTTATGCATGCAAACTATGTGCTCTGCTGCAGACTGAATTTGTGTGCAACCGCTGCCCAGGCTGCACCTGCTCCCTGCCCCGCTCTGCCCCCTCTTCAGCCTTTTCCTTCCTCACACCACGGTAGGAAATACCTCGCTGCTCCCCTCAGACCAGTACCACGTCAAAGGCACTGAAGAGCGGTCGACAAGACACCTCTTTTTTGTCCTTTTAGATTGCAGGCTGCTTACCTCTGACCTTGCCTGCTTAACTAAATCTGACACCTTCAAATTAATTAGCATTTTGTAATAGTGAGCTTGCCAAGTATGAAGCTGTACAGCGTCGGTGCCTCAGGAGCTGGGTACAGCCCGTGCGCTGCGCAGAGCGAGCCGCGCAGCGTGCCTGCAGTGCAGAGGGAGAGAGAGAAGGCTGCCTTCCAATATTACTATTTTTAATTTATGTCCAATGCGGAGGTGAGCTGCACTGAGAATGCGGCCTGCTGTCTCCAGAGCCCAGGGGAGCCTGGGATTCTCCTGGCCCGGCTTGGCAGCCTGTTCTCCAGGTTTGCTTTGTCACGGAGCCTCTGTTGACGTGATGGCATCAATAATTCAGAGAAGGGATTTAATCACATTACTGCACCAATGAAAAATGTGAGCAAGACCTGAAGCTCTCTCTTGGCAGTTTACCCGCATTCTGCTTCCTCCAGCTTTGCTAAAAATGCTGTGTGTTTCTTGATGAGGCTTTCTTCTTCTGTCTGCTCCAGTTTAGAGGGAGCTGACCATATGCAGCAGCTACCACCCGTGTCGTATCCTTTACAGCGTCCGGCCCAGCTTCCCATTTTTTCTGTTACTGGATCTGTGTCCCCTCACCCCAAGGTTGCTTTTCTGTCCCTCGGCTTGGTCCAGGGCAGCAGAAATGCCATCATGTCTGGCCAACAGAGTTTGTTTTCACATAAGCACAGGGCTGTGCTTACCTCTGGAAGTGAAACATTTTCCAAAGGGTGTAATGGCCTTGAAAGGACAGGTGATATAGGGAAAAATGAGGTACATCTGCCCACTGTGCCAAAGGAAATGCAGGAGGGGATTATGCTCTGCTGAAGGCAGTCGTCCAGCTGCCCTGGAAGCAGTCTATGGCTATGCCCCAGGTTCTTTTCTCCTTCCCTGGAGGGAATGGTTGGACATGATGGTCTTAAAGATCTTTTCCACCTGTGATGCTATGCAAGCAGGTTCCTGTACATGCACAGACAGTCCTGCAAAGCTCCTAACCCGTGCAATGAGATCTCCAGGCTGATATGAATCCAAATGCTGCTTGCCCTGAACACACCTTGGCTTCTCTCCCCAGGGTCCTGCAGCTGGTCCCATCAAGGATCCTATAAAAGCAATTTTAGAACTTATTCAAACTTCTGATGCGGAGGGGATGAAAATAGCCCTTCTGCCCATTGTCAAAGAGTTTCCTGGTCTAAGGTAAGGCCTTTCTTTGGATTGATTTCTGCAGTTTCTTGCATGATTGCTTGCCACCAGAAGACCTACAGCAGCATTACTGCTGCAATACTTTTTGTAGCATGTGCTTACCTTTGAATGCATGTGGTGCTGCCAATTTGCTGATGCTGATTAGCATAGTTTATAACTTTGCCAGACATTAACCAGGGGAGTTGAGATGTCCTGAAAAGGTGAAGGATGGATAAAATGGCTGTCAACAAAGCAGGAATACTGTAGAAAAATACTACATGAATAGACATAGTGAATTTATGGGCACATGTGTGTCAAGTGTAGGTTTGAAGAACATCCTTAACTCAGGCATTTCTGAACTTCTGAGCACTTGGCATTTGGCTGTAACACTTCACTAACCCTTTTCTAGGCATGACTATTTCCAGCAAGAATATACACTTCCATTTCTCACAGGAAGCTCTTAACAGAAATTAAAACCAAGTTATATTAGGAAGGTGAGATCTTAGATAACTGCATTTTTTCCAAAGCCTGTAGTTTATTACATGTATCTTTTGTTCCAGTGTCTTGTGGTAGTGACTGTATTTTTCCAAGTTAACATGATTACAGCATAGAGCTCACTGTCACAGGATGCTGTGAAGGCCAAAAGTGTGAAAAGCTTCAAACAGGGAGCAGACAGTTCGTGGGAGATAATTATTTCAGTGCCTGTTCAACATGACAGTCATGATATGTGACTGTCACCCCCAGTGAAGGAAGGCCCTAGACTGCACACTGCCAGAAGCAAAAACAAATTCCCCACAAAAGACAGAGAGTTCATGTTATGCTTCATCTGGTTCGTCTGGTTTCTATATTCTTTTCCTAATCATTTACTACTTTTGAAGGTGCTGTTGAGCTCAAAAGCTGCTTATCTGATACAGCACAGCAAGTCTTATCTTACTATATATTTACACACACATATAAATAGTAATATATGTATAAGTATGTTTATATAGATATATAGTATAAGAAGTGGGAGCAGGAAGTACTCAGAAGAACATTATTTTGATGCGGGTCTCAGAGGAGGTCACCCGGGTGTGAGTAGGTGCATTGCTCTTGACTTCAGCACGTTTCCCATATGTTTAAAACTGGGTGCCTTAGGTATGTTTGCCCTGGTTGTTAATCAGACTAATATGGTGTGGCCCTGCTCAGCAAAGCAACGCTGTGTAGAACAAAAATCCTCCAGCCTTCCCAGCGAACAAGAAGTAGCTCCGTTTGAGGGGAGAAAAGGTATAAAAGATGCTTCCAAGTGGTCAAATGCGGAGTTACCTGAGACCTGTAATGGTGGATACAGACCTTCTAGGGGAAACCTGAGGTGAAGGTTTCACAGTTTCAGGGATGCTTTGAGCGCTGGGCTCGGGACCCACACGGCTCTTGTGACACAGCCTCCTCCTCATGAGGTGGTCAGAGGGTGTCAAAAAGCAGCTCAGCAGCTTCCAGTCCTTGGTCTGGCCCAGCAAAACTGAGTGATAGGCAGCAAGCTTTTTTTTTCCTTGACTCATTTGCTGACCTGCCCTCTTATTCTTTTGGGAAGGAAGGAACACCTGAGTGCAGTGCTGGACATCAAAGACGCGCTCAGCCGAGAGGACAGAGCTGCTCTCTTGAAGGCATTTCACGATAACTGCAGGGAATTGGAAGCAGGAACAAACTTGCTTTTTGCAGATATAGAAGTAACACCCAGAAAGTATGGACTCTGTGCCTGCCTCTGCTGTTAGCAAAGGTAGGGGGGCGCGTGTGAGAGTGTCCTTGTGTGCAACATGCATACCCGCACGGGCATAGGCATTTCTGCTTTCAGGGAAGGGAAATGATGATGGCCATAGCATCACCTCCCCAAGGTCCTGGTTGCTGTGTAAGCCACTTGTTCTTTCCTCTCTCTGCCTGCAAATTTCCACATCACGAAGCGTCACATCGTAGGCAGTGCAGGGCACCGAGTGCTTAGATGTGTGGTTCAGGTTACTGCAGGAACAAAGGAGAAAGCAGAGAGGGCTCTTCCTCCCTGTCCTTCGCTCCTGTCTGTGTGTCCCTGCAGCAAGGTCTCTCTGCAGCACTCCCTCCCTCCCAGCTCTGGCATGTGTACATGGGCAGGGGCTCCCAGGCGAGTTCTACTGCCTCCTGGCAGGGCACGCTGAGGGATTTTCTTTCTCCTCTGCGTGTCCCTGCTTTCCTGGTGCCGAGGGAGGGGGGTATGTCAGCCCCACTGCTGCCCCTCTCCGTGAGAGCTGTATTAATTAAACTGGGCTCCATCCTGTCCAGGTGACTGTGCCATGCTGCAGGCACCAGAGCAGAGCCTTGCCCCTTTATGCTGTCAGCAGCAGTTGGTAACAGAAGGGAGGAGGGATAAAAGTCAGAGGGATGACTGTCACTGTAATGTCTTAAATCCCTTTGGCATGAATTGCCAGGGCTCATCTGGAGCACCTGCAATCTCCTTTCAGTTTTCTGAGTGATTCCTGCAGTCACAAACTGGGGATTTTTGGGGATAAGCTGCAGCAGATCTTGAAACTAAGCAGGTCCTCATGGTTTAAAAATACTTCGTAGTGGAGAACATGCAGCTGTTCGCTTCACTTCAAATAATCTGTGGCTTCTCTTTAGTCCAAATTTGTCCAGCTCCAGTTCAGAGCCAGAGAAATTTGTTTTAGCTTTGCCAGGCTGAGCCCCTGGCTATCTGAAATCATCTTTCTCAGTTATATTTACAGACTGTCATCAATCACCTTCTGTTGGGTAAGCTGACTAGACTGAGTGTCTCAGGTTGAGAAGCACAGTCCCTTTCCACCTCCTCCTCTGCTCTTCGGTGTCACCATTTATTTATAGTTCCCCGTGTTAGCAGATCAAGGGTGAGTTACGCAGGGCTCTGACCCGGAGCCTCAGGGCACAGGCAGACAGCAGGCAACCCAGTTAGCAGGGAGAGAAAGCAATTAGAGAAATAATTAATAAGCACAGAGATTTTCCCTTTCTGATGAAAACTGATTCTGATATAACGAACTGGCTATCAGCCACACGCTTTTATATCCTCCTCTAAAGAAATGACCCATGGCACCACCTTTGCTTTAGGAAAGATATTCAGGAATGTGTTTTTAAAACACTGTGAGACACCTCGTTTCCCATTTGCTGAAATTCCCTGGGTAAACAGGCTCCTGAATCCCTGGAGACCTGGCTGTGTCTGCAGAACATGTGAGCAGCACAGGTTGGCACCTGAGCCTGGGGTAGCAGTATCGGTGACATCAGTGGTGGGATGTGCTCAAAGGGAAGTCACTTTCCTCCTTCATCCCAGCCCCATGATTTCGCAGCCACGTGCTGGGGTATGACCTACAGGTACATTGGGAATCACCTGCTTTCTCCCAGCCAGGAGTGCAGAAGTTGCACATATTTGTCCCTCCTGTAGGCAGAGGTGGGAGGACTTTGGAAAAGTGTTATCTTTATCCATAAGTGTGTGGAATGACCTCTCAGAAGAGGAGTGAGCAGGTTTGGCTCGAGCGGGCAGAGAACAGCCAGGATGCTGCCCAGAGTAGCCCAGGGACTGGAGGTTTTCGGCAGCTAAATGTTGATGCAGCTTCATGTGAGAGTCTGTGCACAGGAGGGATGTTTTTGCTGTCTGACTCTTGCCTGTGTTCTGACGAGTGCTGTTTAATTACCCAGGTTTTTTCTTGCTTTCCCTCAGGCCTGCTGTGAGAAACAAGAGGTCTCGCTCCCATGTGGCAGCATCTGCAGTCACAGGTCCTTGGAGGCTTTGGGGTCTGTGCAGCTGGGTGCACAGAGAAGCCTGACAGCTATGGAAGACACAGTTCCTGCATTTCTGCAGGAAAACCACACGGCCCAAATCCTAATCATCTGTACAAAGTCCAGGCAGAGGATGAACAGGATATGGCAAAAAGATGTTCTTTCAAAATTTTCTAGAGATTGCAGCTTAGCTGAGTCCTGGTGGTTATTCCCAGGATGTGGCATGATGGTATGTGTGAGAGGAGGAAGGTTCCCCCTTGCCAAATTCCTCTGTTTCCATATGAGGTTTCATGCAGTCTCACAGGAAACCAGGGACTGCTGCACCACATAGTGACCTAGCAAGTGACATGGCATTGCAACCTCTTCAGGGACCCAGGACCATCCCTGAAGGAATCCTGCCTAGCCCATGGTGCTGGTGTGGTTTTGGGCACCTGGATCCACGCCCAAAGCCTGACCTGCAACCAGCAGGGTTGCAGACAGAGCTGCTTCTTCTCTTGCTCCTCATGCATGAAGGCTGTGACCAGTTTTGGGAGCTTTTGACCTCTTCCCAGATGAGTTTTCTGGCTGGATCTGGAGCAGAGTCTTGTATTCATTTTTATACCTACCTCATTTACTGGAAATTTCCTCTTGGAGAGGGAGGGGGAAGCCTCGTGGGAAGCAGGCAGTGAAAGGAGCTGCTTATCCCAGCCTCCCGGCAAGGTCTGTGCTCTTTTCAGATGTAAATAGGCAGTTCCGCAGGAAAACGCTGAGTTTTCTTCCTACTTTATCTAGGGACTGGTCACAACCTCCATGCTGGATGTGGTTCAAGACCCTTCTTTGCTATTGTGTTGATACAGGCTATTGCTGTTCTTCTCCGGCTGTGTAAACAAGCAAAACAGTTCCGCTACCCCTGACATGCCAGGACTTTTCTGAGCAGCCATTCTCCCTCCAATCTGCTTCCCTAACAAGAAAAGGGGCAACTCTGTTCACAGCCTGTCAATGCACGAGGCAGGGGACACGTCACACCATGGGACCCTGGGAGAGCACAGGCTCACGTGGGTGCTGCCACACTCTGCAGTGCTGTCATCCCAGCGACACGGGTGTCCTGCCTCAGGGGCAGCTTATCTGCCCAGAGCCCTTCTTGCAGACAAGGGCCTGCAGGAGCAGGAATGGGTTTGTACTTGTCATGAGCTTTTCTGCTGGCACAGTGCTGAGTGTAGGGCAAGTGGCAGAGCAGCAGGAAGAAACAGGCTGCTCCATCTCAGGGAGTCCTCTGTGGGCTTTCAGGGCACCTTGGCATCATTACATTCCATCTCTCACACCATTAAAGGGCAGTAAGAGTGTCCTGTAGCCTGCCTGCCCTTCATGACAGCATGTCTGCTCCAAAGACCCAGCTCCTGTGTCTGTTCCCTTCTATAGCTGTCCATGGTGTCTTTGGTGGGACCTTTCCTGGGATGTGGGGAGGCTGGGGGACCAGGTGGAGCTGCAGCCTGGCCTGGATGGGCTGTGGGGCTGGGTGGACATCTACCCTCCAACGGGTGCCAGCCCTGCCGGGCACGCTGGGCCAGGCCCCCTCCTCACCTGCCTAATTGCTTGATTTTTTCAAGGGTGGGGAGGGATGGCAGACCTGACTGCCCCAGTGGGGTCCGAGTCAGCCCCTGACCGTGGGGGTGTCAGCCAGCCAGCCTTTCAGAGACAATAAAGAAAAACCCCTTCTACCATTTCAATCGTGGTTGGGCTAGATGTAATCCCAGAGCATGTGGCTGGCTCCTGCCACGTACATGCTGATGCCTATGAATGCCTTTGCTGTTCGCTGTTCACAGCCAGACAGGTATTTTCTGCTTGCAAGCAGTGGCTGGGAAGCCATGGGGGACATCTGACTTCCCACTACTGACCCCAAGACAGCTGAGAACAAGCCCTCCTGCACTATCATAGCTGCTGCTGTTGCCTGTCCTCTCTGGGTAGGCAGGGGATGTGCAGCACCTCCTGCTTGATGTGTGTGTGTGCAGAGAAGCACCAGTTTCAATGAGGTTTCTTAGCAGCAAGTTTCTGCAGCCTGTGTGGAGCATCCAGTCTTGGAGAAGGCAAATAAAGACTTGAATTCACCCATGAGGTCTAGTGCCTGCAGCACACGTGAGATTTTCCAGAGCTGGAGGGTGCAGGGGTGTTGGCTGGGGTAGTCATGGGTGGGGGATAGGGAGAAATCGCCTGGTGTGAAGGCAGATGGTGTGGGAGGAATGTCCTCAGCCACCTGCGAGTCGCCTGGGGAGAGCAGATGGTGTGTGGGGAGGCTCCCTGTGGCTGGTGGGTCCCTGGGAGGGGAGGCTGGGTTGCTCCCTGGGGCTGCCTGGGGTGATCAGGAAGGTGAAGGGAGGCTGTGGGGAAGGGGACTGAGGGATTTCCCTTCTTTGGGGGATTTTAATTCACTCTGCTCTGGGCTCTGACCTTCCCAAGTGACCCAGCCTCCCCCTTCCTAGCCTTCACCCTAGGCTGGGGTTAAAGCACTCAGGAGGGATTTGCGGTGCCCTCTGCGGGGGGCTGGGAAGCAAGGTCATACTTAGGATGCTTCTGCAAGATTATTTCCTGGCCTGAGGGTGTGGGCAGGGGTGGCACTGCCATTGCTGACAGCCCCCCAGGGCCACCATGGAGCTGTGCTGAGCATCTCCCACTTGTCCTCGTGTCCAGTGGCTCTACCACCACAAGCAGGACAGGATCACTCGTGGCTCAGCGCCCAGAGACTCCCTGCACAAAGGCCCTCTCCCATTCCCTCTGCACCCAATGTTTTCTGGGGATCCCTTTAGCGACAGGTGCTGACACATCACCCAGACATGACAGCCCTGGGGACATGAGCAGCAAGGAGTCACATCCTGCAGGTTTGATGCTCTGGCTTTTTTGGAAGCTGCTCTCTGCCCATTACCTCTCTGGCTCTGCACAGGGCCAACAGGTTGTGTGGTGAGCAACGATTTGTCACCCATGTCCCCCACACTGCCCCGGAGGGGGTTTGGCCGCTTTGAAGTGCTGCATGTGGCAGAGCCTGGCCAGCCACCCCTGTCATTTGAGCTCCTGTCTCCAGGGGTCACCTTCAGTGCTGGATGCTGAAGACAGTGGAAAACAGATGCTCCTTGATTATGCAGCAAGGTCTGAGGCAAGGCCTGACATTTGCTGAGGTGCCACCTGCGCTTCTAAAATTTACTTGGTGGCTTTGCCAAGGATGTGTGACAGTGAATGGAGGGCTTGATGGTGACAAAACAGATGATACTGAGGGTTTGGGACACGCTGAGCTCTGTTGGATAGCAAATGTGCATGCGGAGAATCGATCCCTAAAACTGTGAGACCCCAGAGTGGGCAAACCTCCCACTGACTGCAAAATGATATGGTGAATTGTGCTTTATTCCCTTTCCTCCCCACTCCCAAGGGGAACCTGCTGATGCTGGGGGCCTCATGCATGGTTCCCAGTATTAACTGGAACATCTTGCAGCCACCTCCGAGGCTTTCCTCGGCAGCCTTGGGCTCTGGCAGCACCCAGCTGGGGGGCGGTGCCTGACCCCGGGTGGGGATGGGTGCGTATGCGGGACCTGCAGTGTGGCCGAAGCCACCACAGGTAACTCCTCCATGGGGAAACACCCCAGCGCATGGCTGAAGGTTTGATTTTAAGGTTTAAACGCCTGCCTTTACCCCCGGTCCGTGCGGGAAGGAGAAGGAGGCGCCGGCGTGTGCTAAGGGCTCTTGCTCTGCACCAAGGGCTGGGCTGGGTGCTACCAGTATCCCCCAGTTTCCCCTGGGGACACCCTGGGCTGGGAAGGGTACACACCTGGTGCCATCTAGTGGCACCGGGGCTCGGAAAGGGCCGTCGCTCTTGTCTGTCTTATTTTTGTCATTATTACAGGGTATCACAGGGGTATGTGGCTTCATGGGCTGTGAGACACCCCTTACCGGCGTGTGAGACTTGCAGGGGAACAACAGTTTGGCACCTCTGGTATAAAGCAGGATGCACGGAGCATGTAGATATGCCTGCCAGCAGTTTTCTGGGAAGAATGTGAAAGAGAGTGGTGAGCAGAGCTGTCCCGGTGAGTCCTGTGCTTTATAAAAGCAGTGGGAGCCTGCAAGAGCACAGAGGAGAGGTCGAGAGACAGCGCCACAGAGCTGGGACCCCAGGGACTGACATCTTCCTTCTCTGCAGTCGGGATTCCTGCTGCAGTGAAGTGCTTTAGGATGGGTTTTAGTCGGCTCAGTCTGACCCAATATTGACACCAGAAGATGGGTTCCTCCCTTCACCCCTTGGTGCCTCTCCACCACCTCTATGGCACTGGCTTTTGGGGTTGACTCTGCTTCGTGACAGCAGGTTAACAGCCAAGAGGAATAGCTCTGCACGGGTTGGCCTCTCCTCTTTCCTCCTCAGGGGCTCTGGGGCTGTTATATCTCTCCAAGCTCCGGCTGCCACCTCCACACTTGCCAACTCTCCTGTCTGTCTCCCATTGCCATCCCAGCACTCGTGGTTTCCAGCCTGCTCCCAGCCACCCTCCCCAAGCTGCCCCCTTGCCTGGGCCTGACCAAGCCATTCCCTCAGTGGCAGTTCCTGCTGTTGCCCACAGCATCGTGGAGGTCATGGGGCTGCAGTGCCACGTGTGCCTGCCTGTCCTGCCTGCCCTGGCAGGGGCATGGGGATGCTGCATAGTGCCCAGATGGGCTGTTGGAAAGGGGGAAAGGGGTGCCAGGCTGCCAGCAGTTAAAAGAAATGGTCTGGGTGTGAAACAGCTGTTGGGAAAACCCCTGTGCTCCAGGGCTGGGATGATGTAAGGACTTTTGCAAGAGCAGGCGGGCTGGAGCTGTTTGTTATATAACATAACCTGGGAAAAATGTAAAGGAAATCTTGGCTTACAGAGGAGTATCCAATTTTTTTCCTTCACTGGATTATACCCTTCGACCTTCTCCTCACTGATATTTTGAGTCTAAGAAAACAGGCTTGTGCTATGCCAAATAATGTCATTTTACTCACCTCCAGAATAAGAAAGATCTGAATCTCCATTCCCCACTAGCTGCAGCTCCTGCTGATGCTGCCATGTGGTCTGTGCCTGGTTTGCTAACGTCTGCTGGGGTCTCATCCAGCATGAACAAAACTTGGGAAAGAAATGGGTCTGACAAGGGGGAGGATGAGGCCACACTGAGCTGTTGAAGCCCAGAAAGGAGCGGTGGTCACCCCTAAACATGGGTGCTTCATTACAAGCTTTGCAGAAGGGGAGAGCACGTCTGTGCACAGGTTGAGGGTCATGCTCTGCCCGGCGTGAAGGACCCATGTGAAGATGAGCATGGAGGAAGCTTTGGCATTGTGTAAGGCTGCGTTTTGCAATCCTGCCACATGTCAGTGGCCTCGCCCTTGCTGCATGGGTGACGATGAACCAGGAGTGGCCTGGTGTGGCTGGCAGCAGCTGTCTGTGAGTGCAGCTATGGGCTGCGGCCACCCCAGGGCACCCTTGTCCTCCCAGGTCTGAGCTGCCTGTCGCACCCATGGGTGTCCCTGCTGCAGCTCCCAGCAGGCCTACTTGAATGGAGCAGCCAGGGGCTGTTTTGGAGCTGGTGTGTCAGTAGAGATGGGGAGGCTGGGGGCTGCTGCCTGCCCTGGAGAGCCAGCGGTGATGGTGCAGGGGCACAGGGCTAAAGCACATGCTGCAATGAGGCGACCCAGCCACAACAGTGGCACTTGTCTGCAGCTTGGTCCTGTGCAGGGTGGAGGGATGGGAAAGGGACAGTCCCCCACTGTGATGATGATGATGCCTCTCTGTACTTTGACCTGCTTCTCTTCAGAGGTGATTTGGGCAGATGCTGTTGGGGTAGCTGGATCAGGAGGTCTTCTGACCTCCCTGACAGTTTGTAGCCCCTGAGCATGTATTGGTGATGCAGAGCTCTTGCTGGGACCTACTCAGGCAACAACCCACGTGGTGATAGCCTCAGGGGCCTTATTGTATCCATCTTTCATGACCCTTTAATGATGAACTGTCTTTTGCAGGTTCTCAGGGTGCCCTGGATGTGGCCCAGGACTTGCTGCCAGGACACATGGGTGATGGGCTCTTCCAGTTCTCCTTAAAAGCAGCAGCACCAAAGGAATTGCAAAGACAGAAACCACCCCTCTGTCAAGATGCGATGCTGGGGTGGGGGTGTTGCAACCTCCCCATCCCTTTAATGAATTTCTGCTGTTAATAAGGTCTCGTGTTTCACCTTAACCCTGCCCCAGTGTCTCCCCTGGCAGACCGGCTGCTCTCTGTGGCCTGCTTTGGGGCACAGCCCAGCCACAGCCCGGCAGGCAGTCACCTTGTCCCTCCAAAAGTGAGGAGGCCAGGTTGCCTCAGCCTGAAGCCAAGCTGCTGTCCTCCCTTGGATGCCTCTCCTTTTTTGCTTTTCCTTTTTCTTTTTCCTTTTTCATTTTTTCTTTTTCCTTTTTTTCCTTTCCCTTTCCTTTCCATTTTAGTCTTCCTCTCCTTTCGTCTCCTTTTTCTCCTCTCCCAGCCCTTCCCGTGCGGGGTNGGGCTCGGCGGGGATGCGGCAGAGCCGCGGCCCGTGGCGGGCGGCGGGGCGGGGGGGATGCTCGTCACGCCGGGGGGTGGGCGGGGGGCCGCGGTGACCCTGCCGGCACCAGGGCGACCCTGCCCCGCTGCTCTGCCCCCGGCAGCCGCCGGCGTGCGGGGGCTCCGGGCGCGGCTGGAGACGGACAGCGCGGAGGGTTCCCCCTTCCCCACGCGTGCTCAGCGCCAGGCCGACTCTCGCCCCATTGCTGACTGGTTCCCGTTATTCTTGAGCCCTGTCCCACGGTGTCCCCGTCCCCCCATCCCGTCCCGTCCCTGCCTCCAGGACTCCCTCGCAGGGGCAAATTCCCTTTTTGCCTCCCGTTTGGGGCACTGCAAAACCAACGCGTGTTTGTGTCCTGCCCAAACACCCAGTGCGGGTCCTGCGGTGGGCTCCCTGGGCCCCCAGCCCTCAGGGGGCTGCGGAGCCCCTCACCCCTCTCCCCTGCCAGGGCGGAGGCTGAGCAGAGCAGGTCTGAGCCCGGGGCAGCTCTGTGCTGTGCAGAGGTATTACTGAACAGGCAGTTTGCTCCCTGTCCTTGTGCAGGTGTTTTCTTCCTTCCCTGTCATTGCCCTTGTTTGGGTTGGATCGCATCCTGTTGGGGTTTTTCCTTCTTCTTTTTTGTTTTTTTCTTAGATAACTGCAAGACCAGATCCTGTCCTACCCCTGGCTACCACCTTGCAGTCCCTGAAGCTCTCCTGGGCATCCCCTGCAGTTTAACATCTGCATCAGTAATGAGCCCGTCTCAGGCCAGACTCCTGCAGACTCACACTCACCAACTCGTGCAGTCTTGCTGTGATCACGAATCTCTGTCCAGTTTTGCGTCTGCCTCCCAGGACCCTTGCAAGGGCAGCCCCTCAGCCCAAGGTCTGTATGCCCAGACATCCATGCGATGCTCCCCAGACCTGCAGTAAGACAACAGTGACACCCCTCCTGCGCCATCCCTGGTGCCACTGTCAGGGCCAGCGCCTGGCACCAGCGGGGACCATGGCTCCTAGCTCACTTATTTACATGAATGATATTTGAGATGGTGTTAAAAGCCTTACCAAAGTCAAGATTCCCAACATCTGCAGCTGCTGTGCTCTCATGGAGGAGAAACTCCTGCCACAGAGGGAAAGCAAATAGATTTTTGCAGAACAAATTTGATTAAAACAGTCTTGGTGTATTGTTCTCATGCTTAAAACTCTCTAATTGAACCAATATTTCCCAGGAAAAAAACCCAGGGCTTACTCCTCCCTCTCTTTTAAGAGCAGGGTCGCCTGCCCTTGCCCAGTAAGCCACCTCCCCCTTGGCCACTGCAGCGGGTGGCTGTGAGATGGCTTTGTCCGCTTTTCCAAACACGCTGGGACAAGGTAGGTGGATGAAATCCACCTCTGGAAGCTTCTGGTTTATTTAGGCTGCAGTTGGACACAGAGTTTGTTACCATTACCTTATTTAATTTACTTTTTGGCAGCATTGTTGGCATAAGCACCCCCACTGCATGTGTCATGTCCCCCGCCACCCCCCAGTGCTAGTGCAGCTGTAGGGGGCTCTGGGGGGGGCAGCAGGGAAGGGGGTGACAGAGGCTGCTTAAGCTAAGGCTGCTGCTGGAGCAGATGCACCTCCCAGCACCTCCCCTGGTGCTGCTCATCCCTCGGTACTGGCATCTGCGCCTTGGCTTTCCAGTTGCTCCCCAGATGCTTGTGCTGCAGTGTTACATGAATCTCTTGGAATTTGGATACACTTTCTTTCTGTTATTCCCTCTTAAACTTCAGGGGATTAAGGAATTTAGGATTCAGTTGAATTCCCATAGTGCTGCACAACCTCCTTCTGCACTGGGAAATTTCTCCATGCCTTAAATATTATTTCCTTAGGAGCTATCTGCTCCTCTAAATTCTACCTTTCCCTTTGGCCCTGGGGTGTCTCCTATCACACCTGTCCCCACTGACTTCATTTTTCCGCTCCTCCTGTCCTGAGAATCGGTGTCTCTCTGGTCTCCCCATCCCTGGTGCCTACCTTCCCCTTCCCAGAGCCAGATCCCTTCTCCCACTCCATGAAGAAGGGGGTCAGAAAAGCAGTGCTGAGCCCTGCATGCTCAGTGTGAGGAGCACTTCCTAAGGCATCCATGGAGGCTGACATGTTAAGCATTCCTGGGGTTGAAGCAGGGCAGCCCATGGGCATGGCTAAATTGACCCTCTCTGGAAGGAGGGGAAAGCCGAGCAAGGGCCCTGGAAAGAGAAGGGAGTCTCCAAAGTAACAGACTGGGGGTTGAAGAGGTCTGAGCAGGAGGATAGCCCAGAGGCTGGGCCTGTCCCACGCACAGGGGTACCTCCCATGCCGACAGCCTCTGGGCTGGCACAGGGCTCTTTTGGGAGCGGGAACTACCCTGAGTGGGTGAACTCCAGGTAAATCACTTCTGCAGCTGAGCTTCAGCTGAACAGGCTGCAGAATGCCCAGGGAGACCTTGGCATGTGGCCCTGGGATGAGCTGTCAGACAGCAACTCTGTGCCTCGGTGTCCATTGTAAAGCCTTGGCACTGCTGCTACACACCCTGCGTGTTGTGTCACGCATGGCCCAGCTGCAGGGAGGTGCAGGGGGTTTGCCTCGCTGCGAGGCTGTGCAGGCAATCCCAAACTGCTGTCTGTCTGTCCTGCTCTTCAGCAGAGGCTGTGCTGCCAAACCCCCTGGTGTGAAGGTGGGTGTTGAGGGCTTTCCCCCTCCTGTCCCTGCAGAATGTGGGGCTGTATTTAAGGGCTGGCATGGCTGGAAGGATGCGGTAAAAGCAGCGATTCTGCGAAATCACGTGTCTCCCCAAGCTTTTGGAAACAGTTGAGGCTGCCAGTTATGACACAAGCTTGTATTTCTGCATGCTTTAAGGACTGTGTCAAAGCAAAGCTGTAACTACTGATGAAGGCAGAGCATGGCTTGAGTCATTTGATCGGAAACGCTGTACTCTTCCCAGAAAAGCAGCTCTTCCATCCATGGAGAAATGACAGCGCGATACCCCAGGGCAACAGCACTCTGGGGTCAATTAGATACCACCATCTGATTTCTGTTTTCATAAATGCAGAGATGTTTACCTTAGCCTCAAATGTTTTAAACAACACTGGACTCCTACAGCTTCAGCACTGATGACGTTCCCTTTCTGCCTCAGACAGAAGGCAGCTGGGTAGCTCTCTTTTGGCTGTGAGGGATGGGCACAAGTTCCTCTTCTGGCCAGGTTCTCTTGGGCTGCCATAAGCAAACTTGTAAATTGTCCCAGCCTTTATGTGTAATGGATCTTCACTTTTCACCTGCCTGAAAAGAAACAGGAGGTGAAGGCTCTGTGGAATTTGTCTCAAGAGTTATTTTCCCAAGCATGGTGTAACAGGGAGGCTGATGGAGTGCAGAGCCAGGGTGAAGAACACTCTTATCTGTCTGTAATTTTTAAACATTGACCTATTGTACCAAAAGAAAGGGAAATCAAATAGAGGGAAAACATAATTAACATCAAACCAGAGAGGTTTGCATCTCCTCAAAGTCAGGAGTCTGTTTTCTTCACCACACCTCACGCTGGGATGGGACCAGATGGGACAGCCGAAGTCCCTGCCAGGGACCAGATAAGAGTATATTGGAAGGATGGGAATTTCCTTGCACCACTGGATGTTCCTTCCCAGTCTGAGGCTTGTTGGCATTGAGGACCTAGATTTTTGTATCGCTTCCTGGGAAGGGTGGCCTCTCAAGGCCCCATGGCAAGGGTGGAATTTCCCATAAGCAAGCCCCTGCTTTCTCAAGGCATTGAACCAAGAAGTGATGCGTGCTTGACATGACTGGAGCATAAACACATGTCCTTGCTGCACACAGGGATGGAAGGCAGGGCTCCTGGCTTTCATGAAACCAGAACTCCACTGTGAAAAGATTTGGGAGTTTTTGGTGAGCTGACTTGAGTTGATTAAATGCAGTTCCTCTCTTATAAAGACATTTTCTATATTTGACATAGTATCATCCCTATTCTGTTTTTCTGCTGGGTGAAAAGAAGAAAGAGAACAGAAGATTTTTTTGGGGAAGAACTATGAGAAGACCAATTTACCAATCTGACTTCCCAGACTGCTTCTGAGCTTGAAAATGAGTGCGACTGAAGTTTGGTAGAGCCTGAGGGTGACCTTTCACAGAGCCACTTGCTGCTTCTCCTGAATTCTTGGCACTACATCAAAATTGTTAAAATAAACACAATCCACAAGCCTCAAACATCTGGGGGAGTCTGGGAGTGGGTGCAGGACAGCTGCACAGGTCAAGCCAAACATCTCTCCAAGCCAGCATCCTCTCCATGACAATGGCCAGAATAGGTATCCAGGGAAAGCAGAAGGAATGGGAGAAGTATGGTCTGTCCCCAGATACTGTCCCAGACACCAGCAATTTGTGGCATACACATTTCCTGAGCCAGAGTGGTGTCTGTATTTAAGTCTTTGATGCTGTTTTATCCTTCTGCCTCCTCTCTGTCCTTGTCTGGCCCCTTTCTGCATACAGCTGAGCTTTTAGCAGCCACAGCATCCTGCAGCAGGAGCTGCTGCAGCCTAATTATACACTGCCTGGAAAAGGCTCCAGGTTTCTAGTTCTGGGTCTTGCACCTGCTGACTTCATCTGATTCCTCTTGGGTAGGAAGCCACAGTTTTCCTCTGCCCATCCTTTTTAGTCCTCCACTACTCTGCCAACCCCCATCCTCAGCTGCCCCATTTCCAGCCTGGAGAGTCCTGTTCTGCTCGCCCAGAAGCTCTGCCATGTCTGTGCTAACCCCATGCCTCTGCTCTGGACCTTCTGCTCTTTTGCTAGCTCCTCTTTGAAACGGAGGCACCCAAACTGTGCACAGCCCCTGAGCTGGGGCTGCCATGAGGTTTTGTTAAAGCATAATTTCTTGTTCTTGATCTGCCCACTTTCTTCTCTCTTATCTCCTCACATTTAATTTGACATTTCTCTCTCTTGCTTGTATCAGGTAACATTTCCACAGAGCTACCTGCTCGGGGTCTCACCTGGCTCTCCTGCTTTGTATGTAACGCAAAGATTTTGCATCCCTTTGCATAGACCTCCTCTGCCACTTGAACACCTGCTTGCTCAGCATCATAAGGTCACCTTTACTGCCACGAGTCATTTGGTATCATCTGCAAATGCTGTCACCTGTCTGTCCAGCCCTGCCCAGGTTCCTGCAGAGACCCCAGCACAACACTGCATGGAAGGACACTGCTCACAATATGATAATTGCTCCTTATCATAGAACCATAGAATGTGTAAGGTTGGAAGGGACCTTTAGAGGTCATCTAGTCAAACCCCCCCTGCAGTAAGCAGGGACATCTTCACTAGACTAGGTCGCTCAGAGCCACAACCTTTCAAGCTCAGAGCCAACCTTTCAAGTCTGACCTTGAATATCTCCAGGGATGAGGCCTCCACTACCTCTCTGGGCAAACTGTTCCAGTGATCCACCACCCTCATATCGAAGAATTTTTTCCTAATATCCAACCATAATCCCCTTTTCTAGTTTAAAACCGTTGCCCCTCGTCCTACTGCTACATGCCCTCATGAACTGTTCTTCCCCAGCTTTCTTATAGGCACCTTTCAGGTACTGAAGAGGTGCTATAAGGCTGATGTGTTCTCCTTGGCCAAGGGCACAGTGGCTTCTCTCTGTTCCTTCCCTTCTGTAGGGTAGTTAAAAACTCTCATGTTCCAGTCTGCAAGAGATAATTTACAGTGAAGTAACACCTGTCAGGCCGTGACACCCAGCCCTCAGCCAAACTCACCCCTTGCTGGAATATACCAAAATACTCCAGGAAGAAAATTCTGCCCCAAAACACACTAACTGGATAACCTTTAGATAACAAAGCCACTGCTTCAAGCCCTGATGGCCCCCCACACCCCAGTCCTTTCCTGGCATGGGCAGCTCAGGGGTGTTTCCTCACCCAGCTAGCCAATCAGCCTGTGTTAATTGCATTGAAGCTTCAGCTTGAGCCTGGCAACACAGAGGGTGTTGCAAGCCCTCCCAGCTCAACCCGTCATGGAAAACAGGGAACTTCCTGCTGAACCCTGTGCCATGAGTTCTCTGGCTGTGTGTGAGGTCAGGGGCTTTCAGATGAAGGAGTGAAAGTGAAATGGATCAAGGCAACAAACAGGGAAACTCAGGAGTTACGCACCAGGCAGCCAGTGAGAGTGACATGGGGAAAGTACAGGGGGGAAGAGCTTTTGCAGTAGAGCTATGAGCTCATTGCAGTACCCAGAGATGGCAAGGCCTTCACCCACCCATTCTTGTGTCCATCGTTTCTGTTACTGCCTGGATACGACTCTTTTTCAGGGTGGCTCTTTGGGGAGGCCTTGGGTATGCAGGGGAGGGTTGTAGGGCAGCAAGTGTGGAAGCAAAATGTAGCTAGGTTCTTTCTGCAAGGGCAGTGGGGTGTAGTTAACCACACCGGAGCAGGAACTGCCTTTCAGGTAGTCTCTATTTTGCACACAGCCCCTGCCATGCATGTGGTAACAGGTAACGATCGGGGTGTTGGGAGGACAGGAGATGAACGAAATGGCAATATATGGGAACAGCATCATCTGATGGAAGTTCTGGAATGACTGTGGTCCGATACTCCTGAAACTGTCCATGTAATGTGTGAGTAAACTGGCTTATGTTATTGATGAGGTGTCCCTTCC
Source organism: Zapornia atra (assembly GCA_013400835.1). Taxonomy (NCBI): domain Eukaryota; kingdom Metazoa; phylum Chordata; class Aves; order Gruiformes; family Rallidae; genus Zapornia; species Zapornia atra. The sequence continues at coordinate 655,537 of VZTU01000056.1, read as the reverse complement.
TCATGCACACTGTTATCTTTGCCACAGAAGTTTTGCAACAGTTAAATAAAACCACCAGCCACCTCTGCAAACAAAAACCAGCTGTTATTGGTGGCCAGGGAAGGAATGTGAGACCCAGGCATGCCTGCAGCCATGCTCTCTGCCACATCCAGCCCCTGGCAGCTTGTGACATGGGGACTTCTGAGCCACAGCTTGCATCCTCTTGCTGGTGCCTTTTTCATTGCAGCGCCATCAATATTGCACAATGAATGTCAGAAGGGAGGATAGCAGGAGGCTCTTCTCCATTTCTGAGTTCTTGACTCAGCCTGATTGAAAATCTAAGCCCATCTGGTAGCTGAAGGGTGCACAGGGACCTTGAGCCTGGGCTTCAAGCCCACAACGTGTGTCCAAGGGCAGGTCACATCTGTGTTTCATCTCCTGGACTGTAAAACGCAGAACAGCTCTTTTCCCTGGTGCACAGAGAGAGTAAATACTCGGGTCTGGGCTGTGCTTCTGGGCACAGGGGGCCATCTAAATAGATGGCTGTTCCAAGGAGGGACAAGGCCAAATACCTCTTCCCCCAGTGAAACGGCATGTGGTTTGAGTCAGTCTGAGCATAATGTGATTTCTGTGGGTTATTGCTACCCATCAGCCCTGAGAAAAGTGCAGTCCACTTCAAGAATTTTTTGGCTTGGCTGGATTCAGCTTATGTTGCAAACTGAGGCACGTTTCAGTGGGAGCAAGCAGCACATTGTACTGGAGGTGGACAGCAACAGCATGCTGTAGTAAAGGCTTTTAAGCCTGGTCATGTCCATCTTATCTACATGTTTAAACCTGTGCAGAAGCATGTGACTCAAACACACTTTGTGTTAAACCTGAGCATAGGTGTAGTGATACGGACTGCATTACACTGACACAGCTCCCAGGGTCTGGCTGAACTGTATGGGCTCTTTGGACTTGATTTCTCTCTGCCTTTGTTAATGAGACTTGAGATTGATCAAAGTTCTCTTGCCAGTGCTCCTCTGTAGCGAGGGATAAATTAAAGCAAACAAACACATAGAAAAGGAAAAACAATTCAACAGTGTGGAGGAAAGCCAGTAAAAATGACGCCTGATGTCCTCATTGTTTGCTTGATGTGGGGTGACCTGGTGGATGCACATTGGGGATATGTGAGCTGGACCAGGACACAGTGAATTCTATGCATGCTGCTCTGCCAGAGATGCTTGACAGGTCCACTTATATTAGAAAAATGGGGTTTGCTCAGCAGCAAGCCAGCCTCACGCACGGTAGCCTCTTCCCCAAAGAGCTACACGTCAAAGTGCGTGTTGAACAGGAGAGAAAAGTGAGAGAGCAAAGGGCAGAGGAAACATGAGACTTGCATTCCTGGGCTGATGAAATCGCTGTATGTCTCGCTTCTGTGCAGGGTAAACACAGTGCCCACAGTCCCAAGGTGGAGGCTGGAGGGAGGCTGAGGACAGCACTTGCCTGCTGCTGGTCTGGTGGATGCTCAGCTGCCGTGGGATCTTTGCTGTCCCACAATGGTCTCTCTAGGCAGCTCTTGGGATGAGCAGTTCTTGGCCAAAAGTGGAACTGCTCTGGGGTGAGAACGCAGAGGTTTCCTTCACGGCTGAGCAGCCACTTCAAAAGGTTACAGACTGTGATGAATTACCTGTCCTTTCTGCATGATAAATGAGACAGCCCAACCTGCTTCCCAGAGCTACCTGGTTTCCCCTGAGACTAACACCTTGCGTCCCTAACACCTGGCTTCAGGAGGCAGTGTGGTGCACATATCATCTTCCTCATCTTGCAGCGAGGTCACGAGCATCACCTCAGACCTCGGCAAGAGGTACCCAAGCTCCCCATGGCCATCTCCTCATACTGCACAAACACAGCTCATGCCTAGTTTTCCTTTCCTTCCTGGCTTAGGTGTGGTGTTGTAGAGGTGAGTGAGATAACAGCATCCATCAGGGCTAAGTGGAGATGGAGGTGGCTGATCACCATCTAACAGCAAGTGCTGCATGTCAGCAGGGCTGATGGAGCAGGATCAATGCCCTCCTGGCCCCAGTAGACAGAGCTCAATGTATTTCTGGCATGGTGTAAGTCAGGGGCACTTCTGTGCCCTCCTGGCTCCAGCATCATGCAATGCATGTGAATGCTTTCTTATTCTGCGGTCATGTCCTCCTCCCTGCTCCCCCCTGCTAGATCTGCATAATGTGCAGCATTTAGACATTTCGGTCTGATGAGTGATGCTTGATGACCTTCATTAATGGCATTAATTGAATTCGGCTGGATGAAGGACAGACAGTGATGGAAGAGCAGACAACATGTGGAAGAACTTTTACACAGTGAGGGTGACAGAACCCTGGGAGAGGCGGCCCAGGGAGGTGATGGAGTCTCCTTCTCTGGAGATATTCAAGACCTGTCTGGACGCCTCCCTGTGCAATATGAGCTAGGGAGCCTGCTTTGGACCCGCTGATCTCTCGAGGTCCCTTCCAACCCCTATGATTCTGTGACACATCCTGAGCAACACATTCCTCTGCCATAAAGAAGATGCCTTAATCTGGCAGATGGCAGCTAAACTCAGGGCTAGCAACGAGCCAAGCAGCTAAATAAGGGCCTCTGTCTTCCAGATGCTGTGGCTGAAGGCAGGGTTGAGTTCAAATGTTTGTAGGACTGGTTGCTTACCGACTGGTGAAAGTGCATATCAGGGCTGTGGTTCCTGCTGCTGAGGGGCAGCAGAAGGTAGGGTATTCCCTCCTCCAGCTTCCTCCTGCTGTTTAGGTAAGTTTTGGCTCAGCACACACTTCTGCCTGAAACTTCACCCTTGAAAGCATTTTGGCCACAAACTGACTTCTCTGTGCTGTGCAGCTGTGGTGACAGCACTGAAGCTTTGCAGATTGGCTGGGAAAGGAAACCTCTGCCCCAGGTTGTGGAAATGCCGCACCGTTTCTCGGCATGGTTGAACCATGCAGCAGGAGGGAAACAATCTGTTCGCTGTTTGGTTTTGTCCAAGAGAAGTGAAAGTGCATTAAGAACTGTTCATCACATGGGAAGACAGGAGAGTCAGGTGGCCTGACCCTCGATAATGTATCATCTGTCAGTGATGGTGCTCATGTTACTTTTGGTGACGGTTGCCCTGCCTACAGATCAATGGAAAATGAATATTTGCTTCTACCTAATTGCGTCATTGCCAAATATAGAGCCACATGTCCTAAGCTGGTCATTGTCTGACCTTGAAGGCTCTGTCTTTCAGTTGTGGCTCTGATGTTCCTCCCATGGTTCTACCCATGCTCAGGCACTTGCCCTTGGCTCGTGCTGTGTACCAGAGAGCCCTTGAGGCCTCCAGCAGATGCCTTTGCTGCCCTCATGTGTCACGCCCATGGCTAGGAGTATTTGGAGGAGCTGGGGCACTGTGCTATGGTGCTTCAGCCCCTGGTTGTGGCTTTGCCATGTGTTTGGAGGAGGAACTCCATGGTCTGTTTGCCATTGCTACCCAGTCCACTCACGCTGCAGTCACCCAAGCCAAGCTAACAGCAAGAGCACAAGCCCAGCCAGGTGTTCATAATATGTTATTCCACTTGAGAATATCATTGCAACTGCTCATGAGAGATGCAAATGACCATATGAAAGGTGTGTGAGCATTGCTGCTTGCACTAATGCTACTCTAGCAGGGCTCCCTGTCTCTTCCTGCTCCTGCATTCCGGCTTGTGCCCATTGGGAGTCTCTGACAGGCTTTAAAGACCTTTGCTCAGAGACCAGCTCTGGGTTCCTGTTTCTGGTGCTGGTCTCAGGTCACCCTTCCCTCCCATGGCACAATCATCCTCCTCTGACATCATCCCAGGGCACCCAGGCAGGTGCCATCTTCCTCCTGGGAACTCTTCCTGTTCCCTCCTTATCCAGGAGATGGACAACCGCTTGATGACAATAGCAGTTGTTTCCCATCCTTACACATGTATACAGGGATTCCCCTCCTGTCCTTTTGGGCATACCCTGTCTATATTTGCCCTTGTCTACCAAAAGCTTCAGAATTCAGAGAATCCAGAATTTCAGGATTCCAAATCTGTCAGTTCCAAGTCCTGAAGCTGAGTAAGACTGGAAGATTGTAACATATTTTCTGGTTATTAAATTCATGTGCACGTTGGGTGGGAGTTGAAAGACTGAAACACTGAGCATTTTGATGGCTCACAAATGTGGAAAAGACAGAGAAGACCTCTGCACACTATTTGTGTTTCTTTCATAATATGTCAAAGCTCCTATAACATTAAGAACTCATATGGCCTGAAGTTTCTGATGTTTTCCTTGAAGAGAAAGTTACCAGAAGGAATAATGACCAAAGCCCACGCTGGGACTCGACTAAGCACACGCTGTGGCAAAGTGTGGGAGGGGGAAGAAGGCTTCACACATTGGCATAATCAGCTTACAGATCCCAGACTTCACAGTTTGAATTTGCCAAACAAAATACCCCGATTTGGCCACTTTCCCTGGAGGAAAATGTTGAATTTCCAGAAGACAGTGTTCTTTGAAGGGCTGAAACTGGGCAAAAGGCTGGATACAGCACGTCTGCAAGAGAAACAGTTGTGTTCGTGGTAGCGTCTATGCGGGGACATGGTGTGTGTGTGTGATGCAGGAGTTTTAGACTAAGAGAGTATCTAAGTATCCATTACTACTCCAGGTATTTAGCTGTCAAAACCCCACAGATTTTATTGCCTCTATTTCCATCCTGCAAGCACCCATATGAAGATTATTTCTTTCCTGTGTGCAGAAGTAAACAGATTGCAGAAATCTGCTGTGTGTGCTGATTCTCCTAATGATAATTTACACCTTAACACAGATGCATTGCTCATGTACTACTGAAAGGAAAAAAATGTTTCTTCAAGTCAAACTATATTGAAATATATGAAAATGGACCGTTAGTATAATTTGGAATAAGAAACTGAGGCTGGTGGTACTGAGTTGTTCATATAATAGAAACTTGTAATGGAAAGAACATCATCATACCTGGATATAAATAGTGTTATTATGCACAGAGTTTTCTGTACAGAAATAGTGTGGCACGACGAGATGGGCTCTTGCCCCTCGCCCACAAGGGGCATGGGGGATGAGGTTTTTTAGGTAGGTGGAAGGAAGGTGCGAGCTTTTCTTTCCTTAACTGGTTTCTACCCAAGAAAAGTTGGCTTAAGAGCTCGTTCTGGATGACAGACAAATCTGGTTTTTCTTCAAAAGCTGCTATTGATTTCATCCCGTACGTGCTGATCTGGCAAAACCCTCCCCAAGTAAGTGCAATCTGAGCTCCTTGAGAGAGGCTTCATAGAGAAATCAAATCAAACAAAGATGGGAGCTTGGGCAGTTCACGCATTCCACAGTAATACTTTAGTCTTCATGATATTTTAATGGATCAGAAGGGGATGCTGAGCTGGACAGTTAAACAAAGACCAACAAAAGACTTTTGAGCCCAGCCAGAGGCATGGCGGGTACTTGAAGGCTGCTCTCCCACCTTCTCAGTCTCTACTTCTGCAGCCTTGTTTCTCTAGGGCACCTCCTATGTTTCTCTTACTGATGCATAGCAAAGGTTATGTGGATTACTGCTTGTGATGTGTTTTTCCAGCTCCAGAATTAACAGTGTTACCTGTGAGATCTTTGATAGGTGCTAAGATTCCTCCAGGAGCAGGTCTTGCCTGCCTGGTGTGTTACCCTGGCTCAGTTGCTTCCCCCACCCCCAGCCCCTTTTTCAGTTACTCTTATGGGTCTCTTGGCCCTGTGAGATACCAAGACCAATTTGTGGTCCCTACCTGCCTCTCTTGACTTACCTCAATCCCTGCAATTCCTCAGAGGTGGAATGGGATGCCCCTTCCTGAGCATCCTGAGGGAGGGACACAGGGATGCTCACAAACACTTTCTGCAAACCACCTGTTCCCAGGCAGGACAGCAATGACACCTCTGAAGGAAGCGTGGTCTCTCTAGATGATGTTCCCTTCACACCTGCTTCATGACCAAAGGACCTCAAGGCTGACGTGGTCCAGCAGCAAGCTTGTCACAAGCGGATGGCTGCCAAGAAGGTGCTGGGTTGAATGTCTCTCTCGAGGCATTAGAAGTACCTCTGTCACTCCCCCCATGGCAGCTTCACCCAACCCTTTTGGGTCTGCATAGCCCCATGCAGATTGCAACGGGGCTGTGTCACAACCCATAAAGTTGGCATTGGGACATTGCCAATGACAAGGGGTCTGTTGAAAGCTGGAGAATGACTTTTTACAGGGTCATGTAGTGACAGGACAAGGAGTAATGGCCTTAAGCTGAAGGAGGGCAGATTTAGATTAGATATCACGAAGAAATCCTTCCCTGTGAGGGCGGTGAGGCCCTGGCACAGGCTGCCCAGAGAAACTGTGGCTGGCCCCTCCCTGGCAGTGTTCAAGGCCAGGCTGGATGGGCCTTTGGGCAGCCTGGGCTAGTGAAGGGTGTCCCTGCCCATGGCAGGGGGTCGGGACTAGATGAGCTAAACCAGTCTGTGACTCTATGCTGTTTGGGAGTGTGAAGTTGACAGTCCCTGCCTCACAGCTCAGAGGGGTATCACCATTTCTTGTGGCCATGGTGTAGGGTAGAGGGGACTGAAATGGTACCGAAGGGCAGAAACAACCCTTCATTAACCAGGACATTGCACTGTTAAATGTATCCTGATATTTTATCTAATCTGTACACTTGGTTTAGTTCTCAGGCTGCACTGCTGCTGCCAGTGGGACTTGGGGGTTGGCCTCCAGCCTATGGAATAGGGCTCAAAAGCTCTTGAAGACTCCAGGACCAATATTGTTCTACCCGAGAGTCTGTTATAATCTCCGCCCTTTCAGAGTTAATCTCTCTCCATCACAGGCGTTCCAACATCAATGACTATTTCTGAGAGCTCAGCTTTTCTGCTAAATGTTGTTTTCCTCTTTTATTCCTCCATTAGGAGAGTTATTACAGCTCAAGTGCTTTGTCCTGTTTGGATGAAAACTACTTAGATAAATAGCAATGAATTCTTCTTCCCCAAATTATGGCCTTCCTGGGAGCTGGTACATGATGTGCCCTGGTGTGTCCCACCTACTGAGTAAAGAGTGGGAAGATTTGGAGAATGTCGTCCAAGGGCACTACATGGAGGGGAGTGTTTGGAGGGGAGCTGAGGTGAACACCTAAGGCTTGTGGAGAGGTGAAAGAAGCAACTGAGGGGACAAGACAGAGCGAAGAGATGGAAAATGGTTTTGTAGGGAAGACTCCAAGTTGGTTAGCTTGAAATTATTTTTTTAACCTGATTTCTAGAGGAGGAAGCCCTGGGTAAGAAGGAGAAATGGTGTTCAGCAGTGGGAACTTTCACATAGTAGCCTTAAAAACTTCATCTTGATTTAAAAAAACCCCAAGTAGCCTTTCTTCAGTAATGTGCACCTGAACAGCCTGATGTGTGTGCCTGCCCCATCACATTTCCTCCCGTTTCCCACAGGAGGTGAGTGTCCCCTGCCCTCCCCAGCAGTGTGGAATCACACCTTTGCTAAGGGGAAAATCTGTGGTTGCTGATGAGTAATTCTTGAAATCCCCATACATTAGCTGCTACCTCCATTATTGTGGCTACGGAATAGCTATTTTGTATTTCAGGCATGTCAAGTGGATGATGTGACCACATCCTCTTTTAAGTCAAGCAGGAAGGCAGCAATTACTCCCATGGGTTTCAATCCACAGCATAGCAAAGCTTTACTCAGGCAGGATTTGGTAGTCACATTCAGGCTTATCAGCCTCTAGGCTGCTCCGAAATACCCTTCCTCCCCAAAGTTCAGTGATGCTTATTCCTGCCCATTTGGTCACCAGCATCAGATTTTGACCCAAACTCTACAAAGTGGAGTCAGGTGATGGGCAGCACATGAAGCTGTGCTGGAAGATGCAGGATGCTGTGTGCCCTAATTTCGCTGGAGAAGGAGACTCTGTTCCCTGCTCGCTGCAGGACCGCTTTTCCTTTTGGATGCTCCACTCATTATGCTTCATGGTCTCTTCCCACTGGATTGGGATTTCCAGGTTTTCTCCTATTAAAGTTCATACCAGCTAAACTAAATAGAAGATTTTGTAACTGGAGGTCAGCCAAGTTGCTGTTACGCTCTTTGTGAATATCTAATTGCACGTCCTCTTTGTGCTTTACAGTGATTAGTAGAACAATTGTATTACCTGTGCCTGTCACTGTGTGTGTCAGTGAAACCAGGACTGTCCGCACAAGGATGTGGGCTGAATTCAGACAGGCCCAGTCACCAAAATGCTTTGGTCTAGCGTGCCTCTCAAAATCACCACATCAGTAACTCTTAGGGCCTTTAGTCCAGTGCTCTGAGTTCTCAGGGAAAGCTGCTAAGAAGATCTAGCCTCAGAGGGAGGAATTGCAGGCATTCTGGTTTCTTAAATCCTCATTTCCAAGTCTGGAGACCACAAAGTTTCTTGGCAGGCTCCGTCTTTTTTTTTCCATTATGCCCAGCCTTGGGAGGAGCACAGAAGCTCTCTGGCCATTTTTTGCTTTCCCTGCAGCAAGGGCAGAGGTTCCCCAGGTGTCACTGGTTCCTGCAGGAACAGAGGAGACAGGTAACGCCTTGGTCTGCCTCTGGTGTTCTGTGGTGTGTCTTTTGCACTGCAAATTGCAAATCTTCTGCCAAATGATGGCAGTGCCTGGTGCGATGGATGGGTAGGGACCAAGGAGTGCATGTGCATATACATGTGAGCTCAGCTGGGGTGCAATGTGGTGGCTGTTATAGGCCAATGTCCTGGCGGCACCAATGACAGCTGACAAGGAGAGCCGGCAATGCAACTGTGTCCAGGAACCAGCTTTCTTCACTGTGCTATAAAAGCTGATTTTATTGTTTGTTTCTTGGCTATTTTCTCTGCCTTCAAGGAGGGGAAGCCATCAGCATCAGTGTAAGCTGCGTGATAAAGAAAATCCAGACACACTGAAAAATTTTATATAGTCACTTTATAGGAGTGTTTATCAGTATCATTCTAACGCCGTTATCAGAACATTCATGCAACCACCTGGAAGTACCTGGCTGTGTGTATTATGCTACACATAAATAAATGCCATTGTAAATGTTGAGTTATACAGGATCATAAATAAATTAGTTTCCAGGGTTCACTGGAGCTGAGAGCTGGGGTTTTATAGCAGGATGAAGAGAATTGCACAATGCAGTTCCATATGGCTTATGAAATGTGTATGAAGACCATTTTCTCCTACCCATCCTAATTATGATATATAAATAGATTCACTACTACCCTTTGAGCACTTGCTTAGCTGGAATCTTTTTTTTTTTTTTAAAGAAAGACCAGCACAATCACTTGTGTGATGCATTTCTGTAGGCACTTAACAGATCTCTAAATCAAAATGCAATAATTTATAGCAATAATATGACCTTTCACTAATTGTCCTGAGTGCTCAGTGCTGTCGGAAGTCATTTCAACATTGGGCTTTAAACTGTAGCAGGGATAAGGGCTTAAATGATGCGTGAGAATTGTTTACATTATGTGTATATATGAGGTTTGTGCAAATGTCATTGTGCTTATGGAAGAAGAGTAGGGTTTGAACTACCAATGGCAAGGCAGCAGATGGACACCAAAGCCCAGTTATGTTCCTTCTCCCAGTGTGTGCCACTGGCCACTGCTAACGGAGCAGCCCTGAGCGCTCAGCATCCCTCTCACGGCGCAGCAGTGAAGCCGCAGGGGTAACACCAACTGCATGGAGGGTAACGGGGGGACAGCTGGGGCAGCTTCTGGTGGGCTGCAGCTCCTAAAGGTGCATGCCCTGGTCAGGCCCCACCTGGAGTATTGTGTCCAGTTCTGGGCTCCCTGGTATAAAAAAGACAGGGACCTCCTGGAGAGAGTCCAGAGAAGAGTTACAAAGATGATTAAGTGCCTGGAGCATCTCCCCTATGAGGACAGACTGAGTGAGCTGGGACTGTTCAGCCTGGAGAAAAGAAGACTAAGGGGGGACCTTATTAATGTCTATAAATATCTTAAGTATGGGATGCAGGTGGAAATCGCCAGCCCCTTTTCAGTGGTCTGTGGAGACAGGACAAGGGGCAACGGCTGAAAGTTAGAGCATAGGAAGTTCCGCACCAACATGGGGAAGAACTTTTTCACAGTGAGGGTGACAGAGCCCTGGGACAGGCTGCCCAGGGAGGTGGTGGAGTCTCCATCTCTGGAGATATTCAAGACTCGTCTGGATGCCTCCCTGTGCAATATGAGCTAGGGAGCTGCTTTGGCAGAGGGGTTGGACCTGATGATCTCTTGAGGTCCCTTTCAACTCCTATGATTCTATGTGTGCAGGCGAGACAATGGAGACAGAGGAAGGGGGATGCCAGAGCAGTAAGGATGAGATGCATATCAAATATATAACTTTTTATTATCAAACATTGAGACTGTGGTCTTAGTGCTTAGAGGCTGATGTTTTGGACCTTGCTATAACAGATACCATAAACACGGCACATATGGCAGTCCTTGCTCCAGACAGAGACCAATACACAGCGCAAACAGAGTATGCATCTGCTTTTCCAGCTTGTCTGTGGTTCAGCAAGACCCTCCCTACCTGGAACCAGTGGGTGACATTCACCAGAGCAGGCTGGGAGTAGCGTAAGGATTGGCCCTTTGAAGAAATACACAGGACTACATGTGGCAATGCAGTAAACAACAGCCAGACACAGGATATATGAGTCACTTTTCTAGCGTATTTGAATACTGTTTAAATATAAACATTGCAAATTAATATCTCTGAGAAAAAAATAAAATTGGATGCAAAAACATGCCAGTGGTATACCGCATATGCATATAAATACATTACATGGTTTGCACAGTCATCATGCGTCTTCCTCTGGATTGACTTTCTACAGACTGAAACAAAAGTTGAAATAGAAAAAAAGCAGAAGGGAGAGGTCTTCAACTAAACACATTGTTGTTTTGGCAAGTGATTCACTTCCCAAAAAACAGGGCTGTAAAAAGCCCCATAGTTTCACAGCAGACCCATTTGTGTTTTCACATCATATCTACCTCGCAGCAAGAGGGGAAAGAGCAAGCAAGGAAAGGGTGGTGCATAAAGGATGTTCAGTACATTTAATGGCATTTGAGACCACTTTCACCACCCATTCACAGCCTCTGATGTTAACAGGGTCTGGAAAAGTCCTTGTCCTCGATAAGGAGGGCTTAAGTAATATCCAAAGTGCTTTACTAGATGGCCGTGCTTCGCCCACACCATCCATTCCAACAAGCAGTTTGCTCCTGACCCTCTGCTCGCGGGGTGCTGCTCCAGTGCAGATGCACTGGATGGAGTCACTGCGGAGGGGATGGTGGTTGCCAGGGGGGATGGGGAGTCAGGTGCTCCCACCTCGTGGAGGTGAAAGAAGCACATGCTGCCCTGGCCAGCATACTGCTACCAGGACTGCCAGGGCTCTCTGAGGCCGGTTCAGAAACCCCAATGCCCCTGGGCATCACTGCTGCCTGGGGCACAGCATGCAGCTGGGGCCCCTCCAAGCCCCAGATCTGGGGTTGCTGCAGAGCAGAGGGACAGCAGGAGCCCTGCCATGGCTGAGCCACAGCTCCTCCTGACCCAGAACCTGGTGCCTCTCCCATCAGCCTAACACAGCTGCCCTCGTCCAGCTCAGAAGGTGGCAGAGGGGGTGCAAGCATGCTCACATGGGACTTTTCCAACATCTCTAAATTTTCGCTTCAGGTTTTGTTTCCTTCCATTTCTTTGGAAGACAAAGAGCTACATAGGAGGTTTCTGCTTGATCTGGGCTAGCTGGGCAGTCAGCAATGTGGCCTTCGTGGCACCCCGTGAGGTAGATGGAGGTCAGAGCATTAGGCAAATATCCAGGCAGAGAAGGTGCTTGCACCAAGGAGACCTCGGAGTGACACACAGCCAGTGACTGCTGCAAGGAGCAAGCACTGCTCCTCCCACGGGTGCCCCCTTTCCCCAGCTGTGAACCGAGGACAGGGGTTCCCATAGAGATGCTGAGCAGTGGTGTAGGACAAAGTACTTTCCGTAGGAAAAGGCACCAGTGTGCACTGTGCATCACTCCAGGGGACAGTCTCCATCCCCAGCTCAGCCCACAGTCTGGCACAAGGTGGGTGCAGAGGGGGGCCCTCGGCCTAGGACACATTTATGTTGGAGAAGAGCGGGGCTACTGGTAGCGTGGATGCCGTGCTGTCTGCCAAGTAGCCCAGGATGCTTTTGAGTTCACCCCGTGACAAATTTGCTTTGATGTGCAGGAATGCTTCCAGGTGCCTTTTGCTGTGGAAGAGAAACGTAAAGGTGTTACCTCCGCTGGCAGATCTCTGCACTGAGCCCCTCATGCCAGGACATGGGCCCCACCCTGCAGCAGGCACTGAGGTCCTCAGTGGACACCAGCTTGGCATCTGGCAGTCCTACATGGGAGCCAGCACTGCCCTGGGAAGTTTGGGGTAGGGTAGGGACTCTCTAAGGCAAAGGAGAAAGTCAGGCCAGACTTTGCAATACACCAACTGGCCTTTTCCACTCATTTATGTTGCTGGCTGGTGACGCTGGGGCTGCCACAGCCTCACAGGCAGCTCCACCCACACCTCCCCCCTCCAGCACACACACACACACACACACACACACACACCCCCCGTTTTTGTAGACTCAGGCTGTAGGAACCTCACCTACACTCATTGGGCTAGTTCCTGGCACAATTAAAGTTTCACACAAGTATTTGCAGATCTCTTACCGGATGTCTGGGTATGTTGTGGCAAGTGTTGCAACTTCAATTTTAATAGCACCTAAATCCTGAAGTCGGATTATTTCAGCCAGTTTGGGGAGCGCTGAATTCAGCCATGTGGCTTTAGACCCCTGCCAGGAGAGAAAGAGGTCAGCAAGGGCATCATGGGGGGGCAAACCTCCGACCAGCCCAGGAGATGGTTTTCACCAGGGTGCCACTGAGATGGCTCCTCAGGCTGTTTTCTGGTGAGGGGGAAGGACAGACAGGGATTTTAGGTGCCTCACTGTTTTCAGTGATGCTTATAGCCGGGACTTTGCCTGGGCCAGCCTTAGAGAGACTGGATCAGTTCTGTGGTTGTTTAAAATCCTCCCACACAGTGGTGTTGGGTTTGCCATATGACTGAGGTTTCCACATCCACCTTGTCAGACTCTCTCTGCTCTTCCCTCCCGTCTCATTTTCCTTCCCTTGGGTTTCTACACTGCCTGACGTGTGTACGAGGAGTGATGGGCCAGGTAACGTGCAGCCACATGCTGCTTTCTTGGAGCTCTGCACACAACCCTGCCTTCAGCATTTCCAGGCATTGCCAAAATCCTCTCCCTGCCCACTCAGGTAAAACACTGGATTTCCCCAGGTGCCCGCTACCTGACCTCCCACCCACGCCAAGTGATGTTCAGGCTTGTTCCTTCTCCAGTAAAACATGCATAGGTGGGTAAGGACAGGGTTTGGCTTAGCACGTAAATTTAGAGGTGCAGAAGGAAGGGAGAGATCTCAGAGGACAGAGAGGGGTCACTCGTGGAGGAACCCTTGTGTATCAGAGACCCCACGCAACCTGTTCCAGCCCCTGCCTGGCCTAACAGTAGCAGAGTGAGGGAAATCAAAGGTGAGAGGGGAGAGTCAAAACCCACTCTCCGTGCAAGTTGTACTGGAACTGGAGAAGATTAGCTAAATCTTCTGACCCCATTAATATAAAATCTTCAAAAGAAAACCGGTTTCTATGGGACAAAGGAGGATGAGATCACTGCTTTCCATCTGGGGGAAGGCAGGCTGGGGCAGGGGACTTGGAGACCTCTTTCTGCCTTACAGGAAATTAAGCTGAGACAGAAAGGTTAATGAGAGGCCCCAGAAAATGCATCTTCCTGTTCTTCAGACTGCCTGCACCCTGTGCTGTTGCAGATGCGATGAGCACTCACGTACATTGCTGGTGCAGAAGGCTTCCAGGTCGGCAGCATTCTTGGATATGTTTTGGGCCAGGTTTTGCTGTTGCCCTGGAGTCTTCAGGCTGACTTTCCTCTTCAGCAGCCTCACAATATACTCTTTAACCAAATGGGCATGGATCTTCTCGACAATAGCCTGTTGGGAAGGAGAGAGGAGATCATCCATCTATCTTTTTGCTTGGGGACAAAACAAACCATAGGTTTGTCCTCTGTGGCTGGAGGACAAAAATGTCTTAGGTGCTGTAAGACATGACACACCAAATGCCTGCTGCTGATCACAGGTGAGGAACAGCACTGGTTGCCAACCTCTTCACAGCTGGTTACGCGACATCCTAGATGCTGAGAATTTCTTTGTGCTCAAACTAACAAAATGTGGGAATTTCCAAATATTGTTTCCTTCTGGGAAGAGCTGAAGGCATAGAAAAGATCTAAAGTGTGTTAGAGAAGAAGTAGCAGTACTCCAGAGAAATAGGAATTCATGCTGCTCCTCCTGTTCCTCTAATACTCAAAACATTGTCTTTTTTTTTTTTTTGGCAATTAAAAAGACAAAGGCAGGAAATCAAAGACTTTTTAAAGTGGTGATGTTTCATATATACTCAGCACCATTAAAAATATGGTTGTGGCTGAGTTACCTGGGATTTTTCCCAGTTGCATCCATCTCCTCCGATCTTCAGGGAAATCAAAGGAGCCATGAGATACAACTGTGCAATCGCATCAGTGTTTCAGGATTGCTAAACCAAACCCATACAAAAATAAATACATATTTTGGGTGATTGCTGGAGCACTTTCTCCACAGCAAGGGTGGTTTTCTCAACCAAGACTGCAGCAGAGCAACAGGTGTCTGCTTCTGCCAGAGAAGAGTAAAACTGATATATCTAATCTCTGTAAACTGCATGCTAATGGCAATCCTGCCTGTGAGTGAGCTCTGATGCCAGGGCAGCTCACCAGCTTAACGTAGGTCCAGTAACTCCAATCTCAGAGGATCAGACCTGAAAACATAGCCTCAGCATCCCAGAATCCCTCCGATACTTCTCTTGAACTTACATGGTAGAAAGGGTCCTTTAGGGTCCGGAAGTCTGAAATATGTTTGCTGGTGGTTTTAATGATCTCATTCATAATATCATTGCTGGAGTCCCATTTATTTTCTGTAAACTTCTTATAAATTGGCTGAAAAAAAGGAAACTTTGCTTAGCTCCTTCAAAACAAATTCTATGCACATGTGTATTTCGCATTTCTATATGTACAGTATCCTATGTAGCAACAGCACAGTGTGCAGACCTGTGCAGGGACATGTGACAATGGCTTAGGGGGCAGGGGAAGAGGGGGCTGTATTGGATTTGTGGCTCCATCTTGGTTCCTTGAGCTTGAAAAGCTCATATTGGAGATGCTTTTTTTTTTATTTCCATGTTTTTAGTGTTTTGTCCACACCATCTTGTCTGATTAGAGAATTAGAGAACCATCAGGGGAAAAAAATTAATCATTAGGTGACATTTTCAGTCTCATTGTGGCCAATTTTTCTTGGCCACAGAAAATAAATAAAACAGTAAGAAAAGCAGCCTTGCTATGTCAGATGCCTTCCAAAAGGACATCTGACATCTACAGAGAAAGCAGGACAGATTGGGGCAGAGGACTCCTGCGTCTTCCCCTCCACCATTCTTAAGTTAAAAAGTGTGTGTTATATTAAAAAAAAAAAAGGGAAGAAAAAAAGGAGAAAGAAACCAAAAGTGCCTTCCAGGCCATCTCCATGAAGAAGCTAAAAGCCACTTAATTTCAGTTCCTGTCATTTATGATTGCTTCCTACAGTTTGGTGTGTAAACACTTGCAGGTTGAGACTCTCCCTCCTGCAGCACTTATCTCAGGCGTGATCAGCACGTTTTACGCTCACTTGCACAGTCAGGCCTAGGTCCTTTCACTTGTTGTGCCTGCAGGCTTTTGGGCCAGCTGAAGAAGGGGTGACTCAAAGCTTTCTGACTGATGCTGAGAGGTGACCTGCCCCACAACCCTTCTGTACTTTGCTACATTTGAATCAGAGATTTGGGTGACCGATGGCATGGCAGGGGAACCTGCCCGGCACGGCACAGGCTGAGCTGTGGGTAAGAGGGTCTGGGGTGCGGATACGGTACCTTCAGCTGCACAAACACCTGCTGAAGCAGCACATCGAAGCCACCATTTTCAATGTCACTGAGAGTGCCAAGAATACTGGCTTTATTGTCATCCTTTTCTGACATGTTTTTCTCTGTATAGTCCCTGTGAGGAAACATCAGCAAGGTCAGAATAATCTGTCCTCAAAAGAGCGGGAGAAGTTCAGAGGTCTTCAGACCTTCATCTGCAGGCAGACGGACCTTTCTCTGCCCATCTCCCCTCTATCACACCATCATCTGCTGCCTGCAGAAGAGGGAGCAAAGCCTTTTCCAAAGCAGCAAAGCCTCACCTAAAATTCCAGCAGTTGTTAATATTTGCAATCAGTATAGGCTTGTAGTATCTGTGCTTCTTGCTTCTCTCCTTAAAGTCTTCAAAAGCATCCTTGTAGCTGGAGGGGAGATGAGAAGAGGGAAGATGAGTGGGTGCCCTGGATGCCCCAGCAGCCCTGCTGCCCGACCCTGCCTTACCACACCTTTGTAGGAAGGCAGGGAGCTCCTTCCACAGGCGATGCGACAGCTCCTCACCCACTGCTGGGCTGATGTCCTTGGCCCGCTTCTGCCCACTGTAGATACTCTAACAAACAAACAAGAACAATTTTAAATGCCACCTGCTCCAAAAAGGCCAGGTTTCACAGTTGAAAAAGCTACAGATCCTTAACTGTGGTAACTGCACCCAGCTCTCCTGCATCCTCCCCAAGACTGAGCCAGGGACCATGAAGAGCAGCCATGCTTACTTGGTGTGCTCAAGCCAGTTTTGAACTCAATTTTCAAATGGGGAGAGAGGTGAGAGAAAGTGAGGAAAGTGACACTTGTGTTCTTTTGCTTTTTTCACAGATTGCATTAAAAACCCCAATTTAAGCACAACCTCAATATATGAAGGGTTTGGGTTTTTAAATATCAACTCTACTAATCCTCTGCTGCCAGAGAAGAGGGAGTGTTGAGCATGGGGAAAGGGCATGAACACTTGGAGCAGCTGGGCCCATGATGGGCCATGTGGGCGCAAGCCAGGCAGCAGCACAGCACTGCTTCCCCACTCGGCTAAACCCCTCTTTCTCTGCTGATACATTACCCAAAGCTTGGCTGTGGCCATGGGTGCAGAAAAAGACCACACAGGGAGAAATGAAGGTAACTTTCCTGGTTGTTTTGTTTATGGAGGAACTCTCTCCAGCACATGGAGATGAGGGCCATGTCAGACCATGGGCTAGGGCTCTCCTGTGCCACCTACCTCTGTTACCACCCTACGCAAGCACCTTGGCCTTTCACTTTTCTGAACTGACTATAGTTAGTCTCAAATCCTGGATCCACGCAGAACACAACTGTATATTTGTAAGATAGATCTGTGTTACCTGGATAACAAATATTGCTAGTAGTTCACTCTGAAAATGTCCGTTTAGTTTCTCTGGTTCTTTGTCTTCTTTCCATCTTTGAATTTCTTTTTCTAAACATCTGCTCAGTGAATTTTTGACAGTAGCCTTTAGGGAAGGAAGAACAACAGCATTTTACCACAAAATGGATGTTGCAGTTCCTGCCTTAAGCAGGCTTTACTCACCCACCCACCATTTATCTGGCTGAGCTGATTTTTTTTTCCCTCGTCCTTGTTTGAGAAATAAAGGCTCTTTGTTACCAGATGCCTCACCCTGCAGCAAGGACAACCCCCTCACAACATCCATCTATGCAACAGCGAGTTGAGTATTTCAGGGTGAGAATGAAGATCAAGATCCATGTCCCTGCCCTGCACCCCACCACGTCAGTGGTGATCTTGAGGGCAGGGGAGCAGTGCGTGGGAAGGCTGCAGGCAGCTATGCGTGCTGGAGCCCAAAATCCCCCAGGCACACATTGTCTGCAGGTCACACTCAGAGTTACCCCCTGTGCCTGGTTTTGCAATCCTTTTTTACGAGCACCCCTGACATCTCACGGGTGCTGGAGAGCGAAGCAGAATGTTCTCAAGGTTTGCCCTGCTCTGAGCCCTCTTGCGCACACGCTGAGCAGGATGGCTTTTGAAATGGCCTGTGTGGTGGCTGGATCTCTCTCCAATCACTGAGTGCTGCGTTTGTGCTTCACAGCCCTCACACCCACCTCTTCCATCTGCAAACCATCACGGGTTACAGCTAAACCTGGAATTTGCCTTCTCATTTTCCGGGAATTCCAGCCCAGAATGTCAAAGGCACTAAGTTATGAGAATACTGTAAAAGTTGCTTCTTGTTTCCATTAAGGCAGGACTGATCCAAGAAACAGAGCAACTGTTACTTGCTGTGGATCAGGCGATCCTCCATCAAAGACACAGATTTTTCAAGACCAGGCCTGCATGCTTCGCACTGCCCCAAGGTCTGCAGAGACCAGAACTAATTCTGAAACCATCATCTGTGAGAGGGAGCATAAACCCCTCCGGGGATTTAACACTTCACCAGAAAGTCACCCACAAAGATTTGTAGTTGGATTTTTTCCCACCTTTCCACCACAAAGTTTGCAAGAGCAGAGCAGCTCTTGGATGGCTTCCAGGGCAGAAGGCTAGGCTACCCAGGAGTTTGCTCTGCAAGTTCTATCTAGCATGAAATTGACCTGTCCCCTCAAAAGAAACAAAGACATTCTTGCTTTTGCTTCTCTCTGGAAGGGTGTGTGGCTCACAGGTGAGAACCGTGCATGCAGGACAAGTCCGAGCTCCTCCAAGGAGTTGTATCGGAGCAGTAAAGAGAAGAGGAGGCACTGAACAGATTCTCACCTCTTCACTGTCAAGGTATTTCTTTTCAAGTTTTTTGCTCAGACTTGATGGCAAAAGGCTTCCAAGCTCAACTTTTCCCAACTCCTCTGCTAAAACATGATCTTTTCTCATATCTCTGGAATGAGAAAACCAAACAATCACATTTTCCAAGGGCAGTGTAATTCAAGACAGCTGTTGATGCAAATCACTGAAATTTTTTGAGGAAATTGGTGAAAAAACAGATAGAAATGTACACTGTCCTTAGTACAGGCAGGATCTGGAGGAGCTGAATCTGTGCAAGAGGTGGGACCTGTGGGCGCAGGACCCTGAGCAACCTCGGGAATGGAGTCATGTTCTGCCAGCATCCTGAGCACCAGTGGCTGCGCTGGGTGCCCAGAG
Organism: Zapornia atra; assembly: GCA_013400835.1. Classification (NCBI taxonomy): domain Eukaryota; kingdom Metazoa; phylum Chordata; class Aves; order Gruiformes; family Rallidae; genus Zapornia; species Zapornia atra. The sequence continues at coordinate 636,393 of VZTU01000056.1, read as the reverse complement.
CAGCAGGAGGGACTAGTCCCAGGACACAGCCTCTCCCCATCAATAGAGAGAGGTGATGAGGCAAAATGTTGGCCTTTCATGGCTAGCTGGGAATGGAGCAAGTAGTTTCATACCTGCTGTCACGTCCCCACAGCATGCTTCCTGGGCTGGGTGCTCCTGAGCAGCTTTGAGGGAAGGGACCTGCCAGCTGTGGGGGGCTCAGGCCAGCACTTCATTGGGGGCTGATCAGGACCTGGAGCTGCACAGAGTAATGCCGAGCATCACTTGATTCCCATGTTTGCACATGACCCAGCTCCACAGGTCACCCACCACTGTGCTTCCCATGCACTGGCTGTTTCTGACATGATGCTGGGAGTTGAGGTCAGGCTGTTGTGCAACCCTTTTCTTCCTCACTGCTCCCTTCACTACTGGCCCTGGAGAGAAGTGGTCCCTGAGTAGGCACCTGAACCTTTGGAAACACCCAGCAAAGCAGCTGTGGCCGTGCCCAACACAGTCCACAGCACCAGGCTGCACTGCTCCGGCTGAGCCCTGCTCCTCACAGCTACTGATTTCCAAACACAGGCCAGTTCTGGCCTGAATATCTTGCTGTAGATAGAGCAAGCACTGGATCTGGAAGCTTTCCAGACCCAACACTGACTCATTATACTCTGTCAATGAAACAAGAGAAGGAAAAAGTGGAGGTGAAGGTTGAATGGCATTAGAACAGCAGAATAAACACCACGCTGTATTTACTGGTTTTCACCTAAGAAATGAGAGCCCTTGATTCTCCATCCAGTACTATAAACCACAAAAAAAGAGTATTTTCTATTCCATAACATACATTGCTTGCAATAATGAAGGGCAACTCTTGGCTGATGATGACCTCTTACAGGAGCTCACCCTTCGGTCTTGTAACCCAGAGGAGAGCACAGGCTGTGGTTAATGACTAAACAACTTCCTCTAAGCCCAGGATAATTGCATCTCAGGTTGTTGTTATTTATTGGTAGCCCTCTGGTCCAGAAGGCTAAAATTTCCAAATTTTCCCAAAATGGGTTCAGACCTGCAACTGGAATGGAGATCACAGCAATGAACCTGCTCAATTTACCCCACAAGTGAAATATCTGTGTGCATGTCTGTTGCCCAGAAGCTGGAATTGTGGGGTGAGCCCTTGGTTTACAGGCTGGCAGCCTCGAGTGTGTCCTGGCCAGCCTGTGTACTTAAGCGTGATGCCAGTGACACCAAAGTCTAGCCAGGTACTAGGCTGCTTTGCAGTGATACCGACTCATAAATCAAGAAAACACCTAGTTTTGCAGTCAGTGAACCTGTGTTGATCACCAGGGATAAACACATGCAAGATCCTTACTTACTTTGGATAAATGTTGTGTGCCCATGAGAGGAGGAGGTAAATATCCTTGTCTTCCAGATGAGACTCAGCATTTTTCTGTGCCTCAGAGGCAAAATAGTTGTGGTAGAGTTCTGCATAAGTGCTGAACACATTAAACTCAGGAGGATAAAGTTGTTTAATGTAATTTACAACTACTGTCAAATCTTCTTTCATTGTCTTTCCCATGTGCAAGAGGTTCTGGCCAACTGTAGAGAGGTTCTCAGTTCTAGGTGTACGGCTTGTGTCTTTCATTCGAGTTTCTACTGACTCCTTTACTGTAGCCAGCCAAAGCTCTTTCCATTTTCTAGGTCTAAATTGCATGTTTTGGTCAGGTGGATTCTCTAAGGTGTAGTTCTGATCTTCTCTCTCCTGCTCTTTCAATGCCTCCACTGCCTGCTGCAGCAGTTCTGGGTTTGTTTTCGCCAGGAGTAAAGAGTCTTTCAAGATGCGGAAGACTTTGTGCTTCAGAACTTCATGGACGGACTCGACATCTTGCCGGCTGGTGTTCAGTCCTTCCTCACTTTTGCTAGCCAGGCTCTTCTCCAGGACAATCAGGTACTGAGCAGCATCGCAAAGCTTGTTGTCCTCAAGGAGATCCATGATTTGTTTGACTGGTGAAAAAAAGAACAGCCTTTTTTTTACCCAATAGCAACGATTTAAATTTCTGTTTTACATAAAATGATGGCTCTGGAATACTTTTTTTAAAGATGTCAATATTTCTATAATATAGATAGAATATATCTATATATTCTATCTAGATATTAGGCTCCTTCACCATATAGAAAATTTTTCTATTTATTTGAAGATCAGATTATTCCTAGCCTGCCTCTAACTGGGGCAGTGGTAATTCTATTACCATTATGTAAACACCAGTGTGTTGCATATGGAAATAATTTTTCCCCCAAATTTAGATTTGTGGGGATTGATTTATTTATTATCCTCCCTCCTATTAATATGCCTTCAAGTAAGAAGCATGGCTTTAGGAAAAAAAAAAGCCCCAAGGTAGAAAAATGTAAATAAGATGTGCTAGAGGAGATACCACATGTGTTTTCCAGAAATAGATTGGCATAATCTGACCTGTGAGATTTTTTCAGAGGACACATTTAGCAGGCAAGATAAACACAACTGAACTATCCTATCTGAGCTACAGCCAGTGACCCAACACAGTGCAATATGGAAGATTATTAGTTAAATTGGAAAAGCTATTTCCCAAAATAACTTCTGTTAGGTGTGTAAGGTTTGTGTAGAAAACCCTGGGTGGAGAAAGCTTACACTATTCATGAAACTCATCTTACTTCATATTCTCTGTGGAGACCATGGCACAAAAGCTGGGAGTGCCCTATTGGCATCTGCTGATTACACAAAATTCAGAGACACTATCGAAACTGAGGGCTTGGTGCATTATGCAGGAACAACAGGATAACTTGAATAGCAAACAGGCTGGAATTTAATAGCACAAAGTATCAGACACAAATTCAATAGAACAAAAGTTACTTAGCAACAAATAGGGTTTTCTGCTGCAAGCTGAACGTCAATCAGCTTAGAGGTGGAAGAGGAAGAGACATGCCTGGAGAATTAGTAAATCATTACTGTGAGATGATGGCAAAGATGTCACACATAACCCAACGATGTATCCAGTGAGCAATGTCCAGCTGAGATAGGAGAATGGTAACATATTGTACCAGGCACTGGCATTATTTCACCTGGGTTATTTTCTGCAATTCTGGTTGATTTATTTTTAAAAAAAAAAAGTGAGAATGGGGCAATGCAGCAATAAAAACAAAGGCATGAAGGGTCTTTTTTCAGTAGACTTGGTTCATTTCACTGAGCCAATTCAAGGCTGAGAAGGAAAACATCTGGCACATGGAGAAAGAGAAGCCAATTAACCAGGTAAATGTTTGCCTGGAAATTAGATAATTTGTATTAAAACAATGAGACTTTGGAAGAGCTCCCTCAGTGAAGGAGGTAGGACTAAAAAAATCAACTTATTTTAAGGTACAGCTTGCTAAGGTTATGAACCAAGTAACAAGACAGGTCACCTGAGGTAGCAGGTGAGCTTTGGAAGTGCCAAGGGGCACTTTCCTCTCCAGTTCTGGGTTTCTCCGAGCAGGGATTTCTCTGCCTTTCTAAGCACCCTGCAGGGATGGTGCCTGTGACTGGAGGAGCTGTGTGTTCAGGTATCAGTCCCAGGAAAGACCGATGCATGCTGTTTGCTGCTGTCCCTGGGGCAGGTGGAGATTCCACAGGGTGCTGGTTTCATGCAGGAACACAGCAGAGAAGTACGCCTTGGATTCTCACCCACCCACAGATCTCTGTGCCCTCAAGAGAGGAAGAAATAAGTTTCATTTTGGACAGAAAACTTGCAAACTGGCAGTTCCTCAAGGTACCAAAGGACCAGGCCTTGAGGTCATGCCCATGCTCAGCCCATGTTTCCCCAGGGTCCTTGGCCAAGTCACTTTAATCTGTCAGTGCCATTGTTTCTCCAGGGGACAAGTGTCCACCTCCTGCAGCCCCTCTAGAGATGACTGTGAGCTGGTGCAAGGAGAATGGAGGAGCACTTACCACTGGGTGGCTTGATCTTCTTCATCTTCTTAAACGCATTTGTAAAGATTCCCTTTATTCCTTTCTTCCCCTTTTCAGGGCTGTCTCCAGCAGAGGTGCAGCTCCCATTGCTCGTGATGGAAGATGCACGTGAGGGTCTGCAGGCTGCCTCTGGCCTTTCACTCATCTTCTCCTGGTCCCTGGACCAGATTTCCTCTCCAGAAGGTTCAGGACAGACAGGGACTTGCTCAGCTACTGATGCTGAAGGGTTTTCAAGCTGACTGTTTGCACCAATGCAACCCTCTGATCCATTGCGTATTCCAAAAGGACCGCTTTGGAAAAAAGGTAACATTTTCATCATTTTCCTTCTACCCTGTAAATTTCAGAAAGAACTGGTCAGATTACAACAGTTTGCATAAAAGCTACACTGGCACAGTGTGACAAGGTGTGTTTCCATCAAAAAAACATAATCCTCTAATGAGTTGTCCCTGTGTGGGTGGTGTGGGGAGTGCCAGGCACAACTGGTATGAGCAGAGCTCTGTGGAAGAGCTTCCAAGCAACATCACCCCAGGTGACTGAAAGGATGGACACAGCTCTCTTGGAGAAAATCAATGAGTGGTTTTAAGGGTGACTCATGTGGCCTTGATTTGAGCCTGGCTGGATACAGGAGAGCAGGCCCCTCCCATGGAATGCTGTGGGAGAGTGGACACCAGCGTGAATGCTGCATGTAAATGACGTGGGTGGGGTGGGAAGGGAGTCCTGTGCCGCTTCAAAGGAACCACAAATCTCCCAGAATTTTATTTGGAATCAGGATCAATTCCAACCTTTTTTTTTTTTTTTTTTTTTTTTTTTGGTTGTTTTNTTTTTTTTTTTTTTTGCTGATGTCTTTTCATCTTGCTGCAAATCTGTTTGTGGAAGCCCCCATGTAGCTACTTGTACACCAAGTTTGCCTGTACAGACTGGTTTGAGTTGGAAGGGACCTCAAAGCTCATCTAGTTCCAACCCCCTGAGTAGAGGGGCAGAATCACATCCCTCAACCTGCTGGTAACCCTACTTTTGATGCAGCCCAGGATACCATTGGCTGGGTCCTGTTGATTTAACTATGTCCCCATTGACATAGTCAAATCAGCAGTGACAGTGACAAAATTCCTAGCTTTAAGGAGGACAACTCGCAGAGGAGGTTCAGGCTGAGAGTTCAGATGCATCAGGAAAGTGAAAACCATGGGAGGGTGGGAAGCAACAGCAGTATCTCCAGTTATGAGCACCACAAGGCTTATCATTTCAGGCCCCAAAATCCCAGTCAGAAGCATGACTTCAATGCTCTACATGCTGCCCACATCCCTACAGTGGCAGACACAAGCTCAAGGGTGCATTCAGACCCTTCAAACCCACACACAGCCTACATAATCTCATTGTCAAAATGGTTCCAGGGTGACTACAGCATCCCCAAACCAGGCAATTTAGTGCAGCTTGCTGTGATGTCAGTGGAACTATTTGGATGTTTTCAAATACCCGGGAGCAATTATTGTCCTGTTTGCTTTGAAATGTGGGGCCGTGGTGCAGGAAGAAATGCTAGTGTAAGGAGGTGGTGGAGGAGGCAAGGTTCTGACAGTCAGGGTTAACCACACGGGGCTTTTCCCAGAGCTGCTAAATGAAACTGGTGCCAGTAATGAGGGCTGCTGTGTGCCCAGAGCAGTCCTCACCTGGCTGAGGGGGACATACGAAAAAGGCACCAGGATTGGGGTGGTTTAGCCTTGTTTAAACAGACACTATTGTTTTAGTTTTGCCTTCTAAGCCTCTCAATATATATTTTCTCTCTGTCCAGCTGAAAAGGGGAGTGCTAGAGTGGCTTTGGTGAGCGTCTGGCCTCCAGCCAGGGTCAAACCATCACAGCTATCCTGCCAGTCCTGCTCCACCACAAACCCTCCTCTGGTACAAATAATTAATGATAGATAGTTGTTATTGAGAAAACATATTTTTAAAATTAATATTTAGAATTATTTACATGTAATAGATTGTCACAGATTTATTTGCATAATGATATGTATTTCTACAATGATTATAATTATAGTAAATAAACTCAGGGACTCCTAGTTTCTAGTCCTTGTTCTAACAGCAGTTTTTGTTAAGTGACTTTCTGGTAGACATGTGCACTTCTGTATGAAGATGTGTGAGGTAGGTTGTCTTCCTGCGTAAGGGGAAAGGAATTAGGCTGTAAATAAAGGAAGAATTTGGCTTCAGTTGTAAGACAACAACATGGTGATTTTCAAATACCCTTGTTAAGTTTATGCTGCTGATATGCATCACGCTGATACAAACCATGATATTTATTTCTGGGCAAACTGTTTGGATGACTGGGGCTTTTCATTTTAATTGTGATTCTTCCTGCTGGCTCCTGGCAGCTTGGAGAGCTTTGAAGCATTGAGTTGGTGGTAGCAGCTGGGTGGTACAGAGAGCAATCAAGAGTCCAGCATCACCAAAAACCTTTCCCTCTCCGTGCTTTGGCTGCCAGGTTGTGCCAGGATTAGTAATGTTACTGCTTTTCAAGCACAACAAAGATGAAAACTCATTTGGGAAGGACAGAAAGGAGTGTAGGTGTGCATGATCCGGTTGGCTCTGGGAAGGACTGGTGGCCTGTGACCTGTGGCAGAGTGCAAAGCTGAACTAAAGGTGTTGCTACGGTTGAGATGGCAGTGCCTGCTGAGAGGCGTCGGGTCGCTGCTCTACAGAGCTCTTGTGCCCCAGCACTGCGGGGCAGCTCGTGTGGGTGAGCAAGGGGGGCCTGGGCACCAGAGCTGCCCAGCGAGCACAGAGTATGGCTGGAGGAAGCTATGCACTGACTTCTACCACAGTTACCGGGAAGGCAGGAAAAACCCCTGCAGTTCACTCTGGCTACTCTTGTCAGAATATCCCATTAAAAACCTAAAAATGCAGGAAAAGAGCTCCCTTTTCTTTTATTTCCATAACAAAGAACATATTGTGGTAACAGGGATTCTCCATGCGTGCTTGGGACTTTCCAGATTTATGTAGGGCAATTTTCCTAGCCTCATTTCCCAATATGACCTTGTGTTTAGATTAATTCTGCCAAATCCCTTCCTGTTTGTTCAAGCACAAACTCAGCCGAGTCTCTTCTCTCTCTGCCATTACTCCAAACAAATAATTTATTGTTCTAGGCTTGGGGTTTTTTTTGTGTGTTTCTAATTAAAGACAGTACCATTCCCTTCCTTGCAGCAACAGGTGACTTTCAGAGTCTGTTTTGATGAATCTAGGGAGGCGATTGTGCCCTGTACTCTGCATTGGTGAGGCCACACCTCAAGTACTGTGTCCAGTTCTGGGCCTCTCACTACAAGGAAGACATTGAGGTCCTTGAGTGAGTCCAGAGAAGGCAACCAGGCTGGTGAGGGGGCTGGAGGGCAAATCGTATGAAGAGCAGCTGAGAGAGCTGGGGATGTTTAGTCTGGAGAAGAGGAGGCTGAGGGGGCACCTTATCACTGCCTACAACTACCTGAAAGGAGGTGGTAGAGAGGTGGGTGATGATCTCTTCACCCAAATGACGGGAGATAGGACAAGGGGAAATGGCAGTAAGCTGCACCAGGGCAGGTTCAGATTAGATGTTGTGAAAAAATTTCTCACTGAAAGAGTTGTCAAGATGTGGAACAGGCTGCTCAGGGAGGGGGTTGAGTCACCATCCCTGGATGTGTTTAAAAGATGGGTAGATTAGGTACTTAGAGATATGGTTGGACTCAATGATCTTAAAGGTCTTTTCCAACCTTGTGATTCTGTGAATGATGATCAGAAAGGTGGATTTCAAAATGGTTCTGCTTCTTCTTCAATACTAAGATGAATGTCACATAGCTTTGAAAACCATTGAAATGACACTACAGATAGAAGAGTCCGTGATGGAATGATTGATATCATTAAAAGCTTGGTTTTCACATCTGACAGAACTCTGTCCTGGTAATGCTCTGACAGGGCTGAGTGCAGGGTCTGGAGATGCCCAGGAGGGAAGCAGGTAGCCAGCCGGGCAGGGCCAGATGCCACAGCCTGGGTGAGTGCCTGTGGTCCCTCCTGCTGCCATCTCCTGCAGCCTGTCCCTATGCCCTGACCCACCTATAACAGTCCCACAGCCAAATTAGGATGAAGGTAAAATCATCTCCATCGTTTTTGCCCAGGGGCTGGCACATCAGCAGTGTGAGAAGTGAGAACTGTTGTCAATATTGGCATGTCAGTGTGCTCTTTCATCCTGAGCCAGTGATCACCGAAGGAGTTAAGCATCCAAGCAAGGCTGTTGGTGCAAGAGCTGCCATGCTTACTCACATTTGGCCAGCTTGAATGCTTGCCCAGAGCTTATCAGTTTGCTGCTGGTGGTTTGCATGTGTTTATATCCAGACCAGGAAATACCAGTAAGCTCCAGGTCTGAGTTCTGCCTTGAAATGCACCTCAGACACTTAGAGCAAGGTGTACCAAAAGCTCTGCCATCATCTCTTTATCATTTTATCAGAAAGGCAAAGGACTTTCTGTAAGAACTGCCTATGAGAACCTTTCTCATAGAAAAAAACAAACCCACTTTCTTGTAGAAACACTGAGCTAAAAAGCAGTGGCACCGGTCACAGCTGGAGGCCATGGGCAGGAGATGCTCCTTTTGCCCCCAGCCTGCAGCATCCACTCCTGCCCACGGCAGCAGACAGGACATACCAGGAGCTCCGCTCTGGCTTGGGTGGCCATGGGCTGCTCTTTGCACGTGCCCATGTTCTGATCACAAATTAAAGCTCGTTAAAACTGCAGCAGGCTCCTAATTATTTTAGCAGTTAATACTTGGGGGAATGCTGAATCATATCCCAGGCACAGAGCTCAAATCCAGGTCTTGGGAAATTTAATGATTAAGGTGAAGAGTTGACATAGATTCCAACTTATTATTATCACTAATTTATTGTTAATTTACTGTTTACAATCATCCTCATTACTATTGTGTGGCACTGTAATTTGTGGAAGGGAGTCTTTAACTCCAGTTATTTTTTATGTCGTATATTCAGCTTACGGTTTCCCACCAGAAGAGCAGCACAGCTCACAGGGCATCATCTGGGTGCCTTTACAGAGGCCCTGTGCCCTTGGGGCAGTGGTGCTGTTGACTGCTGGCGTGCCCAGAGAGGGACATGGTGAACTCTCTGCACAGCACTCATCATGATGTGCACCTTTCTGGGGCAGGCAGCAAGGGTGAGAGAAGCACCTGGAGCAGAGCCACGACACAGAAGGACACAACCTGGACTTTGGGCATGGTGGCTTCTCATTTTCCTTCTCGAAGGAAAAAGCCTTCATGCCACTGGCTAAGGACTGAGCTCATTTGTGAGGGCTGGCTGGCTCATGGCGTGCCAGAGAGCACTCGGGGGAGACATTTACTGATTACCCCACTCTGAAATTTCTGCTGATCTTTTTCTTTACTTCTTTTTCTTGAGCCTCTGCCAGTATTAACAAGCATTTATTTGGATTTTTACTCCTCTCCAGCCTGCTGGCATCCTAGGTCACAAGGATTTATGTCTCATTTTAGTGGAAATCCCCTACTTTTCCACAGCCTTTCAGAAATCCAAGGCTATTTAGCAAAGTTTGTTCTCTGCTTTTGCATCAGCCTTTCCTCTTCCACCCTCCCTCTACCCCCCTCAGTGTAAGTGGGGTCGGTGGGGTCACTTCTGTCCACACGAGAAAAATCACATCAGGTCAAAAGGTCTTTTGAAGCAGGAAACAATGCAGCCAGTCGGATTTTAGTCTACTTCAGAATATGCAGTGACACCTAAATAAGCTGCTAATAAATCAGAGCGGAGTCTACTGAGATGCCAGCCCCAGTCTTTGCTAGTTAGGAAGCCCTCCTAGGAAGTGGACTTTTTCCTACCGGCTTTTGTTAATGGGATTAGATACTGGATGGAGATACTGCAAATCTCCTGGGAAATCACAGTCCGTGGATAAACTGTCCATCAACAGTCCCACCTTGAAATGTTACTGTGCAGCTCCAATCCATACTCCTGTCCATGGACCCCTATGAGAGGCCCACCACCCCGTGGGGTCCAGCACCATCCTGATGATGGCCAAGCTCTGCTCCAAATGGGGTCAAAAGCTGAGGGGGAATAAAACCTGTGTCTTCAGTAAAGAAATCAAGGCAGGAGCAGAGCATTCCCAGGGGACCTGATCCATGTGCCTTAAGCAGTGGAACCCAAGGGGGGTGGCAATGGAAGACTAGCCAGAGGGTCCCAGAGTATCTCACCTGGCTTTAAACCAGCATTACACCATGTTATCACCTACCTGTGAACAGCATAGATAAGAGCTACACACTGCCTTGGACATTTTTAAATGAGAATACAGGTTCCTTAAATTACTGAAGCACAACTGAAAATGATCCTGTAAACCAGCATCCCCTGTTGTTAGAGAGAATTTTTCAGATTTACAGCAAAAGAGAAGAGAAAATTACACCTATGCATTGTTAGTAGGAAAAAGCAGATAAAATGCAGTGTAATACGCTCCTTTTCGCTGAAATTTGGGCAGTATAATTTTAAACTGCTGCTGCTGATGAAAGAGAATCTAGCTGCTGCTGCTGCCTAGGATTTTGTTTTCCCATTACTATTCCCAAAGTGAAATTCTGCATTCAGTCTTGGAGTTTGCAAAGTTCACTGCCACAGCTCACAGTGACCGAGAAGGCATAAATTCCCCCAGGAGTCAGACTGGAGCTCCTGGAGCACTTGCCTCTGCTGGCATTTTCAGACTCTTTGGGTTCCCAGGCCCCTTTTTACAAGGAGGGTGACTGTGGCAAACCCAAACCTGAGTTTTCCAAAGCTCTCTGATCCCGTCTGATCGGCTCAGTTGGAGCTGGCAAGCCTCAAAGTCCCTCAGCTGGGGCAGGCAATTGGACCCTTCGTAGAACGACTGTGTCTTCAGGTTTTCTGCTCTGAACTTGGATGTGACATGGAACCATGGCTTCTCGATCAGCCATATGCTCCAGTCACAGAAAGTCTCTCCCTTACTTCATAGCAGCCTTGAGAAGAAATCCTGAACACAGTGAGGATCCTAACCCTGAGGCTGAACCCTTCAATTTGCGCCCGAGGAGCTGATGCAGTGGATGTGGGGTGGCTGCCCAAGGATAGGAGGGAATTTCAACAGGCTTTTCAGTGCTCTGGGAAAAGAGAGGTCCTAGAAGCAGTAGATTTCACTGACTAGGAAAAAATATAGTCACAAAATGGCAAGTGTGGCAGTGCAGAAATATGCCAGCTCAGCACAGTGACCCTGGCAAGGTGGAGGGTGCAGAGCCTGCCTGGGACTGTACAGGATCCAGGCACTAAAATGGTGGGTTTTCAGTGCAGCTGGGCTGAGTGAATCATAATCCAATTATTTTCCTGTGACTTAGGAGAAAACCACTTCCTTCTAGGCAAAGACAAAGAGGAGAGGTGGGAAGTATCACGCTGAATCTTGATCCCTGTGCCTGATCTGGGTTTAGGATGCTTTGGTGCCCAAGACCTACATCTGGATTTTGGAGAAAGGGATCTGGGGGATAATAGGAGTCACCACTCACAGCCTGCCTTCACACACTGAAACCTGAGGGATGGACAACAGGAGCTGGACCCAGCTGCCACAATACAACTGGCAGACACACTATTGCAGCCCCCAGCCCCAGGTTGTGTCCGGAGCTGCCACCCTTCCCAAAGACACTGGACAAGTAGTTCTATTTATTCCCTCTTCTGGTCATTACAAGGTGGGGGTGAAATCAGTCACCTTGCCTGGAATCCATCCCTTAGCACCCTCCGCTTACCCCTCTCTCAGACACAGGGGACCTCCCCGCTCGCCGGTAACCTTGAGACAAGTGAGCCGGGAGGGAAGCTGAGGCGCGGGAGAAGCGGGAGAGACACGGGCCCGACGGGGAAGGAGAAAGCCCCGAGCAGCACGGACAGACGGCACGAAGGACTTACTCTGCTGCAGCTCCCGGGCGGGACGGTGGCGGGACGGTGGCGGGACGGCGGCGGGACGGCGGCGGGACGGCTGCGCGGAGCGGGCGGTGCTGGCTGCGGAGCCCCGGGGCAGCCCGGCTATAAGGGGAGGGCGAGGAGGCGGAGACCCGCAGGGAGTCCGGTGGCTGGAAACTCCGGCTGCACCGCCCCTCCGAAAATGGGCTCAAGCCAAAGGGAAGCGAGAAATCCCCTCCGATGGGGAAGAGATCCCCGTGGAGGGAGGGAATGGCTTGGTCCCGTCTGCCCCAGGTTGGTCCTTGCACAGCAGCCGAGCCCCAGCGTCGCATCCTCGACGGAGTGATGGATGTGGCACAGGGGCACCCGGGCCTTACTACCCCAGGGGGTTGTGCGTGTGATGTGACCCATTGCAGGCTTGGAAAGGCACCCGTGGGGATGGAGCGGGTGCTCCAAAAGCCGTGCTCCGTGCACAGGGCGTTGCCATGGGCGGGTTGGCAGGGGTGAGCTGCGTGCCCGAAAGCGCAGCCTGTCGTGCTGGGGTTCTGCACTGTGCCCGAGGTGAAGTGCCTTCCCCAGAGCAGGGCTCAAAGTGCTCCCAGGAGATGCTAATACCATCAGGCACCATCAGTGTAGTGGGTTGAGTCCCAGCCTAGGGACTACGCACAGGCATCCTTCCTCACCCCAAAGCCCCTGAACCTCTATCTTCTGCTTGCAGAAGGGACACTTGCCTTCTGGATTTCTGTCCCTAGTTTCCTAGGCACTCACGTCCCTGGCCATGGAGGTGTGGTGACCCTGTTGCACTGGGTAGGTGTGTGTGCTGCCATGGAGAGGATGGCTGGAGGATGGCCAAGGGACAGGGCTGGGTGACAGCGATGGCTGGAGCATGGGAATTGCAGAGGCTCCTGGAAGGCTGCTAGGGCTGTGCTGCTCCTTGGCTAGACAGCCGTAATGTGAAGTATCTTCTGCACCCACCTGGGTGAGACCTGGGCTGAAGCAGGTGCCCAACAGGCAGAAAATCAAAACAGTGTGGTCCAGCAGAGCCTACCTCCTCTCTCCTTTGCTGGGAAGCTGCTGTGGGGCGGTGAGTGGGACAGGCAGCAGGTCCCAGTGCCTGGTTACTATTCCTGTCATGATTTCTGGTATGTATTTGTGTCCTGGTTTTGCCTCAGTCGGCAAAGCCCTGTGCAGCTGCTTGTTCACTCCCCTTCAGTGGGATAGAGGAGAGAATTGGAAGAGTAAAAGTCAGAAACCTCCTGGGTTGAGATAAAAACAGTTTAATAGGTAAAGCAAAAGGCGTGCACACAAGCAAAGCAAAGCCAGGAATTAATTCCCCACATCCCAGGGGCAGGCAGGTGTTCAGCCATCCCCAGGAAAGCAGGGCTCCATCACAGAATCACACAGAATCACTGAAAGTTAGGAGTTGGAAGGGACTTCAAAAGATCATCTAGTCCAAACCCCTCCACACATGACTTGGAAAGACAAATGCCGTTGCTCCAAATGTACCCCCTTCCTCCTTCTCCCCCAGCTCTGTATACTGAGCATGACACCATATGGTGTGGGATAGCCCTCTGGGCAGCTGGGGTCAGCTGTCCCGGCTGTGTCCCCTCCCAACTCCTTGTGCACCCCCAGCCTACTCGCTGGTGGGGTGAGGTGAGGAGCACCAAAGGCCTTGGCTCTGTGTAAGCCCTGCTCAGCAGTGACTGGAACATCCCTGTGTCACCAGCACTGTTTGCAGCACAAAGCCAAACCACAACCCCGTACCAGCCACTGCGCTGGTACTCCACCCCAGCCAAAGCTGGCATGCTCTGATATCTGTGATGTATGTGATATCTGCAAAATAAAAAATAATAAAATGGTCTAGAGACTTAAAGCTGAGTGTGAACCTGAGCTTTCATGGTGCTGCTGATGCCCACACTCAGTGCCTGTGTGGCTGCACAGCTTTCAGGGGGGTATGTGAACCCAGCATAGGGGCATGGCCCAGCAGCAGACGTGGTCCAGGGCCAGTGTTTATGCTGGGAGGAGGTGCACAGCTGAGTGGGCACGGTGCTGCAGATCAGCTGCTTCTCCTGGTCTGTGTCTTTTGGCAGGCATCCTGCCCACCAAGCCAGCTGCTGTATTCAGTGGGACTGTCTGTGGTATCAGGGAAAAAAAATTTGCCCCCCAATAACATCTGCCAAAACAGGAAACAGAAGGAGTGGGGACGCCCTGATGGGTAAACCCATGACCTCCAGTCTCTGGAAAACACTGATTCATCTCAGGGCAGCCTGTGGTTGAGCTGGGCTGAGGGTCCCTCTCTGGGATTGCCCAGGGGATGGGTTCCCTCGCTGCTTGACAACCAACGGCCGGAAACAAGCATTGTCATGGGACAGAAGTGGGACAGATATGCTGGGTGCCACATCAGTCTGAAAACTGGAAAAAACTTGAAAACTGAGACCATTGGAAAGATGAAGCAGTGTGAGATTTGTCCCTGAAGTGCAGTAAGTTCCTCTTATAGCAATGTGAAAGGGAGAGGCCGGGTTTGCCATCTGCACTTGCAGCTTGTTTTGGGGCAGCGTGGTACAGCTGGAGGCGAGCTTGGTGCTGCATTCAGTGACCCTTTTGTGCAGGAGGCAAAGGGATGTGGTTCCCAGGAGGCACCGGGGAGGCTGGGGTGGCCCTGTGGCACACACATGTGTACCTCTGGGCACGGCTGAGCAGCCAGCATCCATGGCTCCCCAAAAGCAGAGGATGCTGTTGCAGATGCAGGGAGGACCCTAGGGCTGGTTTCGCTTCTCACATCCTCAGTTCTGTGATGTCTGCAGGACTCAGGGGTGTCTGTCCCCAGGTTTGTTAGTGCTGCACAGGAATTTTTCTGTGCTCTGTAACTATTCAGAACGTATTGCATAGGGCTACACCAGCAGTCTGTGCTTATAGTTTATGCTATCTAAGAAGTTATGTTAAATCTGTGATTTTTGAGAAAACTGGGGTTGCCTTCTGTAACATACACCATACATTTCTCAGCTGCGACCTACGCTTAAAAACAAGACATACTTAACTTTGCAGGCACTTCCTTACATATGAAGGGCAAACTTGCATGGGATTATTCACCGCTCTGTACTGAGCACAGAAGACCTTCTCACTAGCAGCCCTGGTACCCAAACTCAGCTGGGACCCTACAAATGGGACATGTCTCTAGTGAAAGAAAAAGAAAGAGAATCCTGTGTGCTAGGCAACGAGCGATTTGGTTTACCTGTAAAAATGAGGAGACTGTAAACAAGAGGTGTGGATAAGGAGATTATTTTAGAGTTGTTTTAATTTCCTCTTTGGGCATGCCGAAGAGCTGTTATTCTTCGTTGCCAGCTAAGGGTGTGTCAAGAAGCAGACTGTTATGAGGGCAAAGGTTTTCTTCCTGGAATCCATTCATGCAATATGCTTATTCATTAAACTGTACTGGAGACATTTTTCAAGCTTGTTTAAATTACCTTTATTACCAGACAAGGGAACTATTCGTTTTCCCGTGGGATTTTCCACAAGCTTCTCTCCTTTTCCCTCCGTCATTCCAGCCATGTGTGTTTGAGTGGTGGGAAGGCAGCAGGTCTGGGTGCAGGTGGGTGGCAGCAGCCCTCGGGGGAAGCAGGCACCACCCTGTCACTCTCCGCTGGGGATTTGGGGACCATCTCCTGGAGCTGGTGGGGCACTCAAGCCCAAGAAGAGCTGCTCGCAGTGCAGCTTGAGGGAGAGTCAGAAAATACTCTCAGTGTGGGGTTGGACTGGAAAACCAGGGTCAGATAATGTCCAGCAGCTTTTCCATAGTGTATGTGGTGTGCAACAGCTTGGGAAAGGGGATGGAGAAGGATGCCACCATGGTGGCTGACCTCCCTGCCATGCTGGGCAAGGCCCATGAAGGAGCCAGCCATGAAGGATGGGGACTACATCTGATGTGCCCTGAGCTGCTTGTAGATGGTTGTTTCACTGTTCCTGTGCACAGAAATACCTGTTTTATTTCTGTTCACTGTGGGATGTTTGATTGAAGTGGGGAGATGTGCAAACAGAGGTAACAGAGGAGAATCTGGGGTCTTCATTAAATTGGGATAAAAGACCAAGCGGTCACACTAGACACATCTATCTGGATGTCTCCAGAAGTTTATAAAATTTGGGGTCATCAAGAGGGCTGAAAGTTTGAATTCTGCAGACTGACTCAGATCTGCAGGCCAGAGCAATGGCAGCTAAGTCGTGAGGGGGCCCCTGCTCCTCTCCTTGAGTGGAGGGACAAGACAGGTCACTAAACTGGAGAGGAACTTTCCGGCTCAAAAAGCACTGTCACTGATCAGCAGCTGAGGCAAAGCAGCTGGTGGGAGGTCCAGAGGAGATGAATCCAGCTCTCCACACTGTTGTGCATTTTAACTCAGGCCACTCTGGTCATAAAAGGATTGCTTAGATGATGTGTTCACCAAAAGATGCTTTGATTGAGTGAGGTCTCTTCTGCAGTATGCCTGATGACCACAGGTAATGGAAACAAGAGCTCTTTTTCTTCATCAGTGACCGGGCTCAGAAGAGCTGTTATGATAGACCCAAATATCAGCCTTACAGTATAGGAATAGGGTAATTGTGAGTGGCAGGAACAGAGCATGGGAAATGAGGGGTCCCAAGTTCATGCAGATGGTGTCATGCAATACTAGCCACTGTGAGAACAGTTCACGTGACACGCAATGACTGCTTTGCGTAAAAGACATAAGTAAGTAGTAGTGAGCAAAGACCCAGGACTTCTCCCAGGCAATACCCAAAATCATTACAAAGTTTTGCTTCCTCTTCCAGATTCTCTCTGTGTCAATGAACTCAGAACCTTCTAGGTTGCAGCTAACCGGACTTCTTCTAGATGTCCTAGGGCCCACCTTAAATAGCTGAGTGGAGAGTACGTCCTGCAACACAAGTCTGAAACTGACCCAAGTGTTGTTTCTAGCCAGTCTGAGACACCCTGTGAGAGAACCACCTCTAATTTTTCCCTTTATTTGATAAACTACTTCCCTGGCCCTACGACCCTTGATAATTGTGCATTTGCAATGAATTCTTTGTCTGTAGACATGTGTTCAGTTACATAGTTTTAAGTACAACATCCCTTGGCTTTCACAGAAACACATCAAGGGAATGATTTCTGCTGTCTTTGAAGCCTACTCATGGCCTTTTCTATAGAATTCCTTGTGCAGGTTATGTTTTGGGGTGGGTGAGACTCATCCCTCATGTCTGTGATAGCTTGGCCTGAGGTCAAAGGGAACCATCAAGTTGGCAAAACCTAGTGATATCTTGCCATCAAAAGCAACACCTAAACCTAATGCCAAACAATATGAAATATTTTTTTTAAGTACTGAAGGACTCACCCAAACTGGTGTTTTCAGGTCCAAAAAGTTCCCTTTCTTCTGCAAAATCCTTTGTCCTTTTCAACAAGGACACGTTGACACATGCAAAAGCCTGGCCTCGGGCTGAGAATCTGAGATCTGTTCAGTCTTTGCTGAACCTGGGCATGAAAGCCAAGGACAAGATTCACCAACCTTGTCCAGCAGTAACAGCCACTGCAACAGTGCACCTTCATCCTTTTCTTGTAGTTCTGGCTCCCTCTCTTCCTCCCTGAACAGTGAACATGCATGTTTTTACCCAGGTCTATTCAAGGGAGGTTGGTGGTGGAGGTTTTACCCACAGCAAAGCTGTGATTTGATAGTTTCAAAAGTGTGAACCCCCTTTGAGAACTTTGCTACCAGAGGTACAAACCTCATATAGTGATAGCTTTGCCCTCTCCAGTCATATCTGAACTTTCCTGATTTTGGTTTCAACTGGCATCAAAAATCCTTCCTGTCTGAGTAATGAACCAGGAATTAAAATCTTACAGGAATGCTCTAAATCTTCATCAAGGGAAAGTCTCGTATGCAAACGTGGTCTGCATCCCCACCCTGATATTTCTGCTTGAGGAGTGGTCCATAGCTGAGGTTGATGACACCTTCACCATGATATTTCTGGTGGAGGAGGCATCCATCTCTGAGGGCACTCTGGCATCTTCCCCTATGGTTGTGCGAGGGAGGTGTGCATTTTTGAGGTTGTTTTGCTACCCTCCCCCTGACATGGAGACCAGAGGAGGGGACCATCAGAGGTTTCTGGCTGGGCCCAGCTGTCCCTGACATGTTCACAGCAGGCAGGAGACATAATGTGTTGGAAGTGAGGTCCCTATGTCCTGACAGGCCCTGCAGCCAGACGTTCCCACCTTGCTATCCCTGGACCTTTGGCTAAGCAACTTCATAGCCTGGGACAAATCACCCTCCAGCATGAAATGGAGGTAGTGCTATAGTCCCCGTGATTGGAGCTGCCTGCAGACTGATGGGCATCCTCAACATCTGCTGCATGGTGGCTTGGGGAGGAGCATCAGGCGCTAAGAGAGGGTGTATTTTTTTTTCCTTTTCACCTGAGGAAAACTGGTAATGCTTTTTACCAGTGTGGAAGTCCAGCACAACTGACTCCCACCACAGTGGGAACTTGGGCTTCTTGCCATCCTGCTCCCGTCAGGAAATGGAGGGCATGTTTTGGGATCACAACACTGGGCTTAGGTCTGGGATAGGGCTGAATGAGGCACTTGGAGCAGATCTGCGAGAGCTCTGGGCTGGGGCAATTGGGGTGGTGTCCTATCTGCCTGTACCACCCATGTCTGGAGGAACACTGCTGCTTTGGAGAAGCCTCAGAGATCCTCTGACAAAAAAGCACTATTTTTTTATCACCCTGTTTTTAGGGTACTCCAGCACTTGCTACCCCATGGTTCTTCTTTATTTTCCCCAGCTTACTCTTGCTTCTTTATATAGCACCACTTCTCCATTTACAGCTTCCTAATGCCCTTGGCAGAGGCAACAGGAACACATGAGAACCAACTCTCTGTGAAGCCAGATAAGCGTGTGTGTGTTTGCAAGGTGCATGCTGTTTTCCTCACAGTGCTCCCATGTTGAAAGGAGGCCACTAAGACAGGGCCACGCTCAACTCCGATGCCCTCAGAGGTCAGCACTGCAGGGGCTGAGGGAAGGCAAATGGGGATGGCCTCACTGGTTAAGCTACAAGAACTGGTGTAAAGCCACATCGAAGGCAGTGTCAGACATCTGTGCTCTCTGCGATGTGGCTTGGTGCTCCCAGATGTGGTAGCACAGTTGTGCTGCATAGCACAGGGCTGGGTTGCCCATCTCCTGCTCCAGACAAGGTTGCTGTGCGGTATCAGGTCCTGAATACAAAACCAAGCTTGGAGGGAAAAAAATAAGCATTGAGCTGCCTGTCAGGTGATCCTCAACAGCTGAGGCAAGACAAACCCTGCCAGCCACCACGATCCTTGGCACTGCCAAATCTACCCTGCAGCAACCAGAGCTGTGTCAGCCATGTTGGAGGAGCTGCTCGAATACCTGCCACCCACAAGTGCAGGAGAAATGTACCCATCCAGTTTTAAAATCTGGGGCTGGAGCATACTTGTCCTCACTGGTGCTGAGCTCCTGGGTTCTCCCCAGATACCAGCGGCTGTGCTTGGGCTGGCACACAGCTTGCGTGCAGGGGGTGAGAGGACTAATTTTAGATCAGGGAATGCAACAGTGATACCGAAGGTCACTGAATGGTGCCAAAACCCAGCCAGCCCTTGTGATGGTAGAAGCATCATGTTTAGACCTGTTGGGACTGATCGAGATCTCTTTTCACTGCATTTTTTCCCCCTAGCCCAGGTACCTTCCCTGCCCCAGACTTGCTGCTGTGGGGCATCTCTTTTTGCCCATCAGGAAAGTCTGCCCATAAATTCCCCATCACCAGGCAGTGGAAAGTAATGGGGGGAAAACATGTGGGAAGCTGCAAAAGCAGTACTTCTTTTTGAGGTCTTGAAAGTAAGACAAGAAGTTCTGGTTTGAACTTCCTTTTAGGTCCTCCAGGTTTGCCCACTGCTGCTCCTGGGCTCTCTGCTGTTGGGTTATCCTGATGTGTCCAAGCAAATACAGGCTTGGTGAGTGGCACAGAAGGACATTTCCAGGGGAAATCCAAGTGGCCATGAGGACTCAATAGCCTGTGTTTCAAACCCTCTGACTCAGTAAGGAACTCATCGCTTATCTTGCGCTGTTGAAATGAACAAAGTTTTTGCTATCAAATTTACTGGCAGCACAGAGAGGCTCTTCGTAAATAGCAGCACGTTCCTGAACAAGGTTTACAGATCTCCCGAGGACTGAAATTCCCCTGACCTTGCAATAAAGTACTCCTCTCTCCTCAAAAACATGTATGAAGATTCCTGCTGGCTCTTCAGGATAATAACCTTTCTCTTTGCCTCCCCCTGCCCTGGCAGAGCACGCACCGCTGGGCTGGGTAAGGTGCTCTGCAGAGGTTTTCTCTCCTGGGAGTTGTCCCAACAGTGGTCTGGGTCCTTCCTAAACCACTTCAGCACTGGAAGAGATTGTCAGAGTATTTCTAACATCCCCTACACAGAACAGAGGAAGAGCACTAAAGGAGGTAAAGTTGAGTGATGGGTATAAAAAACAATATTGCAAAGCCTAGGCAAAGGCTGATGGTTTGGATGAAGCATTTAAAGCGTGTGCACTTTTAACCCCTCCAGGCTTTTATCTGCCTGCTTTAGAAAGAAGCAGCTTCACTTCTAAGAGGTTGAAAGGGCTGGTCCATATAGTGTTAAAGATGGGGTTTTTTTTCATAAACATGGAAAATAATATTCCTTCGAGGGTTCAGTTCGGTACTCCGCATGCAAGCGCTTTCCCAGAAACAGAGCTGTAACAGCACCAATGCAATCCGGTTTTTTGGTGTTGTCACTAGAACAGTGGCATCGAAACCCACATGCCAAGGCCTGAGGTTAACTGATCCTGGAGAAATAGCAGTTATTGTTTGCAATAATGGCTCTGGGAATTTGAACAGTATTGCTGTGAGGTTTTCTGCCTGGGTGTAGGCAGTTCTGTTAAGATTTTCTCCTGCTTTGTATGTCTAATAGAGCAAAATTAGGCATGCATTCAAGTAGTCCTGCCCTGTTACAAGCCAAACAAATCCTTTTCTTCCTTCACTCAGGAGAGACAACCTTGAGCTGTTTCAGTGTTGCAAAAGGCGTTGTGCTGGAAATAAGAAATCACAGGCCCAAGGGCTGGGGCCAAAGAGGAGGCAATGGCGTGTTTGGGTTCAGCCCCTTCCTCTGTGGGCAGCACTGAAACGTCAGTGGGACTCCACCACTGTGCTCCCCAGGAAGGGCTCTCTTGCCACGACGCACGCAGCCTTCGCCGCAATGCTGAGGGATGCCATGCCAAGGGCATGCCCGGCCTGGGAGGGTGCTGCAGCTGCTCTGAGATCCTGGCCAACGCTGCAAGGGCAGGGTCTCCTCAAGGGTGGCTTTTTTCCTTGCACAGAATAATTGGGTTGAAATTTAGGTCACAACAATCCCAAGGATCTATTATTTTCTTGTACCATGGCTAAATCTGGCTTTGAGCTGTTTGGCAGCAAGGAAATGAGTGAAAGTTCATCCGATTAAGGAAGAGGAAAAAGACCTTGTTTTTTTTCAGACCAGAGTGGCAGAGAGGCATTTCACCTGTGATGCCACAAGGCTACACATCCCTTCTCAGGGCTAGAGGCACTCCTGAGGTAGGAGGGGATGTTGGACCAGAGCTGCAGGGGTCCCTCATTCTGTGTTACCTTTCCAGGGGCCATCATCTGGGGGCAGAGGCAGGAGGAGGGCTGGGCTGCAGGCTAAGTCAGGGGCAGGAGATTTATGGGACGAGCAGCACAAAGCATTTCTTGGTGTCTCTCTTCCATGCAGTCCACTGTCTCCTCTTCACCCCTCACTCTACTCCACCAAGAACGACCTCATCAGATCCTGAAGGTCTCCTGAGTCAGCTCGGTGCCTCATCCATTCTCTAGCCATTTGGGAAGAAACAATTGTGCTTCCAAATAATGGCTCCTCCTTGAGCTTGCTGGGAGAACTTTTTATCATGGGCAGATTGAGCCTGGCCCTTTGGGCTGTTATTTCTGTCTGTGTGTCTCCTTGAAGATAGTAAACACGTCATCCCGGGGAACAGTCTTTGTTTTGGAGGGTGACTAATGGCTGCTTAGCGAGAACATGTGCTGGGTGGATTCAGCCTTGAGATCACTGAAGGGAAGAGGCAGTATGGGTTTTCACTTGAGCTTTGGAAGGCTCAAGGCCCATTCATTTAAAGGGTTCTCAAGATGAAAGCATGTCTAGTGCATTCATGCGCTGCGAGGGGAAGATGACGGTCCACGTGTGCAGGTGACGTAATTTTGGAGACAAAAACCCACCAGCTTTTTTGGCCTTGCTCCTCTGAATGATGATTAATTCCATGCTTGCCCCTTATCTACTCAACAAGCATCTGTTTATAGCACAGTTCCTTCAGGAAATATTTTTTCCTGAGCTTTGGAAAAAGTAAAGTTGTGAGCTCCCTCACTCAGGAAATGGTCCCTGGCATTTTGTGCCCTGATCAGGATGCCAAACTTTTATTATTACTTGGACTTCCTTTAAATTCAGTTCTGGGATTAATTACCCATACTGAAGGTCAGCAGTAAGCACTGTTGTGTATGTGCATGTGAAAGGAAGAGAAATTCCCTGGTCTTGTTCTTACCTCTGGCACTGTGGGCCACCAGCGATGCAGCTCCTCATTGTAGGTCAGCACCTGCAAGCAAAACAGCCCCCTGGGGCTGCTTATGGCCCTGTGGTCCCTCGCATCATGGCAGCCTTAGAAAGCCACAGTGTCAGTGTCACCACTAGCTACCAGCCCCGGGGGCTCAGGCCACCTCCTGCTCCTGTGCCTGTGTGTTCATGCAGCACTGCTGAAAGGGACTCTGCACATCTGTCCCCATCACAGAGCAGGACCAGCCATGCTGGCACATCTCTTGCAGGCATGTACCTGGCCTGCTGCAAAAAGCCATTGATGGTGTGGACACCATGCTTCAGCCCTGGAAGCGCTTGTGGTGGTTTTGCTGCATCTGATTTGCATCTACTTGTTTCTCTATGCCTAACCCTCTACAGAAAATGGAGAGGAGCTTATTCTTTCCCTTTTGCAGCAATATTTTCACTATTGTAAGACAATTATCATGTCCCTGCTCCGTGCCTTCCCTGGAAGTACTCTTTTAGACCATGGACTGAAAAAATCAAAGGCCACTGCTCTGCTCTGACAGATGTGAAGCAAACATTTTCTCTGTGGATGCATTTTGCAGGATCATTTCTGTTTTCAGAGCTTTCTTCTGATTATCAGCATCTTTCTCCCAGCTGCAGTTTGCCAGCACCTTTGTAGGGGCTGAGTGCAGCCAGGAATGGCTTCCCAAGCTCCATAACCACCCCTGTCTGCTTTCCAGCTTGGATTTGCTTGTTCTGACCTTGTGTAACACTGTTCACAGAACAGCAGGTCTGCCTTGCCTGATCCCAGTCTCCCCACAGTCCTGGGAACCAAGGCACAATCCCGAATCCTGTAACAAAACCCTTGGCAGCTCCCCAGCCCCAACGCTCCTTTACTGAGCTCAGGCTACAGACCTACTCACGCTGCCAGGCCTGATTCCATGCATGGCTAAACATAAACTCCGACGGATCAGACATCTTGGGACTTAGGTGCTCATCTTTGATCTGCCATTCACTTTGTTCTGCCTCATTTAGCAAGAGGTACAATCTCTGTGCAGCTAGCAGAGAAAGCCTTACACCGGCGCTTTGAGAACTGCACTTAGGTAGTATCAGGATGGCAAAAATACTGCAACAGCCTTTTCCTGGAGGCTTCTCAGCTTTACATGTTGCTCCTTTTCTGGGATAATGTAGTTGAATGATTTGATAGGAATTTACAGATATAAATGGAAAGTACCATGCTGGGAGAGTATTGGAGGCTACTTGGGGGGTGGTGGTGGTGGTGTGTGTGCGTCTGTGTGTGACAGGGATGAATACATGGAAGCAAAGTTCAAGTTTTCTCAGTATCCTTTAACAAACAATTCTGTGGCTGTGGGACTAGAGGAAGTTCTTGCAGTTCTTGAGAAGTTAATCTTAACCCACTTATGCCACACATTAATTTACATCAGTCTTTACCTTTACCCAATGCTGTCTTAGTCTTGTAATAATTTAAACATGCTGTGTTCAATTAATGCTCCAGGAATCTGACTGAGCTCTGGGACAGGTTTTATGGGAGACACGAGCCAGTCTCAGTGCTAATGTTATGTCATCGTTAGCAGTATTACATAAAAATGTCCTTAAGGGAATGGAAGCGACCAGGGATGCTGAGCAGAGCACCCCTGTATCTGCCCAGTGACCAGAGAATCAAAGTGTCTGGCTTTGGGGCAGTTAAATCAAATCACAGCAAGATTTCATGGAGATATATGCAAAATACAAAAGAGAAATGTCTGCTAAACACCACAGCTTTGATCCATAATTACCAAAGTAGTTAAAACTAATACAGATTTACTTTTCAGCCACTTCTGAGATAGTAACATCCTAGCATCTCTTTTCTTCTCAGCATCTCTTTTCTTCTCAGCCATCTTTACTGGGTGGCATCAGGCCACAGCGCCCAGCTCATAAAGTGGGTGTAATATTGCAATCCACTTCTCACAGAACATCCTTAGTATTTTAACCCAACTGAGAGCTCTCTGCTCAAAGATACCTCATGGCAGGGAGCTAAATGTTATAGTGCTGCTGGACCAAGGGCTTTTCCTGGGATATTCTGACTGACTGATTATGAACCTGAGGTCGGGGACAGCCTCCTGTGCTTTCACTGCAAAGTCTTGGTATTGCTTCCTTCTTGCTTGGAGCGAACCTGTTTCCTTCCCCTCAAGAAAGGACTATTTCACTGAGCTGAAATGATGGCACCCAAAAGCCAGTCTTAGATGGCAAACCCCAGCCCATGGGTCACCCTGGCTGCAGGCGCTGTTCCCTTGGACAAAGAGTACTGGAAATGCTCCTTTCATCCCAAACCAGAAACAAACAGTATTGTGAAACAGCAGAGATCTCTGAAACAAACATAAAAGATCTGTCACCACCCACACAGTGCTGTGAGCTGTTCCACATCCCTCCCCCCTACTCTGAAACGCAGCTTTCACCCCTGAGAAGCTAAATCTGGTGAGAGTTTGGCTCTTGCATTTAGTTGGATACTTTGAGGAAGCCTTATTCACTGAAGGATGTATCTGCACTTGGTAGCTTGGGCCTCCAAGGTAGAATCGTCCTGTGTGATTTAGTCTGGGTGATCCTGCTCTGGCAGGGGGGTTGGACTAGATGATCTTCCAGGGTCCCTTTCGACTCCCAATGTTCTGTGATTCTGTGAAAAGTGAGCTGTGTCTCCTGGCATGGAATTAACTGTGTACTGGGGGAGGAATAGGGCTGATGGTGGAAACCACAGGCAAACAACAAACAGAGGGAGTTAACAGGGTAGTAAATGAACTCCTTGGTACTTTCCTACAAGAGCAACATATTCCACAACAAAAGCCCTCCAAGGCCTTTCTTCTCTTCTGTTGGAATGTGAAATACAGTCTTAATGAACACAGGGTGTTTCACAGAAGACAGCTGGACAGCAGCAGCTCATTTTGGAGAGCACAGCCCTTCCTATCTCCCTGCTCAGGTATCTCCAGGATCTGCTTTTGCAGCCCAGACGGAGCATTCT
The DNA here is from genome assembly GCA_013400835.1 of Zapornia atra. Classification (NCBI taxonomy): domain Eukaryota; kingdom Metazoa; phylum Chordata; class Aves; order Gruiformes; family Rallidae; genus Zapornia; species Zapornia atra. The sequence goes on along the minus strand of VZTU01000056.1, from coordinate 610,945 downwards.
CCTGCCCAGGGTAAGGACTCCTGCTCCCCCCACCCTGGAGCTTCCTCCTCTTGCATGGCTGTTGGGGCAGGACAGGGGCTGAACCCTAGTCTCTCCCTAATGGGATTAACCTCCAACCGGTTTGCTCCTGAGCAAGCAGCAGGAGAGCAGCCGCTCTGCAGGAAGCTGGCTGCGCTCCTGGCACTGACGCACAGGATCCCAGGCTGCAGGGCTGGAGTGTCCCAGGAGAGGCTGTGACAAAAAGCAGGTCATCATGCCCAGCTTTCTTCCATGACTTCAGGGTAGCAAATTGCTTTTATTAGAAAACAGAAGGCGAGTGCCTTATCTAATCCCAGGGCCAGGCGGCTGGAGCCCGAGGAAAGGCAGCTGCTTTGTGGGGAGACCACCAGGAAGACAATACGACTGAAAAGCCAGTATACATTTAATGCACTAGGGAGAATGTCTGTGCCACAGATGCCTTGCATGGGATGCTTGGATGAGAGATAGATGCTCACAGGGCAGAGAGAAATTTCTGATGCACAAAACCTCCCCCTTCAGTGCCTCAAATCCTGCACTTCTCTGAAAATCCAGCCTTAAATATCTCTGGCTAAGGATGCAAAACTTGAAATCCCCTGTTTATCTCCCACATATAGTCAATGCTTTTGACATCAAATATAAATCTCCCAGTGCTGACACCCTTCCCCTCTGCTGACATGAGGGACGGAGCTCACACACCCAGGGGGGTGTAATCCAGGGTGCCCTGCTTACACCATGTCCCTGGTACAGGGAAAGGGAGCTCCAAAGTGTTCTTGAGCTCTACACACCTAACGGGAGGTGCAGGTGATATTTCACTTCTCCATTGCAAATGCAGTGAGTCACCAAGCCAAGGATTTACAGGAATTGTCATGTGCTATGTGGAAGAATGATGCAGGGCAGAAAATTCCTCCCAGGATTTCCTACCTCAAGCTTTCCATTTATACCCGATTTTTCAAAGCCATCTTTAGAAAATCACCTCATCTTGACTGTGGATGTAGTAGTCTAACATGAGAAAACTTTTCATATGATGATTGAAAATTAAAGATGCACTCTGCATTCCTTCTTCACCAGGGCAGCTCCCTTGGCCTGTCACCAGCAGCTGCTGCTCACGTGGGCTGAAATTAGTACTGGTGCAAACTGGAGCAAAGGAAACGGAAGAGGCTCACTACTGATGCTCTAAGGTCTGCAGCAGACTAATTAGTGTTCAAGGCTATGCCATGTCCCCATCTATCACATTAATTGATAGATCGTAAACAAGTTTCTGTACAGAGTCTTGGATTAATTCCTGTGGAGGGCAACCTAAAGGATAAATTGGATTAAACAAAATTAGATTTGTACGGTCAGAGACTGCTGGATGTCTCTTTTAGTCTCTCCTGCAGATGCTGGATGTAAATAATTTAGATCCCTCACAGAGTTGAACTGGTGGTGGTCCACACCCATTGATGGGGTGATGCTGGTTTACACCAGAGGAGGATCCAACCTGTAGGACTATGCCTGTCCACCTCACATAAAGTTTCATACTGCAGTCAGATTGTACCAGATTTGTTAAAATACATTTGAACACACAAGAAAATGGGCCAGGGGACATGGTGGCCCTTTTCCCTGCAGCAAGGAAGACTCGGAGCCTCCCTCCTCTGATCCAGCCACGTCTGCCCATGCTGACAGGCTGTGATGGCATGAACAGGCCTTCAGTCAAAGAGGAGTTTTGCAAGGCAGACCATGAGTGAGGAAAATCTGCTGAAACACCAGAAGGGCCATGGGTCCCATACTGGTGTGCAGAGTGGTCCATGCGCTGCGTGTCCCAGCTATGGAGTTTGGTTACTCTGCAAGACTTTCCTCCTGAGGCAGGTAGTGGTCTGTGTCATCAAGTCACGACGTCACCAGTCATGTTTCATGCCAGCTTGGCTGGCTGGTTCATGGAGGGGGAAATAAGACTTGGGTGTACCACATCCCTGCCCAAGCTCTGCCCCTCAGTTGCTCAGGGACACTAATTATTAAGGAGGCTTTTGCTCTGCTACTGTATAATTATGCAACGCACAGTCCAAGCCTTAATATAGCTCTGAATAAACTCCTTTTGGTTTTCTCCTGTTCTCTGAAGAGACTCAATCTTGGAACTAACAACTGAGCAGCTGTCTAGAAATCAGATGTGTATTGGACACGGGGTGGATGCAGTGCCTGGGCTGGAGTTACTGCCCAGGAACTCTTGCAGGAGGTCATTGTCTTGGCACGTCTGTTGCCTTCAGTTTTTGAACTCAGGTTCTGAACTCAGAATAACTACCACCACAGCAGTCAGAAGGTTGCGTTTGCAGAGGGGTGAGGCAGGGGTGCACATTTTGGATCATGCAGTAGAGGCAGTGTAGGTGGAAGGACAATGCTGACTGCTGGTTTGGTTCCGGTTTAGAAGCACTTGACCATCACTGGGGCATCAATTTCAGCAAAGAGTGTGTTGCCCTCTCCACCATCAGGGCTCTCCAGCATATGAACTTGCCGAAGGATCGCTGCTCTCCTGATGCGCCCCAGCCCCCGCTGTGCAAGGATGGACAGGATGTGCCCCTTCCTGCAGAAACCAAACAAGACCTCTCAGTCCCAGCAAGCAAAACCAGCCCAGAGGTTAGCAACCAATAGCTATGCTGGAGACAGAGCAAAGCCATGGCAAAGCAATGGGGAAAGTCCCCTCACTGAACTGGAGGAGCCACCAAGATGGGAGTCTGCAGCTTGCGGAGGTCCTGAGCTGGAGAGCACCAGCTCCCACCACCCTGCACTGGTGGGACACGCTCCTGCTGCTGCTGGTGCTTCGGGGAATTTCCTCCTCTGTCTCCACACACACATACACACACACAGACACACACACGTGACGCCTTTTGCAAGTCTTCCTGAGAGGCTGCAGACCTTTTCTTTAATGATTATTTTGAGTTGAGTAATGAAAGTGCTAATATTTAGAAAGCTGACAGGCACTAATTAGATTACAGCTAGGAAAGCCAACTTGGAAACGTACCCTGTTCCAGTAATCTTAGTATATACAAATTCAGCAACGTCTCCAAGAGCTCAGGGGAAGAACTAACAGACACTTCAACAGGAAACAATGCAGGTCCAGCAGGTTCCGCCTCGTTTTCCAAACTCAATTGTTAAAAATAATATTACTCAATAATGGAAAGCCAGGAAATAAATTAACCCAGAGGACAAGCCTTAAAACCTGGCTTGGCACTAAGGCTAATGATGAAAAAGTACCACAAATCACAGCCTTGTAAATGGCTTTTCTTCCTATAAAATGGTTTTCAAATAGCTAAGGCTGACTAGCCATCATTTACATCCCCCATCCTTCCCAGAACAGGCACTGCCTCCTTTGTCAGCTTCACCTGGCCACTGGGATTAAGGCTTTTTTTTTCCTTTTTTCTTTCTTTCTTTCTTTTTTAATAGGTGTGTTCACCTAGGAAATTAGTCAGCAACAATTATTCTTTTTCAAGTCCATGTCTTGAATTTCCCCACACAGATAAGCCGAGAGCATATCTAGCACTCCTGATTTAAATATACTTACAAAAAAATTCCAGCCTTAGTTTTTGAAAAAGGGAAATAGATTTAGTGCCATCTATGCTAGAGGGTGTGCTTAAGTGTTCTGAATAATATGTTAAATTTATGGTTTACTTTGATTGTATAAATATTATCCATCAGGAACTGTGTAACCCAGTGCAAAAACCTCTGGTCTTTTTCTGAAATGCTTCTGATGAAATGGATTTTCTTGGAAGCTGTACCACTAATATTTCTTCTCAATGATTGGTAGAAGAGGAGGCAACTTCTGCTATGCAGCTTCTTAGCTATGCACAAACAGTCACTTTGTTTATTTTTCCAGTAGCTGTAAATTTTGCAGATGCTGCTTTGGAACAGCAAAAGGAAAATACAAAGGAAAGAATTTACAATTTATTCAAAAATGTTGTGGTTTTGTTGAGGCCCTTTCAGAAACTGCAGCCAAACTATGTCAGTGTCTTTGGGGTCACTTTGAGATCTGAGCCTTGAAACAGGAGACAAACTACTTGTTCCAAAGCTGGAGCCTAAAAATTGGCAAGCTGGGCTAATACTGGTCAGGCATGGAAAAGCAGCCTGGAGCTTTACAGAGAAACAAGGTTCATCTGGAGCAATAAAATGGTATCCAGTGACAGGGCTCATGGGAATGGTTCAAAGCTGCGTCAAAGGAGGTTTAGACTTTAGGAAGCATTTCTTTACCAGGAGGGGAGTCAAACACTGCAACAGGCTTCCTAGGGAGGTGGCTGATGCTCCAGTCTGTCAGCATTTAAGAGGCATTTGGAGAATGCCCTTAATAACATGCTTTGGCTTTTGGTCAGCTCTGAAGTGATCAGATAGCTGGACTAGATGATTGCTGTAGGCCTTTTCCAACAGAAGTTATTCTATTCTATTCCATTCTATTCTGAAAAGGCTTTTGAGGTAACTTGTGTTCATTATGAGATCCAGCAGACAGGAAAAAAAAAGAGAAAGGATACAGCCATCAAGAAAAATAAGGTGGGATTCCCCCTGTTGCTGGCACCTTGACCTCCAATGTGTGGCTATCAGCTGACACGAGAAGCTGAAGAGCTTGGCTACTGCACGTGGCAAGCTAGTGCTGTTTGAGCTGGGGCCCAGCAGTTCTAGCATTTGCCGTTTCACATACCTGATGTCAGGATAATCCTGATGCAGGTCATTCACATGCTCCTTGATCTTGTCTTTTTTATTCTCCCCGATGATATTGGCAATGTGGTGTATGGCAGGAAGAAGCCAGTCGGAGTCAGAGCCCTGTGAAAAAGGGGGCATAAAGGGACATGAGAGGGGAATGCATCACCTGCAAAATGCCCTTTTACCTGTAGAACAGAGCACCACAGTGGGTTGCTTTTACTGGTGTAAGACAGTACTGCTGCAGGCAGGACAGGCTGCCCTTTGGGGGGCAGCATGCTGCTGGGGGGCAGCACTGGTTAACAATGGCAAAGCAGACCCAGGAGCTCTTTTGGACTCTGCACCTCTTCATGCTCATGAGCACCCCAGTAATTCAGACCCTGAGCAGGCTGGTGTGACTATGGTCCCCAGCTTTTGAAGGACTTCACATTCCGCTGCCTAATAGTTTTGTGTGCATGCAAACAGCCACTTTTCTCCCCATCACCTTCCTGTAGGCACAGGTGTGCCTCAATGGATCTTCTCGTTGGGCTTATCTCTGTGAGCTGTACCCAGGGCAGGGATGCTTCAGAGACAGGATGCATCCCACAGCCCAAGGGAACAGGCCCAGGACGAAGCTGCTGCAGGATGCTTCTATAGCACAAGAACCACCCTCCACCAAGTGCCCATGTGCCTGGGAGTGTGCTAAACCACCCAGCGCTGCAGTCAGAGAGCTGAGAGCTGAGCATACACAAGCCACTACTGCAGAGCAGCCACTGGCTGGAAGTCCACACCATGAACCTGCAGTAACCACCTTGCTTGCTCTCTTTTAAGTACTTTTACATTTCTTGAGGCTTGCCCTCCTTGAGAGCTTGCTGCCTGGGTCTCCAAGAAGCCAGATGGGGGATACTGCACCTCTGGGAAGGGGGAAGTCAGAGGATACCAGGAGGGAACTCACATACCTGATCAATGAGTGTGTTGTTAAGGATTCTGGCTTCCTGGTTCATCTTTTCGCTCACTCGCTGCCGTGTCTTCCCATCCATTTTCCGTCTGGGCTTGATGACCTGAATGATGTATTCCTTTACCGTGTACTTATGGACATGACATAGAAGCTCCTGGTTAAAAAACCAAACACACACGTCTCATGTTTTTTCTGTGGTTCCCATGCAAGGTCTGGGCACTGAGGGCAGGGGAAGCCCTCAGGTGCTCAGCAGCATCTAAGGGCATAGAGGAGATACACAAAAGCAGCACACCGTTGGCACACGCTGCCCAGGCCAGCCCTGCTGAAGGGAGCCAGCAGCTCGCACCATCTTGCTCCTTCACAGAGCAATGGCAGTGCCCAAGGGAATGCCATGGAAACAGCCCATGATTTTGCATTGTCAGCCTAGGTCCTTGGTCACAAAGGGGGATATTTAGGATTGTTTTAAAAGTAGGTTTTGACAGTGCTCACAGATTTTAAATATAGAGCCATTGTCACCTACCCATTCATTTCACAACTGCATAGATGTGAAAGGAGCACGTAAGTCTGTGGCTGATGGAATTACAATGTTCAGTGGTGATGTTCAGCAAGGCTTTGTGTTCCTCTTTAAAGAAATCACTTCCCATATTCAAACTACTGAAAGGAAAGATGTTGCTTATTCTCATGTGGAAGTATGGTTAACAGCTGAACTCCCCCGCATCAGCAGTTCCTGTGGTTAGAAACAGCCTTTGCCGACAGAAAGAAGTCCACAGGTTGGACCACAGCCTGCAAATGACAGTGGGACTCCCACAGCATCATTGCACCCAGGCATGGGAGCAGCCACCTACCTGGCCCTTAGGCTCCCTCATGTGCTGCAGGTGCTCGGAGAACTGTGAGACTGCCGATGCCAGTGAGCCCGGCTTTTCTTTTGCCAGAATCCAGTCCTTGGTCAGGATTTTCTTGAGGAGTGGCTGAAAAAAGACCAACTCACTGATGGGACCAGTAACATTCAGACTAGCTGATGCACTATCTGAAGGCACCCAGCAGTATGCCTTCTTTGGAGGGATTGAATTGAAAAGCACAGAGCACCAACAGCACACCCACTCTACATGAAGACACATGAGGAGGTAGCTACCAGGAGCATGGAGCAGGCTGGGTTTCCCTCTCTATCCCTGGGAATTCAGACCCATGCCTCCCTTGTCCGGGTAGGAGCCCCAGTGCAGACAGGAGAAGCATCCCTCCCTGAGCAGGAGGTGCTTTGGCATTAATGGCTTACTTGGGACACCTCATTTCATTGCTCTGTGCTGCTTTCTAATCCAACAGCTGTATTTCTTTAGGTATGTGGATGAAGAAACAGATGTGAATGCTAATCAGAGGAAGCTCAGGCATGGCTAGGAAAAGGCTGTGTGTGGCATGCAACCATGTGTTACATGGGTTTGCACCAGCTATGGGCATGATAAGCCACTTGTGAGTTAATCTGTTGGAAATTAGCCCAGTAATCCATCACCCTTCCAGCCTTTTCCACGAGGAAATCAAGCTCCTCCTGCTCACAGCACTTGCAGGGGACTGTTCTCTACTCCCTGCAAATACACATATCTACAAAGTCTCACTGGGAATTTCCTTCTCCTCATTGCTCTGATGTGGTGAGGGAATAATAACAGCTGGAATCATCCCTGACTTGATACCTCATAGTCAGTGATGATGTGGGAGCAATGGCACCATTTCCCACCTGCCCTGGGTACAAGGTACTCCTAACCAAGCGTCCCCAGCAAGCTATTTCTCATGCTGGGTCCCTAGAGCTGATGTGCCTCCACATCACAGGAACATCTGCTGAAGGTTTCTGGTGGCACCTGGAAGAGTCTCACCTAAAAGTCAAATTGAACACATCCCCTGGCTGGCACATCCCCTTTGTATTTTTCTCCTCTTAGCTCTCAGGATCTCTGCCTTGAGACTCCAAGCAACCTCCTTCCCAATGACTCTTCCCACTCGTGTTCTCCTGCTGTGCTCCCAGCCTGCTGGAGGGCTGTTTAGAAATGCTTTGCCTCACCCGCCCTCAGTTCTCACGGCTTTTCCCCTCTCTTACTCAATGGCTTGGCTTGCCTCCTTCCTCGCCTGCCCCTTAGGCTCAGAGACAAGCTCTGCAGTCACTGGAAAGTCCCCTTGGCCAGGCAGACTTGGCTGAGATTGGAGCAGCTGTGTGACTATCTTTGTTTCTGAAAGTTCTCTGTGATTGAGAAAGTGAATGGGAGGAGTGAAGAGGGGTGGGACCAAAAGCTTAATTTCCCTCATTTCTCATGTTATACTAGCTAGGGCTAGTGGACCCCCAGCTGGCTGAGCAGAGAAAGTCCCGTCTGCAGCACCTGGGCGACACAAACTGCATTGCAGCACTTCGGCTTTTAGGCCTCTTAACACAGGTTAAGCTGGTATCAGGGCTTCATCAGCTGATACCAGAGCCTTAGCATCCTCACACTGAAAGGCTCAGTCTTTCTTCACCATGGAAACAGCCTGGAAAAATCTCCTCTACCAGAAGAAATTCTGTCCCAAGGAGGTTGATGATGACAGATCTACAAATAAGTAAATCAATATGTTTAGGAAACAATTTGGCCAAGATCCTCTTACCTTTGTTTTTGTTTTTAATTTATTTAAAAAAATATTTGTGAAGTTCTCCGTCAGAGCTGCAAAAATCTTCTGCAGTTCTTCAGTATTAACTTTAAACACTCTTTCTAGGCCTGACCTAGAGAGAGAGAGACACCCACACCACCAATGAGTTAGTGTTAAAATGTAAACTATTACACTACCCTAAGCATTTCATCCAGATTGGTATCTTGGGTGTTATTTTAAAACAAATGTGTGCATCTAGTTCTTCCTCTTGGGAACACTTAATGGGTCAGTGACTTTTTTTTTCCTTTTTATTTTTTTTAATCCCCCCTAAACCTATACACTGAAAATTAGTCACAGCTGAATGTGCTTAAAAACCCACCGATTTCCTCATCAGGTGATGCAAAGCAGTTGCGTAGGCTGGTTACTTTTTCACTTGAGCAACACTTCTGCTAAATGATCTCCAGGTACCTGAGAGAGCACTGAGGTGTTTATGGGGTAAGAGAGAAGTGAATGATAAAGCCAGAGGAGGTAAAGCTATCGCCCCTGCATCCCCCAGGGCCTGCCTGACTCGTTCGTTCCACGCTGCATCTATCACTGACTGCTGGGGTGGTGAACTGTGGAAGTGGCAATCTGGAATTTCCTAGGAACAGTGCCTACTCCTGCCAGGTTTCCCACTAGCGAGGAAGAAAAGACAACTTCTGAGAGGTTAATGAAATCCCCAGAAGCATGTGGGGTCTTTGGGGGCATTGCAAGCACCTGGATTTCTTCTCACTTTCTATCCCTGCCGCTCTGTAACAGGCTCTAGGGGGAACCGAGGCAGCACCACAAAAACGCTAGTGCTCCCCGAGCTTCCCTGGATGTACTGCATCCACTGCAGTGACCACAGAGCAGGCCAGGTTCCTGCTACTGTCTGGTAGCTTATATATCTGAGGCTGCCTAGACAGGACTACAAAACACCTAAAAGCACCCCCCTCACCCCAGGCTGGGGGCTTAAGTCCACAGCTCCTGCTGAGTACCTGAAGTCTGGGTCCAGCATCCATAATACCATGCTGTTAGGCCACCTACCTCTGCCCAGAAACTCATCAACCCAGGCAGGCAAATATTTAACTCAACTCAGGAATAAACCCAGCGAAGCCCGTCCACCACCCAAAAGCTTGCCAGCTCCCTGCCTGGGGCTGGCTTCTCCCTTCACCACCTCTCCCGTCTCCAGCAGGGAAGGGGAGGGGGATTTTCCACCGGGGCAGGAAGAGGCAGAGAAAACCAGCTCCGCACCGAGGTTAAGCATTCCTGGAGAGACCGTGCCATCTAGAGACTTCCCGATGGTAGTGCTCGCTGCGGCTGGAGCCGTCGGCTCCTCTGAGACACCGCAACACGAAATACTCTGCATCCCCTGAGGGATATCCGGCCTACGGCATCCCTGCCGCGGGCGGTTCCAGGCAGCGATGCGGCAGCCTGGGCTAGAGAGAACAACCCAGGCTTTTCGGTGGCCAGACCCCTGGGTTGGCCTCTGAAGCACCATGTCTGCTTGGCAGGGGTGACCCCAGATGCTGAAGAGCCCCTGCGCCTCAAGAGCTGTGTCCCTGTGAGGCTGCAGACCCTCTCCTGGGGCAGGTGCTGTACAAACAGCCCCTGTTCCACGGGGCACCAGAGGGGTGCAGGCAGCTGCAGGGTGTGAACTACAAGGTCATCGTGTGCCACAGCACTGGGCTGATGGGCCAAACCCTGGGACACACACTGACTCCACCATCCTACTTATGGGGAGAGTGGCCCCACTCCCAGCAGCACTCTGGGCATACCTGTGTGTCAGGGGCCTTTTCAGCACATGGCTTTAAATAACTAATTCCTAGCACATGCAAAGCCCTAGAAGTTCCTGTGGCCAGCAGCGATGGTAAGGGGTTCATTTGCAGGTTGAGTGCTTTCACAGAGTTTCCTCTAGCCCAGTGCCAAAAGCAGCCTTCAGGCAACACTGCTGGGTTTATCCTGCTAGCCTCCAGAATGAAAAATGAAAAACCCTGCCTCAGAGGCCCAAAAAGATGGGCTGAAAGTGGGCTTAAAGCTTTCACATGAGCACTGGATCCACTCCCACCCCCATTTCTGTCTCTTCACCTTCATGACTTTTATCTGCATCTCTTGGAGAACATCCTGCCATGAGGTGAGGAAGGGCTGGAGGCTCAGCACCCAGCAGGACACCCCAAGGAACCTTGGTCTTTCCTTTCCAGATGCTGTCACCCTCCCAGACCCCAGCAACATGGTGGCTTGACTCAAGGGGAAGTGGACTTACGCCAGGTCATGGAAGCTGTTGACATAGGCAGCAAAATAAGGTACAAAGATGGGGCTGTCCTGGGCAATGCTCCATGCCATGAACTCTTCCCCAAACCTGCGGGAGAAGACACACAGGTAATGCTATCTGTGTGGGGACCGAGGATGGCTCATCTTCTGGGTACATGGAGATGTCAGGAGGCACTGGTGGCTGGCCCAATCTGTCCCCTCTGTATGTGGACATATTTTTTCTAGCTGTCATAACATGCGGGTGCAGTGGAGGGGAATAGATGGCAGATAATTACGGGTTTCAGGTGCTCTTGCCTGAGTGGGTACACAGCACTTTTGGAGAGATGCCAGGGATCTCAGCATGCCAAATCTCTGACTTCTCTTCATGCTGAGGGATTAATTGTGGCCGTGGTACTCAGGCTCATTAGCCTGGTCCTTCATTTCATTGACTTTTTGGGCAATATAATATGTGCCCTCTTAAGCACACAAGGAAAGGATTTATCTCAGGGCTGATTTTCCAACAGAAGGTGAGCAGGAACAGGGCAGCACACCTACATTTTCCACCCGTGACCCTAGTGTGGTGTGTTAGGTAGCTGTTTGCTGTGTGGGGCAGCTTTTACAGTTTAGACAGCTGTTTTACAGCCAGGTCCTTGCTGCTGGCAGGAGGCTGTGTGCTCAGGTGGGCTTTGCATGGTGGTCCCATTCTTTGTCAGGGTAAAGGAAACTGCTTAGGCTGGCATCAGCCCTGGCATCTTGGGCTTGTTTAAGAAAAAGCATAAGTTTCAGTGACCTTTTCATCTGGGAGCCCTTGCTGCCCCAGCTTGTATTTTACACCAATTTAGTTTAAAAGGGCAAGGGGAAAG
>VZTU01000056.1:504248-599578 GCA_013400835.1 Zapornia atra | reverse complement strand
AAGGGGAAAGGGGAAAGGGGAAAGGGAAAGGGAAAGGGAAAGGGGGAGGGAAAGGGGAAGGCAAGGCAAGTCAAAGTGAAAAGATAAAAAAAGAGAACAGATTAAATAAAAGGAGCAAAGAAAACCAAATGGGAGGGGGAGAAATCAAAAAAAAAAGGAAGAAAAAAAAAGAATGAATGGAATATCTGTACTGCATTTCAAAAACCTGGGCAGACTTCAAAGCCACGTTGCTGGTTTGAACAACCCTGCTTGTTCAGGTTATGGGAGACAAGTGTAGATCGCTGGGCTACTAAAGATAAGGGTTTACATGGGAAAGCATCGCTCTCAGTGCAGTTTGGACACCTGCCATGGCCCGGGTTCACAACCTCAGAGAGCAGCACTCTGGCTCCTCACTCTCACTCCAGCAAACCTCCCGGCTCAGCACCTCCCAGAGGTGGGAAACGTCAAAGGTTAATGTGAAATTATTTATAGTCTTGCTTGGAGTTGATTTGTGCCAAACAACCTTTCTCCTCTGCAGATTGCTGCTCCGGCAACGGCCGCGTACCTCCGAAACACAGCCCCGCCGGGGGGGTCAGACAGCATGTCGCTGTGCTTGGACCCTCTGCAAGCCAAAAGTCTTCCCTGGAGCATCCCCAAAGCACGTCACTGGGAGTAATGTCTGAGGCCATAACTCAGGGACTACCAAGTAGGCAAAGATCATTTCACCAAAGGTGTAGGGTCCTGTATCCCTTGGGCATCAGGTAGATTTTAAAAAGACTTGACAGCCCAGCTATTTTGCCTGGGTGAAACAGAGCCATTTCTCTGTCTATAGCCATGGGCTGCAGGAGAAAACCCTCTTGGCAGAACTCACCCCGAAACACCTGGATAATGTTTTGGGCAAGGAGGTTCTGGGTGTGGGGGTCCACAACTGCTGCTTGCATGTGGCTGCAGCTGCAAGCGACCAGCATCTGAAGCCACAAAGGTCCTGGATAGACGGGACTGCAGTGGTCCCATCCTTTTTCCATCCACCAGCTTCTTCCTGAAGCTCTGACCTCAGACTTTGGGACTCACAAGTGTCCCATCTGGGTCTGTTTATTACTCCCTCCAAGTTGTTTTGCAGCTTGCTCATTACTGGGCTCATTGTGATCTCTAATTCTCCCAGGAGCAGGCCCGTGCCTGCTCAGTGCCAGCGTCTGGCCCAGCGCATGGACCTTTTCCCTGCCTTTTTACCAGTGTGGGACTCATTTGGAAGGAATGTATGATGATGACCTTGGTATGAATTTGTGCAGCTCTGCCAGGCACAGCTCAAGCATTTTCGTTTCCAGGCTCTTGCTGATCACTCCAGATATCTTCATGTACTCTCCGATGATCTAGTAAGGGCACGAAAAAGCTCCAATGAATGGGAGAAGCAAAACATCATTCACAAGGATCTTGTGCAGCTTTGCTTAGTAAACATGACTCGCCTAGCAAAGGGGGAAACAGCCAACTTGTTGCCAGGAGGTTTTCATTATTCTCTGGCAGTTTTAAAAATAATAATCCAGAATGGGCCAAAAGGCACAAACTGATCTGTGGCATAATCATTCATCCCTAACGGCCCCATGTCCTTCTGCTGCCTGAGTGTGAGTTAGATGCAGTGCTGACTGGAGCCCTGAGCTGCCCTGGTGCTGTCCTCTTGTGGGGGAGTCAATCCCCAACACACTGTCCCCATGTCCCCATGCTGAGTGTGGCTATAAGAACTATCTCTGGGGGCCCACACAAGCCCCCTCCTCAGGAATGATACTGGGGCTACAGGGAGGGTCTAGCATCACCCTGAAATCTTGCTTGCGCTGGGGCTTCCTCCCTCATTCCCATTCCCACCACCCCAACTGCCTCTCTGGAGCGAGGCAGCCCCGCTCCAGTGCTTCCTGAGGCTCCCTATCCCTCCGCTAATCCGATTCAGACCCGTCTTCCTGGTGATCGCCCAATGTGTCATATTCCTCTGTGCAAAAAGAGCCACGGCAGTGGGCAAAACTCTTTGATTTCCTCTCTTTCTCTCTCCTTCTCTTTTTTTTTGGTATTATTTAATTGAAATGAGTCAACCCTTTGAGTGAGGAGAATGAATACAAACCCCTCCTGGATTTATTACCCTGTGGTCCCTAAAGCTAGTAGGAGCTTTTGGGTTTTGTACTGTTTAAATTGGAGTGGCTGTCACTGCCTACGGCCTTTCCATGGCTGCCACAGCCTCGGGACAAAGTTGCTCTTTCAGCCAAGGGGTTTTTCTAACAAACCTTTTCTTTCTGCCTTTTTTTCCCTTCTCTTTCTTCTTTCTAATCAAAGAGATTTAAGGAGTTTAAAATCAGTCGCCTATTATGTTGCTGACACAATTGACAGCAGGTTTAATTTGCAGCTAGAAAGCAAGCAGGAGAGCTAAAAGTTGTAATAAACGACATTTTCTGCTCTAATGTATTCTGCCAGCGCGTGACTAACATAAATTATCACAGGAGGCAGTACCTCCACCCCAGAAGGTAGCGATCCAGTTTTCCTGGAGCCACAGAGCCCTACACACTTTGCCCCAGCTAATTAAATACCGTTTGAATATCAAAGGAGACTGAGGACTGGTAGAGGTTTTCCTTCACTTCTGGGTAAACTTCCTTCTCCCACTTCTCCGTGACCTCCAGTGTCAGGATGTTTCCAAAACAGCTTTCAATTTTCCCCTAAATGTTAAATGTAGGAAGGAAACATGTAGCTCAGGATAACGAAACAAGTGTGAGTAAAGTGACTTGCTGCCTTTTGCTCTGTTGCAGGTGTACAAGGCTCACGTGTGCAGTGCAGAAAGATAAGCAGAGTCAAAGTTCTTTTTTAAACCCTGTGAAGTCTACACAGATTCCCAGGAAAAGNATCAAGGAAGAATCATTGTCCTGACAGGGAAATATTGTGTCAGCTTTTTGATTGTTTGATTGCAAAGTCCTCTAGCACATATAACACACAAGATCAGGATTAAAGATCAAGCTGGTCCTTCCTGGCAGTACAGCTACTCAAATACGTGGCAGTGCTGTTCAGTCCTGGCTGATAAATCCATCTTGTTGCCAGTGAGACAAAATGGTCCTTCACCAGCACGATGGAGCAATGCTGATTTTATTCAGCTGGGTACCTTGAGCTCACCTTGAACAGTGCCCTGTTTCAGAAATGGCTTGCAAGAAAATATCTGGAAAGCATGTCATCTGACACGGTGTCCCAGCCAAGGACAGCAGAAAGACACCTGCAGAAGGGGCATCCTCGGGGGAGCTGAACCATGGGGACATTCTCCTTTGGGGACATGCCCAAAGCTGTCTGCCTATAGCAAACCTCAGAAGTGCTGGAGGAGCTCCACGCTGTGAAAATAACAGCTTAAGTGCCTTTACACCTAACTTTACAATGCTTTCAATCTGATGAGTCCCAGCTATGAACTTTTGGTAAGCCTCTGCTGTACCGTATGGGTCTGGTACAGTGCAGGTTCAAACTCATGGTCCCAGAACTGGTGTTCAGGACTTTTTTGCTTCTGATTAAAGGCCATTCTGTGTGGTGCTGGCAGGACTCATCACCTGGTGGGGCTAGAAACCATGATGCAGCCATCAGAGACCTCTACTCAGGATCCTGGGGTCCCATACCCTCCCTGGGGGCCATGTGGGAACAAGGTCAAAGCTCTCACCTTTGCAGAAGTGATGTAGTCATTTTCCAGTTTATCCCAATCAGCAGGTGTCAACAGCAGGGACAGGTTTTCTGTCTTAACTTCTGGTTTGAGATCGGGGTGACCCAGAAAGAGTTCACTGGAAAGATTAAAAAGAGCAAATTATGTTGCCTTGGAGTGTGAGTAAACTGATGGAATATTCATGTGGCATGAGCTACATAATTATTAAGCCGTGAGAAATATACTTAAAGCTTAAATTGTGATGCTTGTTTTCAAGCTTTAACAAGAAAATCTTTCCTCACTATTCAAAATCCTAATTATTCAAAATCAAAATGATCTAAGGTTCCAGCCCACCTTAGAAATCATAAGACTCCTGAGTTGTTTGGACATGAAAAGTGCTATGAGAATTTACTTTTTTAAATAAACAACCTGAAGCTGATTCATTTGCCTACAAGCCTGCGAGATGCCTTTGAGGGTAATTCCTGTAGCAGCATGCAGTTAGCTGATCTCCCTGGCTCCTCTCCGGTGTCACATCACAGCTCATGTCGGCTTGTTATTCTCTCCCATGTGCTGCCCAGGGCTTGTGCTTCTCCCTCTGGGGTGAGAAACCCATTAGTAGCCCCTGAAATTGAACGTGCTGCCCTTGCAAACTGCCACAGACCATGGGTGGCACTGCACCCATCGGGGTGAAGGTGGAGAAGAGGGAGAAGAAAATATTCCTGCGCTCAAAGGATGTAGGGCCTCAGGTGCAAGCTGTCACCTGCTCAGCAGGTAACACAGCTGCAGTGTCCTACACTCTGCCTGCTTGTTTGCCTGACCACCGATATGGGTCCCCATCACCAAACCAGTGCCCAGCCTGCTGTCAGGTTTGGATCCAAGTGAGGATTGTGGTGTACAAGGTTCAGGCTGGTGCAGAGTGACTGCTCAGCAGAAGATAAAAGGCTCAGCCTGCTGACAGTGTCTTGGAGTCAATGTTCCCATGGTCATGCTTCAGATTTCCCAGAAAGGTACATCTGCACATCTGCAATACTGCAGAGCCCAGCTACTGCAGGACTCTGCTGCTCATTTAAAAGGACAGCACAGATTGAAATGTGAACTCTGTCATGACGGAGAGGACTAGCTCGATGCTTACCTGAGGAGCTTATTCCCCTCTCTCTTTTTTTTCCCATTTGTTTGAATTGTAGTATCAATAATGAGTTTGGGTGAGACAATTTCTTCTGTTTCGGGATGAAGTTCTTTTGGAATGGGAAAATCAAATGGAAAAAACCCAACCCAGGAAGGTGATTGCAAATTGTTCTGCAAGCTCTCAAGAAGCTCTTTCACAGCAGGTTAGAGAAATATGATGGAAAACCTTGCTGCTGAAGCTCATTTCTTCCCTCCTCTCCTGTAATGTTGGGGTGCAGTACAGTTCCCAGGGGCTGGGGATGTGCAGGAATTTCCCTCCAGACAAGACTGGCAGGGATACGTGAGGGAGAAGGGCAGTGAGTGGGAGTGACCTTCCTATAGTGGTCCTGCCGTAACACTTGTCAGCCAGTGCCAAGATGCTGAGGGGCTACAGACACATCATCAGGTCACCACACTGTAAATGGGGTTTTAGGAGCAACTGGCCAAGTTCACAGAAGAAGCCTGTTGAGGGCTGTTCAAAACAAAGACCACCTGTGATGCAAATGTCCCTGAGCCAGGCTAAGATTGTTCTAGGCAAGTGTTACTGCTCCTTGCCCTGCTCCACCACTGCTCCCTCCCTCCCCATTTCTTCCCTCTGCTTGACTCAGTGTTGGTCCTCCTGCCTTCACTCCCTCTTCTCTTTGTTTGAGGGGTGCCAGCAGGTCTGTGTTTGTCCCAGCCTTAGGCTTCTGGTACAGGCCATTCCTGGAGACTGGCTACTGGGGCAGACACAATTTTGCTCTGACATGTCTGTTCTTCTGTGCTTATTAGCAGATCCACCTCCCACGGATGTTTCCTTTCTTCTTCCCACCACACTGTGTATTTCGGGCGGGTTTTAGTCTGGGAGCTCTCTGAGCCCAGGGTGATGAGCTAGGGTCTCAGACAGTGAATAACTGAGAATACTGACACTCAGTGCCTGGCTGGACCTTCTACGAGTGCCTATCTTAGATATCTCATTCGGCTTTAAAACAGGCAACATCCAGTAGCACAGTTTTCATTGCTGTTGTGAGAACTTCCTGTCTCTGCTCCCACACAGGGTGCCCTGAGGATGGTGCTGGATACGTCTGTACAGCTCCCAGAGTATTTTAGCCAGCCCTGAATTGCAGGGATCTTTAAAAGGTCCTAAAAGCCACGGACCTCCCATTCAACCAGTGGATACATCTGAGCCAGAGCCTTTGTTTTAGCATGGCTAATTTCACACGGTAATGTCTTGGCACCTCCTCAAGATGACTCTGACCCCTAAGCATGCAGGGTAATGGGGCCTGCTTCCAAATGCATCACAGTTTTAATTGAACAGGAAGAATGCAGGGCTCCCTCACACGTCCCTCCCAGTGCCTGGAAAAGTCACTAAGCAGCTGCTGGACCTTGCAAAACATTTGCAGAAAGGGAGTAGGTTTATCAGAGCTGCAAGGAGGAGCTTCCTGCCATATGAGAAGAGCAAGTGGGAGAGGAAGGTGGAAACAGGGTAATTGAGATCTATGAAAAGCAACAAGTGTTTTAGCCACAAATCTTTCTGGCTCTGCTGTAGGAGTGACCGTGCCTCTCCTGCTCACTCAGGAAACTGAAATTAGTTTGGTGTTTTCAAAGGACCCTGTGGCCCTGCTGCTCTCCAGAGGAGGCTGAGGCAGCTTACCTGTGGTAGATGTTGGCCACCCAGTCGAGCAAGCAGTAGAGCTCGTTGAATTCCAGTGGTCTCTGGGAGATATCTTGCAAGTGTGAGGAAATAGCCTTGTGAAAAGCCTCCACATACATGTCACACACGCGATACTCCTCTGGATAGCACTTTTTTACTGATACCTTGATTTTCAGTAAGTCTTTGCTCAGGTTTTTCTGGAGGCAAGCTAGGTGGAGATCAAGCCAAGAACTCTCTTTTTCCTTTGATGCCATGGGTACCCCCAGGACTCTTTTTCTAGCACTCTTGTTGATAGCTTCCCTCCACTCTTCCCTCCACTTTCTGGGTGTGCCAAGCAAGTCTGACCCAGGACCAGCAGCATTACTTGTGTTAGGATGAGCTGCTTCTTCACGGGCAATTAAAGTCACCAGGGAGGTCAGCAAGGAATCCTCCATAGTGGGATGGTCCAGTGTTCCCATCACAATGGAGTGGATTGCATTTGTGATGGAGTTATAAAGCAAATCCACATCCTTGGATTTCCTCACAAACTCCTGGGGGTTGTCTTTGTGTTTCTCAGCATCCCGATCAGCTATCATCTCATCTTCCAAGTATTTGATACTTGCAAATGCTTCCAAAAGTTGTCTTTTCTGAATAAGATCGTTGATTTCCATTACTGCAGAAAGAATGGGGGGAAGGGGTTGGGATAAAGCAGCCGTTAGGTGATTGGCAGGTCAGTTACAGGACAAGATGCCCTACAGGGAGGCTTGGGGGGCTGCTCTGCTCAGGCAGGTCCCAGCAATGCCCCTGGGACTGACCCCACAACCTCCCCAGCTCCTGTTTGACACAGGAGAGGGAAGCAGTGGAGGTGCAGTCGTTGCAAATTGAGCCACATCTCTAAACTGCTGGTTTCAGAGGTGGGAAGCATCAAACAGACTGATCATAGCCCTGCAGGGAAACCTCGAGCAAGCGGGTAATGAGGCTGCACAGAGGGGCACAGGGGTCTCAGGCAGTATGAAACTGCCTCTGGCTCTGCCCTCTGTTAGTGTGGAGCTGCAGTGGGACTGGCAGCGGTGACAGCCTGTGACATACCCTCCCAGCAGTAGTTCTGTCAGCAGGACCCCTCCGTGTTTCCCTGCACACCGGTGTGCTGCCGCACTGGCCATGGCATCTCTGGGTGAAAGGGCATCCTCAGCATTGCCCAAGGAGGCAGGGAGGGTACCCAGGGGTCTGGCTGGAGGGGTGGGAGGGAGCCCAGCCAGCCAGCCAGACCCCTTTGGGCCCTCTGAGCTCCTGTGTCAGACATCTCATTAGATGGCCATGTCTGCCTCCAGCCTACCCACCAGCATGTCCTCCAGAGATACCAGGGCCATGGGGGGAGCAGGATACCACCTTGGGCATGCTCCTGATACATTTTTGGGAACACTCCTAGTTCTGATGTAACCTTGGGCAAACCCCAGGCTCCCTTCTTGTCTTGAGTTTGTGCATTATCAAGTTTTCCTATGACACATCCCATTAATGTCACAGCTAAACTGGCTCCTGCATTTCTGAGGGCTGAGCAGAAGTTGCTGGTGATTTGCATTATGAGGATTCCTTGAGATGCAGGGACTGCAAGCCAGACTGCAAGCCAGAGACTGGCCCACCTATGGCTGGCCACCCTTTCCTGCCTCTGCCTACCACAGCAAATGGGCTCTGAAAGATGCTTCTTACCTGTTCCAGACATTTAGATGTTCTGTGAATGCTTGTGGTTCTCAGTCACCTCTCAACCAAAGAGAGGGACTTCTGAAAGACCAGAAGCCACTGCTTCTCAGCTCTGCAGTTACTGCAATCTGCAATAACCCTTTGACTGGGGAGTGGGGAGGGTCTCTGGGTTGGTAGTCCCAGGATTTCAGCATGAGGAAACTAAGAAACACCAAAATATGTCAGGTAATTGAAGTTCACCTGTCTGGGGTGGTTGAGGGTTGGGTGACCTGGGGGAGATTCAAACCTGAGGATGCTTTTTCCTAGTGCTCAGGTCTCATGTGGGCTTTCCCCACCTTCTTTGCTGTTGGTACCTGCTATCAGTACTGGTTGGTGTTGGTTGAGACTGGGGGAAAGTCACCAAATACTCTTACCCTCAAAATGGCTGAGGTCTACTGCGTTTCCCATTTCTTTTTCAAAGCCTTGCTGGTGCAAGAACCACTGCCTATTGTCCAGTAAAATAAGAAGTATTTGCCATGTGTTGAGGAGATCCAAGTGCACTGTTAGCTTTTGAGATGCTCCAGGAAGCTCTTGCCATGTCCAGCATCATAACAGGCTCTGAACAGGAGACCCCATTGTGATACTGAGCATAAGGAAATATTAAAGAGGAGAAGAGAAAGTGTATTATTTTGGCATATGTGGCCACTGCTTCTGGGACATACACATGTAAAGTGATATGGAAAAATGAGAGAGCACTCAAAGAAGATATGGTTCATAGCCCATAATTTATGCCCTGGGGCTTGGCTGCACACAGATTTTTACCATATGTGCCAAATAATCTGTGCAGCATAAGAGTATCTGTATGAAGGCAGAAATACACCAAACAACCCAGATACTGATGCTGCATACAATACATAGAGCTCTGAGTGCCTAAGTGGAGGTACAGTTGCTTCTGCACTGAGAGAGGAGGGAGATCATGCCAATTAACTTAGTCTCTTCTAGATAAATTAATGTAAAACCTGTGTTTGCACAAGTGCTTGCCATGAGAGAGTAAAGGAATACATTCTGTTCTGTTTGTCAAAGTGAGAAAACACCATTTAATCACCATCTAGGATAATTATTCAGGGAGGTGATATTGGGTGCTAAATGAATCTTTAATTTAGCAATACAAGATCAGCCAGCTGGTAGTTGAAGGAAGACAATTGGAAGGCAATTAACCATTATGAAGCTTAATGGTGCACATGGTGGTGTCTCCATCGCTTGCCATATTTATCTCAGGATGGGGTGTGTTTCTGACAGAGCTGCTTTAGTCTCGGCCAATCACGAGTTACTGGGCACAGGATGAGTCTTATTTGTGCAGCTCCTCAGCTTGTTTGTTGCAGGAGATGAAAAGGGCTTATAGTAACATTTTCTAACACTATGACCCTTTGAGAAGAGACTAGCAAGGTTTATGAGACGGGCTCAGATTCAGCTTACCAACCTCAGAGTGTATCAGTGCAAAGCAGTAGTTAACTTCATGGCACAGTAGAGCATGTTACAGCAGTGAGACAACGTCAGCCTGATCAGTGTCAGCTGATCCCCACAACATCCTATGCAGTAAACCAAGAATTTACTTCTAGAAACCATAAAATCATAGAATACCATGTTGGAAAGGTCCTCAAGGATTATCTGGTCCAACCTTTCTTGGCAAAAGCACAGTCTAGACAAGATGGCCCAGCACCCCATCCAGCTCAACCTTAGAAGTGTCCAATGTTGAGGAATCCACCACTTCCCTGGGGTGATTATTCCAATGTCTGATTGTTCTCATTGTGAAAGATTTTACTCTTGTGTCCAATTGGAATGTCCCCAGGAGTAACTTTCACCTGTTACCTCTCATATTTTCCTCGTGAAAAAGGAGTCTCCATCTTCTGTGGAGCCACCCTTTAAATACTGGAGCATGGTGATTAGGTCTGCCTAAGCCTTCTTTTCTCAAGGTTGAACAGACTCAGCCTCTCAGCCTTTCCTCATATGACAGGCTTCCTAGTCCTTTGATCTTCTTTGTGACCCTTCTCTGGACCCTCTCCAGCCTGTTCACATCTTTTTTATGTAGTGGGGACCAAATCTGAACATTATATTCCATATGTGGCCTGACAAGCACTGAGTGGAGTGGGACTGGGCAACCTGAGCTAGTGTAGGGCATCCCTGCCCATACCAAGGGAGGTGGAACTAGATGAGTTTTGAGGTCACTTCTAATCCAAACCATTCTGTGATTCTATAATGTCTTCTTTATCTCTGCTGGTGATGCCCTTGTTGGCACAACCCAGCATCCTATTGGCTTTGCCACTGTAGCCCACTGTTAACTCATACTGAGCTTGTCCACCAGGACCCCTAGGTACCTTTCCACAAACCTGCTCTACAGCTGGGTAGATCCCAGCCTGTGCCAGGGCCTATCAATTTGTTCAGGTCAAGCTCCTGTAATAGTTCACATGCCAACTCTTCCTTTACTGATGGTGGGTCTCTGTTCACATCAACCTGGATTTTTGTTCCCCAGGCCTGGTAGGTTGTAGATTGAGGAAAGGTCAATGTAGGTTAAGAAGAGGTCAAGCCATGGTGATTAATGTCCTGGACGTATTGTAGTACCTTTGCCTTGAGAAGGTGGATGAGAGTGGTGCTTAAACCAAGATCAGAGTCATCGCAGTCTGCCCGCACTCGAGGAAAGGTGAAAGCTATGCTGAAGGTAGTTAGTGTAATTTGACTAAGACTTATTTATACAAGGCTGACAAAATGCTTAAGAGTTAACTATCCTGGGGAAACCAAACCAAACAAACAAAACGCTGCTGTTGTGAGAAGAGCAGATAAAAAGTCAGCATAAAACAGCAAAGGCATCTGTGGAGGTCCCTTTGCAAGGCAGTCTCTAAAATTAAGAACCAAGGTGAAGATGCCAAACCAGAGCACACACAAACTATCTTTTTTCCCCATCAAGGCCCTGCAACAACCTATGGAATGGTCTGGGACCTTCGATCTCAGAGCTGAAGAGCAAAAATTGTGCAGAAGTGCACTGCAGGCAATAGTGTAGGAATAGCACACACCACACTTAGAGATAATTGTCAGGCCAAACTGCACTCAGCAGAGGTATGTGTGATGGGCAGTATGCCCATGGATATGTAAGTCAGCAGGCTGATGCACTGACAGGCAGGTTGTGGATATGGTTAAACTAATGAAGTGGAGGCTACTGAGCTACAGGCAACCTGCCCAGACTGGGGCACGTAACACCCCTATGAGTTTGTGCAAGGGGTGACACAATTGCCCCTATCCTGTAATGGGATGCCAGGTCTTTAGCACCTCAGTTGGACCCAAGACTTGCAAAGTGTAAATTGCTTGAAAGCTATACATACCCTACCAAGCAAATTGCACTGGTGTTTTTTCTTCTTACCTGAAAGAGGTTTTCCTTGAATGGGCTCTGCTTCTGTCTTCTCACCAGTTTCCTCTGTGCCACTGCAGACTGTGGTTTTGTTTTCCACCTTGGTGAGTCGCAAAGAAAGCCGTTTTACTTTCCAAGTGCCAGTACCTTCCTTTCCTTTCTCTTTCTTTTGACTTTGCTTTGATTTCCGGATGGTTAACATTGTTTTAATACCTCTTTCAAAGAACCCACTGTCCCTGCTGTGCCAAGTCAGGCTCAGTTCTGAAGCGACCGTCTTTTCTTCCCCTGCATGGTTCATCGGAAAGGCTGGTTCTGAGGTCATGGTCCCTGTGTCAAACTCTGTATTTCGACTCATTGGGTTCTTTCAGCAAGGGGGTTTCCAAACAGGCTGACACTAATCACTGAAATGCACAACAACACAGCAGAATTAGATGAGTTGTTCATAACAGGGTATTACTGTCTCCGAAGTCAGGACTGAAAATCCAGCCCATCCCTTTCCTGTGCCTAGTCCAAGGACAAAGCAAGTTGTTCTAGCTGGTAGCTACTGAAACAATCCCTCTACCCACATACACCAGGTGCTGGCCTGCTTGTAGCTCTGAAAAGCTTTGCTTAATTTCATAAATCAAGCAAGTGGCAGCTATTTCTCCAGCACCAAGGAATCACTAAGCGTCAGAGTTGCTGAAATCTGTGTAAACATGCTGTTTCGGTCGGTAACGAGGTATGCTTGTACTTTCGATTCTTCTAGGTAGATGTCCAGCCATGTTGGAACGACCCTTCCACGTCTTGCTGAAGTATTGCCATTTTCTGATGTGGACACAGCAGATCTGGGTCATGCTGCTGCTTCTGCCTTGCTCAAGCCGTCACCTGCTGCTGCTGCTGCTGGAAGGTGGCTGAGGGGCGAGTGGTCTCCATCAGCAGGCAGCTGAGCTCTGCTCTAACCCTCCTCCATCAAACAATCCCCACACTCTGAATCAGCATGGGAGGCTGTGCGATGCAATAAGGGTTCTCATCACTCACCCTGCCTCCTGGTGTGCTGAGAATGGGTACCTCTAGGGCCAAGCAAACCCCCATGTGAGCTGCAGGGGATTTCAGATTTCAACAGAAATGCTCCTTGGACTGTAATCACATCCCTTGCACTTGCTCAGCTCCTGCCCTGCTACAGACAGATCGGCTCCCTTCTGCCCACTGTTAAGGGCTGGCCCAGGTGCTTGAGAAGGGGTTAGAGGGAGAGGTTTTGTCTTCTTTTCCCTCCCTTGCAAAGGGTTCTCACCAGGTGACCAGCTAACACAGCCTGCTCACCAGGATGTTGTGTGCTGCAGAGCTCTGAGGACTGAAAATGCTGCATTTCCCCACAGCAGGTTCAAGGCAGCTCAGTGATCAGTTTAAATCATTAGAAACAGCTATTGCTTGAGGTCACCCAGGAACTGCCCATCTCAGGTCTGTCCAACTCACAGGAGCCAGACATTGAAATACAGTGGCTGTGAACAAACATGTTGGGACTCTGGAAATACATCTCAGCCTTTCTCTATCCGAGAGAAAGACAGTTTTGCTCTTATTGTAGTTATTTATTGCAAACTGCAGGGACTGTAATTTCCCATGGGTTTGCCAACCCTGCATTGCACCCTCTCAGGGGCTATTTAATTATTCACCCCCTTGCTCAGGAGCTCACCTTGTCACAACCCATACAGAGACTGGCACCCCTTTTTCCAGGGATTTCAGTAGGAAGTGGGATGAGTCCCTAGCTCGAACCTCGCATGGGGGCTCTGTGGCTGGGACAGAGCAGCAGCACGGATAGCAGGGGTGAGCTGTGCAGTAGAGGGAGCCAGGGAAGGAGGACCATTAGAAGCAAGGAAAGAGAAGGGTTACATACCCCAGTACCCACCAAAACGATCCTCTCTGCGGTGAGTTGGGATAGCAGGTGTGATCCACAGGAACCGAGGGCAGCTCCTTGCCACAGGAAAACCTGGACAGACGTGGTGGTGGGCAGGCAGCGCTGCAGGACAGAGATCCGTGTGAGCTCTCCTCTCCTCAGCTGGTGAGAACACTGTCCCACATGCCCACACTGGCGGAGGGGCTCTGTTGGAGCATGGCACCTCTCTCCATCCTCCTTTACTCTCTGGGAAAGGGTGTTTGGAAGTGAGAAAAAAAGAAGTTCTACCTCACCTGCCCAAGACCATCAGCAGCTTTGCCTGTTTGCTC
Organism: Zapornia atra; assembly: GCA_013400835.1. Classification (NCBI taxonomy): domain Eukaryota; kingdom Metazoa; phylum Chordata; class Aves; order Gruiformes; family Rallidae; genus Zapornia; species Zapornia atra. The sequence goes on along the minus strand of VZTU01000056.1, from coordinate 585,901 downwards.
CCCAGGAGAAACTCCAGCACTGTTTCACTTTCATTACGTCTGAGCATGTAGAGATAAAATGTGGGGGAGAAATGCTGTATAAGCTGTGAATGTTCCAGTTAATGTTTACTCTACAACAGGAGATGGAGGTGAGACCAGGGCTCAGCAGTGGAGCAAGCTGCTAGGCTGAGCCGCCTGGGGGGAGAAGCATTTTGGCATCCTGGTCTGGCCTGGTGGGGCAAAGCCCCACTGCATCCAGGTGTGGGGGTTCAAAACAGCCCCAGAACTGCTGTAAAGGGATGGCTGTATTGCCCACCCCCCTACCCCAATGCCCATTTCTGAAGGTCATGGGAAGTTCAGTCTTGGTAATGATTGACATGCGTGGGTGAGGGATTGAGATTGAGAGGGCCATGTTCTCCAGTTATATATTTATATATTCACCTTCCCACTCCTCACTTTGCCCTGGGGGCATTTGTTTCCATGAGGAGGCTGGCCCTGGATCCTTCCATCCCCATAGCATCTGGGCATATCAGAGGCAACTCAAAGTACAGGATGAAAAAGATGCAGGGGTCTGGAAGGTTGAAAGGGCATTAAACACAGTCACTTGGCTTGTCATTGAATGGTGTAAGTAACTTAATCCTGTGGAGCCCCCAGTGCCTGTACTGTGCCAAGCCAGGCTGTCCAGCTGGGCTCACCAGCCAGTCCCAGGAGGCTGAGCCCTGGTGTCAAGCAAGAGGGATAAATCCAGAGGTGCCACTGTGCCATGAACAAGATGCACTCCTTTGCTTTAGGACCTTCCCAGCATGTTGCCTATCAGTGCGATAGGGGAGATCAAAGGCTTTGGTGAGGGATCGATGACAGAGTCCTGTGGCATTTGGATTTTGTACTGTGGAGAGGAGAACAGAGGGGTTCATTACTTCCCTATGGCTGTGTCCAGATAATGGAAAAAGTAGGGTGGGAATAATTATGATCAACTCAACAGGGAAGAGTGGCAGTGCAGAATGACGGGAAGATGCCCTGATGGCAAGACGAAGCTGGGCAGAGTATCATTTGGGGCTGCCCCGTTGTGTGGGGGGAGTCCTGCCTGAAGCCTCCTCCAGCAAGGTGCCCCAGTGCTGAGCTTTTCATCCTTGGGCTCTTCAAGGCCACATTTAAGCTGGAGTCTGCCCTGCTGTGCTGGGGAGAACTGCAATGGGTAACGCTTCCGCCGCTCCGGCAGGTGACTACAGGGACAAAGGGAGGGAGATATTTACTCAGGCGCATGCTGAGGAGTTAAAAGCTCAGGCACAAATTCCTAATTCTTTCCATCTTGATCATTGATTTCGTCCTCTGCCAGGCCTTTATGGTGCTGTTGGTTTGTAGAGACAAGCTTGCTCTGAATGGGGTGCAGCCAGAGCAGGTGGCAGGCCTGACATAGGTGGGGGCTGATCTGGACCTCTCTGGCAGCTGGCAGCTACCCCAAAACATAGCTAGCACCATGGCCTGCTGGGATACTAATAAACACAACTTGGAGGGGGCTCTGCACCCCACAGTTTAGGTCACCTCTCCCCCCACAGCTCTTCCCAGTGCTTTCCCCCGTCATCAGCTCTCAAGGAGCATGCCCACTCCTGGAAATAACATCAGGGCAATGCTGATTCCAGGAGTCTGGCCCCAGAAGGTCATGAGAACTTAAAACCTTCTGTGTTGTGCAGATTTTTACTGTTTTCCTTAAATTTTGCTGGAAGGTCATAACCCTCAAAGTAGCTGTGAAGGTTAATTTTCTTTAGAAAGGAAACCTAAGGATTTCCTTACTCCTGGAGGGGAGTCCAAAGAAAAAAAGGTGAAGGTGGGTGATGATAGGATACTTCTATCCCTTCCTACCCTCTGTAGCCCCTGGAGAGAATAGTCTTCAAGAAAGCCTGGTCCCTCACATGTCACTATTAACAGCCGTGCGGTACCAGGGTGTGTTTTCTCAGCAGCACCATGGTGGAGCTGGTGAGCACTCAGAGAACTATGCACTAAAAACTTGTGGACCTTAATGCCATGGGAAACACGTGGGCTCCACCCTGTCCCCGCTAACCACGGGGCATCCAAGCCAGCCTTGCTAGGTGTGGCAGGCCCCTGATGCTCCTCCATCCCTCCCAGGCACCAGGATGGCACAGCCCTCTGATGCTAAGCTCATGACCATGCTCTTAATTTGACGCGGATGAATGAACTGGAAAGAAAAGCCAATCTTAGCAGTAGGTGGCCTCCAACTGATTTTCCCCATCAGTGTGTTGGGTTGTCCTCTGCTCAGCCTTTGCTGAGCCACCCACTGATACAGCGACAGCCGCAGAGCATCCCGGCTGTGCCAGCCTTCGTACCCCAGCCTGCACGCGGTGCTCCGTGCGGCTGTTCGTCCCCTCCATCAGCAGAAACACATGTTCCAGAAAAGATCTGTCCATCTGGAAGAAGCATCATGAAACCGCCTTCCACCCAGCAGCACCAGCTTAATTGCTTCCGCCTCACAGGCTTTCAAACACCTACAGCTCCTGTGGCTTCCCCTGTGTGCGAGTGCTGTGCTGTGGCAAAAAGTGACAGCCTCGGGGCCTTGGGGGTTTCCATGGCGACCCAGCCCAGTTCTCCATCCATTATGCTCCGTTTGTGAGAAAAGGGATTTTTCTTTTTTCCTTCTTGATGCAAATTCATCGTCAAGTCCAGCACATTTGCCCCTGGTTCCCATGGCCGCTGCCCATGTTCTCACACATCCTGGAGCCAGGATGGGACCTGGGAGCAGGGTCCTAGCCTGCTTGCCCTCGGGGTCTGGTCCATGGCAGAGGGGATACACTCAGAAATGTCTCCACTGGGTCCTGTTACACAGCCCTGTGCTGGTTTTGGCTGGGGTAGAGTTAATTTTCTTCACAGTAGCTGGTACAGGGCTGTGCTTTGGCTTTGTGCTGCAAACAGGGTAAGATCAACTTTTCAGAGATGTAGATAATAAGGGCAGCAAAGGGGAGTTAAACACATCTGGGCTGTTTCAGTTTAGAGGTCTCAACAGGTTTCAGCAGTAGGGGGGATGGCTGGAAAATGGGAGGGAATAACTTGCCCTCCATCTCCAGTGGGGAGAGGACACAGTGGTTTTCTGCCTGCCAAAGCTGCACCACCTGAGATCTTCAGTAGGGATTCGGACAGTTGTCTGAGCAGCAGTTTAGGTGCAGGGCTCCTGTCCTGTCTGCCTTGTACTTGGGGCAATACCCCTCCAGCTGTGGCCAAAGAGAAGGCACGGGATCCCCTGCTGCCTCCTCCCTCCCTCTGGGGCTCAGGGTCTCTTCCCAGCAAGTATTTGTGCGGCTTGCAGATGTCACTGGCCCTTGTGTTTGCTTGTCTTGTCCTTGTTTTGGCTTAGTCTGGTTTTAATGGCCACAGCTGAAGTAGGACAACCTCTGGAGCATGTTGCTGTTCCCCCTGCCTCAGTTTCCCCACCTGTGAAACACAGGTATTTGTTTTAGCCTCATTGGGAAAGCCATATGGATGAGGCGTGCTGGATGATCTCTTGCTATCAGAATCAAGGTGTTTCTGATTTCCTTGGCCACAGTGTGAAGGGCAAGCACAGTCCAAAGATAAAGGGGTGTCCCTGGCCATTGGCTCCCTATGCCCTGCACCCATTAACCTATGTGATGTTCTCACATTGCTGTTTTACTTCCTGACCCTTCTGAATATTTGGTTTGGGCCTTGTTTGTTCCCTTTTCCCCTTTCTGCATTTATTAATCATATTTATTGCTTTTCAGCTTATTTCTTTCCTTTCATTGAACACCTGTGGAGCACGATGAGAGACTCCAGAGGCATAGTGCTGCTTGGTGGGGGGGTGATAGGCAGGGAAGGGGGGCATGGGGGACTCCTGCAAACTGCTCCACAGCCCTGAGGTTTTCATCTGCTCCAAGTGCCATGAGAATATATCGCTGTGGCTGTACAGAAATTCCATACCAGATCCCTGCTCCCAGCCTCGGCAGCCCAACCGGCATGGCCTCAGTGGGGTGTGCTGTAACCCGCTGCCTTTCTGCAGGCTTCAGTCACATTGTGGTGGGGCTGAAATCTCAGCCTGTGAGGGGGGGGAGACCCCAGAGCTGCAGTGATTTATCGCAGCAGAGAAACTGGCTTGATATTTTTAATGGCACTGTTGGTGATGGATGAGGCACAGGCATGCTCAGAGGCTGCACGTGCCTATGCAGCCATTGCTGGCCGGCGGGTGCTTTGCAGTGGAATGAGAAGTATTGCTTCACCGGTGATATTTTTCTTCCTGTTCTTAGGCTGTAGGGGCAGGTGGGGGAGGGCTGAGCCTTAAACTGCTATGCCTGTTAGCAGGGAAGAAGCAGGTTACGATTTGGAGACTGGCTTTTGCAGAGAGGATGCTGGCCCCCAGCTTGAGTGAAAGCATTTGGAAGATGAATTTCTGCACAGCACGAGAGTGTTGCCCCGGAGAGGAGGGTGCTCCAGACCCAGGGATGGGTGTGTGATGCTGTCCTACATTGTTTATGTGTAGCCGTAGAAAGAGACCAACCACTGGCATTAGTAAATATTAAACTGGGGAACAAATCCCTGTGTGCTCATTTCAGTGTGGAAAGGTGGGCCCGGAGGATTTTCCATGAGAGCTGCTGCTGCTGCGAAAGCCCATTCTAGATGCTTTTGAAGGATAAGCATCAGAGTTTTCTCTCCCCTCTCCCAGAAAAGGTGTGAAATAGGCCTGTGTAAACAGGCTCTCTCATACAGGTTTGCTTTGGGTTTTGGTATAATGAAAACATTAACACATCCAGCAAGCTACCAGCCCTGTACGCTGTGCCAGGAGCTGTGCCAAAGTGTGCTGGACCTCGTGTGGGGGGCTGGTGTAGCTGGGAGACAGGTTTCCCAATTCATTCACCTCATTCTGGACTTGTGAGCTGCAAATCTTATGCTCACCAGTCACTGCAACAGCTCTGCGAACTGGTGTCACCATCACAGCATGGATGGGCCCCCGCCAGCCCCCGTGAGGTGTAGTACTGCTGGGGTAGGGATGCAGTGCCTGTGTGTTCCTCCCGACCCTGGCAGCAGCTCTGCTCCCAGGGATGCTCAGCTGGTGGGTGCATCAGGGACAGGCTGTGGTGCCGCCTGCCAAGTGCTCCCTTCTGCTTGTTTTTCATTAGCGGCGCGCCGATGAGTAGATGTGTGGTAATTGCTCTCACACAAAAAACTAGATGTCCAGGTTGTGCTCTGCAGTGCATTAGTTCACAGCGAACATCAGCAAGGCCAGGGTAGAGTCCATCACCCCAGCCCTTGGAGCAGCCTCGAGATTGAAATGTCACAGCTCATTGACTTCAGAAAGAAGCCGTTGTCCCACTGAGCAGGGTGCCCTCACCGCATGCATCACAGCAGCTGCCAGACCAGGCATGGGAGAGCAGAAGCGCTTTGTGCCTGACAGTGACCATCTCTCGGTCCGTAATTCAGCCTGTATTTGCTGAAACACCAGCCTGATACCACAGCTTTGCACTGTGGTGCCACTCCATGGGCTGCAGTTGTGTGGAGCCTGAGGCCTGTCAGTGCTGGGGGGATAACCAGCCTGCCACCCAAGAGATGGCTGCACTTAGCAGGGAGAGCTTCCCCTCAGAGGTGGCCTGCAGCCTGAACCTGGATAAAGCCCTGCTGAGCAATTCCAGCAAGCCTCAACCACTCTTACTTCAGTGAGGTAGCCAGGAGTAAACCACTTCTGGAGCAAAGGCTTTGCCACAGCTGTTGCAAATGTATCGCTGAGGCTTTGGACTGAGCTGGGAGCTCAGCGCTGCTGCTGCTCCGGAGGAAGGGCAGGTCATGGTCAGCAGGAGCTTGTTCTTCCCCATCCCAGAGGTTTGCTTTACTGCACCAAAATTTCCAGTCTACACTGCTAAAAAACTTTACCAAAGCCAGGTTAGTGCTTGTTTGAAGGATATTCTCAAGCATGAGAACCCTGAGAAAAAACAGTAGAGCCTTGCAAGACACCTCTTTGGGCTTTTCTTCTTCCTGGCTGAACTTTCTCCAGCTTAATCCCAGGCTTGGTTTGATGGAGGGAGCAAAGGTGTGGGTTGGTTTTTATCCATCTAACACCCTGGGTCCATGGCTTTCTCCCAGTGCAGGAAGGGTGCATGCATCACACCTTTGCATTGCCCATACCTGAGTGAGCTGTGGTCCCCACAGCAATGCCCCAGGGGAAGTTGGGCGGTTAGGGGGAAAGCGGCTTCTACTGAACCTCTGCCCAGGTGAAGACTGTATGTCTGACCTCTGGAAAGCTGAATTTTCCTTACCTCTGGTGGCTGGGAAAAACTGAGAACTAGTGTTTTATTTAAATATATATTTCTGTACTTTTTTTTTTTTAAATAAGTGTTTTTGAAGTTTCATTGAAGATGTTGTCACTGGAATCATTATATTTCTATAGAGATTATAATGACTCCTTTTGAAGAGTTATTCTCAGTCAGTCAGTGCTTAATTCACATATCAATGACTCCATAAACCCTAAATCCATAAATCTGCTGAAACTGCTCTAATCTATTGTGCCAGTGAATGCCTGCAGGGGCTCATTGGTGTGGAGATAATTTGCTTAACGAGCCGTCAGGCAAGGGCGGTAGGTCAGGATGGCAGAGGTCTCCTCCATGCAAGGCAGCCGTAGGATTTGTGACCAAGCCACATTCAGGGTGAGCATCAGAGTCCGGTCACTCTCTTCGGTTGATTTGCCCTGAACAATTTGATGTGCAATCCATCAGTTGCAGCCTTTCCCATCCTTTGCAGCGAGTCCTGCATCATTTTCCTATGGCAATGGGGACAGGGTTGGACCTTTCTGGTGTGTCCACATCTGACCAGTACTGCAGTTGCGATGCCGCTCTCTTCAGAGCAAACTGGTTAAGCCATAGCTGGTTATTAAGCTGCTGAAGGTAGTTGCTCCTAAACGGTTATTAGAGCCTTTGCAAACTCTTTCTGCTGCTGCAAAACACCGGGCAACAATTCTGGCTGACTGGGATCCATTTAATGATGCTATTGTAAAGCAGTCCTAGGAGTTTGACCTCTATTTTATGAAATGCGTAATCCGTACGGAAAACTGGAGACCAGTAGAAAACGGTGCCAGAACCCCCCCAGAGCAGCAGGAGTGTGGGCAGCTGCTGAGGAGGTCGGTGGGAAGTGCTCTCACTCACCAGGCAGCCAGCATCATCCATGTGGTCGGCAGCTCAGATAGATAATTTGAGTATCCCCAAAGCACTCGGCTCCAGGAGGCATCTGTCAGTCTTGTTTGTCCACAGACCTTTCCAAACGGACCAGTTCACTGGCAATTTTTTCTTTTTCAGTCTGCAGGGATTTTTACAGCTGTGTTTTGAAGTCACTCAATGTGTGGGGCTATAATGGAGCCCTAATTGCAGTAGCGTAGCAGGTACTGCTGTAAAAATGCCGTTTTCTTTTTTGTAGAGTTTAATTTGATTTACAGCGCTGACAGGGACACAATGATCCGCTCACACGTGCTGGCAGGTTTCGTCCCTCCCCTCTGTGGCTCTTGCAGAAATGGGTACAAAAGCAGAGTGAAGCTGCACTCGTGCCTGGCTGAGCCCCGATTGCAGTGCCACAGGCCACGTCCACTCCTGGGGTACAGGCACTGCTGTGGTAACCGGCTTTTTGGGGCTGTGGGCCACCCTGCCACAAAACCAAGGCCGGCTGCTTGGGGGGAGCACAGACACTTGCCTGGCCCTCTGCAGCCACCCTCTGTGGCCACTCTTCGCCCCTGGACTCCCACATGACCTACAGCCCGGTTCCTCTGGCATGGCTCCATCAGCAAACACCCTGCAAAACAGCCTGCCTGTCCCCTGCCTCTGCATCCCTGGCCCTGCTGTCCTCCCGTAAGCTGGGACTGCCACCAGCACAGTATGGGGAGCTGGTGTGGTGTGGAAGCAATGATTTCCCCTGCTGATACACACCAGAAGTGTTTTGGGGCTGTCACACAAAATTGGGTTCTGGTGCATATGCCATGTGGCCCTTTAAGAAAACATATATATATATATATATATGTTTTATATATAACATATATATATGTTTTATATATATGTATATATGTGTATATATATATATATAGACACACAGACACACACACACATATATATATATATAATGTTTCCCCAGGGGAAAAAACAAAAGGAGGCGAGTGGAGCAGATGCAATTCTGCAGTGCTGGGGCTGTGCATGTGTTAGAGGGAAGCTGTGATTTATGCTGGGTGAAACAAGGAGAGGCTGTCTGGCCGTACGCTCCCCTCCACCACAGGCTTTGTGCTGCTGGGGGGGCAGAGCTGCCATTGAGGTGCATGGGTGTCCCGGGCTCCCAAGTCAAAAGCCTCCCTGCACCGGAGCCAAAAACAGAAAGTAAAAGGTCTGCTTAATTGCATCTATCTGATCCAGCATCAAAAATCTGCTCCAACACTGGACTTGGGGAGAAAAACCTGACTTTCTTCCAACTTGGGAAACAAAGGCTTCAGATTTACAGAGTAGTTATTTAACTCCTTGAGCCACGGCATGACCTGCCCATACCTGGCCAGTTTTAACCTGTCTGCATGTGCCTGCATGGGCAGGTGTGTTCAAGGTGTGCATGCATGCGGGGAAAACCAGAGGACCACAGGCCACCACATCTCTCTTCACATGAGCTCTTGCAATGTAGATTTCACCCTCTAGTGTTTCCCTCTGCTTCCTTCTGTGATGCCCTAATTCTGGCAGTGTGAGGAGAATTGAAATATAAAGTCATTTTTATTTTACTCCTGAATCATGTTGGTCAGGAATCCTCTGGGTCTGAAAGTCAGTCTGTCTCTGCCCAGCAAATCTTGCAGGAATGGAAGTAAATCACGGCACCAGAATTAAGACTCAGCTTTTCTCTCTGTCCTACTGAAAGGGAATGAAATCCAGTACTTGCAGAGGCAGGAGCAGGATGGATGGGCATCTCAGAAGGCCACCATGCCCAGGGTCCCTGTGCCCTGCCAACCCAGACCCTACTGCTGAGAGCAAAGCCTGGTGGCCTGGTTTGGACCCCTTTATCCCTCTCACTGCCAAGATGGGGCCAAGTGTCACGGCAGCACAGTCGTGACTCCATGCCTGAGCCCACAGAAAACTCCTCCAAGCGATGTCAGCGTGGCTCCTGCAGCACTGAACACGCCGTGGTGTGGCTGAGGTTTAGCAACCTGTGTCAGTCTGCACTACCTTCTAGCCAGGTGAACCTTGCCAACCTTTCTTCTTTTTCACCAATAGATGTGGTTCAAGTTGACCTAATGGTATGGACACAGTTTTGAGGACACAGCATGCCCTACAAGCCACAGCATAGCCTTGGTATGCAGAAAACCCTGGTTCACATCCCTCCTAGGGCCGAGACAAACTCATCTCTGTACAGCTGAGGGTTTGCTGGGAAGCCTGGCATTAGTTGGAAAGCTGGAAGATGGATGAAGCTCTCAGTGCTCAGGATATGCAGCCCTCCCACTGTGCCACCACGGAGCTGGGCTCTCCAGGGAACTGTGGGAGCTGTGTCCTGCAGCCAGCCCCTTGGTTCGCTGCTGTGCCTGTGCCCCTGCTGAGCATGTCGCCACAAGCCCAAGGGCAGAGGCTCCAGCACTTGTCTGAGCCCCAGGGACAGGGTCCCCACCTGGGAGTTTGGGACCCTCGCTGCCTCTTGATGCTGCCGGCACCGGATGGGCTTGCGACTGCAGGGAGGAATCATAAAAATACCCGATCTTGAAGTCAGCAGATGGGAGCGAGCTGAGCTTTCTGCCTGTTTCTATGGAGCTCCTCGTGAGGCCTCAGCTCCCGGTGGCTGTCAGCACTGTCCCTTCCCGGAGGAAGGCTTTGTCCCTTCTCCCCACGGGGAAGCAGCAGCTCCCTCCTCTGCACCCAGCTGCCTCAAACCCATGTCCCACGCACTGAGCAGCACTGCAGACGCGGACAGGCTCCCTGCCACGGTGATGCAGATGGACTCCCTGGAGCCACACAGCCCTGGAGCCAGCTGGTGCCACGCCATGGGGCAACACTTTGCCTCATTTCCCAGGCCAGTGGCTACACCAAGACATTTGTGGGGATGGGGAAGGGATTTTTCAGCTTTAGGGTGATTTTTTTTTAAAGAGTTTTACCTTGTCTGATCTTTCCTGCCCCTCTCCCCGTTTAGCTTTCAGCTCTCTGTTGGGCAAAGTGGAAGGCAGGAGGTGGCAGGTGATGCTTGGTGTCATCTTTGATGTTCCCTTTCATGCAAGCACACCTTGGCAAGCCAGACCCTCGCCTAGATGCATACAAGATTACCTGACCAGTGGTGGCTGCCCAGCCTTGCTCCTGGGACTGCTGTGTTGCTGGTGCAATGCAGAGCAGGGTCCCAAAAGGATACTGGTACCTTCCTCCTGGAGCAGTGCCTGGCAGGTGGGTTTCAGAGCTCCACAGCCTGGATGAGCACCCACAACTACTGTCCCAAACCTCTCCCTCTCCCCGCACCGGCAACTTCACCAAACCCAGTACTAAAGTGCTACTGGTTTCCTCCAGCTGAAGCTATTTGGAGAACCAAGACCCGGCCTGTGAAGAGCTGCAGGGAGGTAAGGATCTGCTGCTCTCTGAAAACAACTCATGTACACATGCACTGACAGAGATGACATTTCTGCTCTGAATTCTTTGTTTTACCCTTCTGCACTGTTTAGGTGTTTGCAGGAGCCTGTAGGCACTGGAACCACGCAGCTGTGGTCTGAGTCAGGCTTCAGCCCTCTCTTATGCAGGAATTTGGATTTTAGGCCATTTCTAGCAATTTCCCAGCAGAGACAGCACAGATGTGTTTGAATTAACAAAACTCCAAGGGCATTCCTCCAGTTTTCCACAGTCTTTGTTTTCTCATCAGCCATTTGAGACACCTTTTCTTGGAAGAGGAGAATGAGGATGAGAGAAAATGACACTGGGGGGAAAAGGTGTTTAAATCCTCCCTCTCTCATTTTAAATCCAAATACAAATGTCTTCCCCAGCCTGCTAAAAAAAAATATCAAAGGATAAACAATAAAGCCAAATTTGTATTGCTTCTGTGGCTATCACACATTTTATCTCCTGCATTTTAATTTTCTCTCTGGCTTCATCTGCTAAACTGATGTTGAAAAATATTTGGCCTCATGGTGATTATCTTTGTACCACATTGCAGAGGAATGACAGTCATCTCCTCTTAGTTGACCTACTAAACACTTCTTTCTAGTATATTATTGACTTTTATCAGATTGAAAGAATATAATCAACAAGCCTTTGCAAATTTTCCTATTAAATTTCTCTGGGCCTTTGTTGGTTTTTTTTTTTTCAACATCATATTCTGAAATGCAATTCACCCTCTGCTCAAGCTGTGATTGTGGGCTTTGTGTTGTTGTGTGCAAGTGCAGTTTGGTTTCAGATTTACTACACTCTGCATCACAACCTATGGCACTGTGCCGAGATGAAAATAAACCCCCCACAAGCCATGATTCAGGTCATTATGTGCCAACCAGTAATTGCACTTGTGTAATTTCTCAAACTGCAGCCTCCAGTCTCTTCATCCCTCCAGCAGCACTGATACGTGGGGATAGTCCTCCTTCCTGTGAGCAACCTCTCCAAAGTCTAAGGATTGCTTCTGCTTGAGCTTCACAGAATCACAGACTTAGAGGGGTTGGAAGGGACCTCCAGAGATCATTGGGTCCAACCCCCCTGCAAAGCAGGTTCCCTCAGACAGATCGCACAGGTAGATGTCCAGATGGGTCTTGAATATCTCCAGAGAAGGAGACTTCACAACCCCCCTGGGCAGCCTGTTCCAGTGCTCTGTCACTTGATACTCCTAAAATATATCTTATACCTGAGGGGGAGCAGGTTGTGTGAAGTTAGTGTGGATTTATCTCACTCCCACGAGCCTTGGTGGGAGCTGAGCTGGCCGCCACTGGGCACTTTTGGGAAGCTCCGTTATGCATCACTAAGTCAGGCTTTCACGTGTTGTGGGTCCCGTGATAACAGGGAAAGTCAAATAGATGTCTGAAACCTGACCAGGAAAAGCCAAGCATCAGCACACACTGCATAATTTTAGAACTGCAGCAATTATTCCTATTTACCTGCTGCATCGTCTGTGAAAAAATGAGGAGCACCTGTCTTCTGTGCTTGACCGTGTTTAATACAACGGTCAATAGCCAAGATCATTAAATAAGATAAATAGCAGGATTTGGCCTTGGATGTTTACCAGTACAAATTGATGTATTCTGTTTGGTGCTGGCCACAGCCAGCTACTGCGTCACACTCCATATCACTTGAACTGAACTGTGGGTTCTGGACAGATAAGCAGGATAAAATTATGTAGGGTGAGTTATGGTACCTTTACTTGGTACAGAAGTCTGTGCCCAATTTTTTGTGGTTCACACAGAGGTCTTAAAGAAAATAGGATTTGAAACTAGTGCAAGTATATGTGCTTTTCCTTCTTAGGAGGTAAAGCTGCCTCTTACGTGAAGGTAAACGCTGGATTCAAATATCTTCATACAAGGGATGTAAGAACTGGAGCAAGATCCCTGCCCATGTCTGCTGCAAGAACAGCAAGTGCCCAGACCCCTTTGCCACGCCATGGTGAGCAGCTCTGGGATGCCCACGCTCCCTCCTCCCTGCAGCCTCTGCCAGGCATCCTCTCCCGTTGCCTCTGCGTGTCTTCCAAACAAACAGCAATGTTGACACAACCAACCGTCGGTGTATGGGCACAAGTGTCTCCCGCGCTGATCCAGCTGAGCGCTGCGCCAAGGACTGCCGGCTGTGCCAGGAGGCAGTGCCAGGAGTGGCTGCCTTTAACTGAATGCACCTTCTTCTCTGCAGACTTTCAAGAGCCTTCTTGTTCCTCAGCAGACCAACCCTACACAGGTTCCCAAAGAGGTGCAGGCAGCTGGCGGTCACATCCTCCCCCCAGTCTTTCCCCCCTCTCTTCTCGTATGTCCTGCATCACTAGATTTCCCTTAGGAGCGGGTACCCATGTTTCTTGGGCTGGGTGGCTTTTAGTCTCCAGGCAGGAAGTAAAGTGCACTAAATTTAGGCAGGCTTTCGTCTCTGCCTCCAGGAAGGTTGGGCACGGCAGCTCTGGCAGGCAAAGGCTGTCTCGTGTTTGTGCCGAACTGGTGCCTACCTGAAACTGTTACTGGTATGGACAGCTAACTCCCTGCCTCCTGGCATGATGCTGGTGGCACCCACGTATGCTTCCCTGGGGGGGTCAATGCTTTGCAGTGGGGTCTTAGAGGTGATGGAGAACAGAAGGGGCAACAGGAGTGGGGGAAGAGACAGGAATAGAGCATGTTTTGTGAAGGAAAACAAGTAAAGACGTCAGAGGAAAAAAATTAAAGTAACTGGCAGAAATAAATATCTTTCCAGCAGAGGAAAAGAAGACAGGTGGGAAGACAGGAGAGAAGGAGTGAACAAAGAAAGAAGTGCAGAGAAGTCAAGGAGAGGTCGGGGGAAGGCTGTGCAATCATTTAGCACCAGCTCCTTGCTTCAGTTCCCTGAAAATTGTGCGAAGCGGGGGCAGAGAGCTGCGGATTAGTGAAGTGTAGCACCACAATACCGTGGGCTGGCCACTAAATTACCATTCAGAGAGTCTCTTGGCTTAGCCTCGCTGCTGCCATGAGAAGGAGAGGGATGTGTGCTGAAAAACAGATCTATGGGGAAGAGGGTTGAGACTAGAAATTCCATTATATTCTTGGCACTTTGACATTTTTCCTCCCCTTTTGTGAAACCTCAAGGGAGCACTGCCTACTCTCGCAATAATAATAATAAAAAAAAAAAGGTAGCATATGAGTTGGCATGGTAACTTCATCTACTAAGTAACTAACACGTAGGATTTGCTTCTTGATCTAGAATAATAATGTCAACAGCCCCCAGGAAGATGCTTTCTTGTGACTGACTGCCTGTTGCCGGCTGGATTTCATGCTTCACTCACGCTTGGTGAGACTTGCCGCGGTGCAGGGACAGACCTGCACTACTCTGACACCAAGATGCACATTTGCTGGCTTCCTTCACTATACCCTCCAGACCAGAATTACTTCATCATGTCCAGGTTTGCGTGTAATTACCGTTATTCTTTGGGTTTTCTGAAGTGTCTTTAGAAATGAGAAGGTCTGAGAACTGAGCAAACTGGTTCCAATGGTCCCGAGCTGGAACCAGCATGGCCAGTAACTCCTGCTCCTGAGCACTACCCTGCCTGCCCAAACTGGCCAGGGGGCTCCTCTGGTCCTGCTGAGCCTCCCCAGGCAGGACAGACCACCTCTGAGTGATGCTGGCCCAACGATGCTCCCTTTCATTCCCCTAAACAGGGTATACACACTGCTACTTTGGAGAGCCCAGGCATGGAGAGAGACCAGTGTTAAGGAAGCTGGGGAAACGCAGGGGACAAGAGTGGGAACTGCTTCTTGTTGCCATTTTATGGAAGGGAAAAACAAAAGCAGCCTGATACTTTATTTTGCCCATGTTTGTGGCTGAGGGTTAGCTGTATGGTTGGACTCCACACATCTGTACCCCCTCTGCTTCTCCACCTAGGCTGGTACTCCAAGAGAAGCAAGTACAAAACACACTGTGAGAACAAACAAGGCTGCCTGTGAGGAGGGGAAATGGCAGGCCCCCAGCCCAAAAAGGAATTGTTCCTTTCCTGTCTGTATTCTTATATCCCTGCAGATGTGTCTCTTTCTGGGGCTGATGAGGGGACTCTTGCCTATCCTGGTTCAGGAGCTGGTAAATTGGCTGTCCTCATCAAAGCCCAGAGGGAAAGGGTAGCCAGGACATCATCCAGAGAAAGTTCTGCTTTCTGTGGCATGGTTGCTGCTGGGAGCTGGCTTTTGTTCTCACTCGTTTTAGATTCCCACATCCCTCAGCCCTTCCTTTGCACGGGTCCCATGCAGTTTGTCCAAATGAACAGACACTGTCATACTGGTGTAAAGACCATTTTTATCTGTGTGGCTTGTTTTAAAAGAGCACAGATCTGGCCATAGGTCCATCTTGCCCAGCACCCTGTCTCTGAAAGTCATCATAAATGAATGGGTAGAGAGAAGTAAAAAAAACCCAGATATATCAGATACTCCTCCAAATGTTTTCAGCTCAGGGGCTTCCTGGACTAAAAGTGATTTGCAGCATGCATGTAGCAACATGTTCCTTTTCCAGAAACTTCTTCAGCTTCCTTTTGAATGCACGCAAACTTAGCATCCAGAACATCACACAGCAAGAAGTCCCACATGGCCACCACCTCTCTGAAGGACCACTGTCTTTCACTTGTGGAAGCTGGGCTTCACCTTGAAGCAGGCTTCACTTCCCACTGCTCATTCATGTACCGGAAAACAGAGAGAACTTTTCCTTCAGTGTACAGGAGAAAACTACTTCCAGAGACACCTTTTAACTTCTGTGTGGCCAGAAAAGTGAGTTATACAGCTTCAGTGACACTGATTTTAATTCAGGGCACCTAAGCAGTATCAAACAGATGAGCCCTTTAGGGGCTGAGCCAGCTCCAGGAGATCCTGGTCCACATGCCAGCACTGGGTGTCTGCTGGGGGCACTTCAGCCTCAGCCTCCTATTGGGGAGGGGGGGCTTCATCCGTGAGGGCATGCTGGGCATTTCTAAACACAGGCTCTCCCCTCCCCACGCATGCATGCATGGGGTGTCTGGTTATAAGGATTTTTGTATTGCACAAAGCTATTTAGAACAGCTGAGTGATAACCTCCTCAAAGGAAGATTTATAAATGTTTGCACACAGTTCCCAGTGGCACAATAAAGATATATTGTACTTTAGGTAACAGCTTTGCCTAGGGGAGTCCCAATAAAATCAATGATCCATTTTTTTATTCTTGAAGTGAGCAAGAATCTCTAAGGCCCGTTATTTCCTTCACTGATCAGTGGCTCAGAAACATTCTTCAGTGCAAATCTCTTCCCTGTAGAGCTCTCTTTATCTTTTCTGTCTGTGCTGAAGAAACAGACTATCAGAAGTCACAAGCAGCTGGTGCACCGACTTTTTTCTTGCTTTATCTAGTCTCTGAAGAAAGTCTGAGGCAAGCAGGGTTTTCTGAGAGTTGCTTCAGGGTTTCCAGAGGAGTTCAGTAAGTGCAGGCTGATGATGCTCCCTTTGCATCTTTGCATGGGTTTCAAAGCATCCTGCACTTGACTCCTCACCAGAGGCATCAGCAAGGTGCTCCTGTCTTGTAGCCCCCACCATGGCCCTGTCGAGGAATGGGAGCAGAATGGGAGCAGCATCAGTGGGGAAGATGCTGAAGTAGGGGGGCAGCCTTGGGGCGCTGCCTGTGGACCGGGAGATGATGTGAGTTTGGTCTCCTTGAGAAAAACGTGGGCTTGAAAAGGAGAGATGAGAGCGTGCTTTACGTTTCTTTTTTGCATGGCAATGCAAAGAAAAGAATAGTGGTTCATGTACGTCACAGTGCCTCCTCCCGCCACTTGTAAGCACTCCTCTGTGCTCCCGGCTTTGCTACCGGGTCTCGGTGTGTCACTGCAGCGCACAGAGGCACCACGCACCCTCCGCCTGGTGACTCAAAGTGATGGCGGGGGAGGCAGACAAAAGGGAGCTCAACTCTCTGCTGGGTGATTTTTACCCTCGCACAGGGCAGGGGAGAGGCCGCAGGCACCCCAGCGGTGCCCAAAGCCTGCGAGGGAGGGGGTGAGGGAGGTGGCACACCTTGGGGACCGAGAAGGGCTGCTGACAGGCTGATGTGCTGGCAGGGACTTCTGCACACAGGTAACCAGCAAGGCAGCCCTGCCAAGGAGATTCACACCTCCTTTTGTCCCAGCAAGAAATCATTCTTCTCTTTGCATGGCAACAGTACAGCACAGCAGTGCAGGGCCCACTGGAGTCATTAAAGCCACATTACTTTTGGAAGGTGAGAGGTGACACAGAGCAGGTGAAATCCCTTCACAGCTTTTGTTGTGTCACTGAGAGCTCCTTAGGGTTATTTTTTTAATTGATGCTAATGATAAGTAAATGATCAGCTGATGGTTTCCAGCTGAAGCACGTGAGCTAACAAAACTCCTTAACAGTCAGTGCTGGCACTGCTGTATTTTCCTCAGCTGTGTGTAGTGATGCTGAAGTAAGCCAGCCAAGAGGGATCTCAGAGGCCTTGAATTTGTGCTTTGGCATAGTGTACTGGGGGGGGTGTGTCAGCTGTGATGCTGCTGGTGTCCTGGGGGTGATGTTCCTCTGACCTTCTGGTGGGGCAGGGAAAGATGGAGGGTAGGAGATCTGAAGCTGAGTATGCATGTGTGAGTGCACAAAGTTACTAAAAGCTTCTGTGTGGAAGGGCAGCTGGTGCAGA
Organism: Zapornia atra; assembly: GCA_013400835.1. Classification (NCBI taxonomy): domain Eukaryota; kingdom Metazoa; phylum Chordata; class Aves; order Gruiformes; family Rallidae; genus Zapornia; species Zapornia atra. The sequence goes on along the minus strand of VZTU01000056.1, from coordinate 568,643 downwards.
GGGCCCTGGGGTGAGATTCCTCTAGCCTAAGCTGGGGTTGGGTCTACATGTTGTTGTGCCACTGCAGTGCTCCTGCAAGACCCTCCCTGTCATGGGAAACATCTTCCCTGTGCTAACCTGAAGTTGTGAGACTAGACTGCTGGAAGCCTGCTTTTAGTGTTTAATCTGTGGGTATTCTGAGGGCTTGTGGTGCTTGTTCCCCTTGGGGATGGTGCTGTTGGGGTGGCATGGATGGAACCCCACAGCGCTGCGGAGCTGGCAAGGCCAGAGCCACATCCCCTAACTGGTGGGTTGCTGTAGGAGTGCTTATGTGAGGAGACAGCTGCTGCAAGGGGTGCCTTTGCTGCCTCACTCATGGGTCTGCTGAGTGTGTGATGTTGGATGGTGTAACGAGTCCCCAAGCTTCCACAGCTGGGCTTGGAGGTCTGCCTTCCAGCAGCTTTAGCTCCAGAGTCCTGGCTAATTATTTCCCTCTCTACCAAGTACCTGTAAAAGCAACAGCAGAGGTGTGACCACAGCAGGCTTCTGGCTCTGCACCGCTGCTAGGAAGAAGCCCTGTATCAGTCGCTCTGTGTGCTTATTTTAAAGCAGGAGAAAAAACCCAAAACAACAGTACAACAACTTTATTTTTTGTGCTGGAGCCATTTTGATTTATGTGTTGTTCAGGCCACTGCAGCACATGGGTAGCACTGACTGTTCCCTGGTCAGCTCAGGGACTGTTTGCAGAGAAATGAGAAATTTTGGGTTGTGCCAGGGCGTGAGGGTACTGAAATACATGTTGTGGACATCTTGGTGCCAATGTGTGCCCATGAAAATGAAATCACCCTGCAATTTTTCTTACTGTTATACACTTACTTTTGAGTTTCTTTCAGAGTAACTTCTTCCTCTCTTGCTCAAGCCAATGTTTTGCCAGAGATGCTCAAAATGTTCTGTGAATGAGCCCAAGGAACAGATTTCTTGGCTGATGGAAACTGGCAAGGCTCCTCCAAAGTCAGGCGATATTAGGAGACAATAATTTTGGACTGCTATTAAAAAGCTTACAAGTCTGTAAACTATTACATGAAGTTGTCTAGCAGTGCTATCTTGTGAAGTTATATAAACCTGCAATAGAAAAATATTTCAAAACTTGGCTCCCTTTGCTTCCCTAAGGGTAATGCTATACCATGAGACAAAAATCAAAACATCAGTGCACCAGTTCAAAGGCAAAAAGAGGGCTTTTAAAGATCATAGTTAATGCATTTTTAAAAATAAAATTACTCCTTTTGGTCAACTGTATGAACAGCTGAGAGCCTTTGCATTACAGTATCACTGAGTGTCATGAGATAGGACACAGGCCTGGGACATCTCAAAGCCCAAAAGCTATGATAAGGAGGTTATAGCAAGCCAGAAAGAACAAGACACTGTTTAAGGGCTTTTCTAATACTGCAGGGATCACAATACTTGAGATCTGCTCATTTCTGATGCTCCTGGTGAGCTCCAATCCAACCTCTGGTCAGCGTGACACATCTCACCTGCCAGGTGTAGGAGGCAGACCTTGTCCTTGCCAGATGGTCCCAAAATGGACAAATCCTTTTAATTTCCTTAAAGTGTACCCTTATAAAATCACCACTGTGATTGTGTTTTATATTGCAGGGGTCACACCAGACTGGTTTTCATTTGGGGATTGCCTATAACAGTTTGTTTAGAGATCCTGTTGCCCAGCTTTTGTAGGATGTACCCAAGACAATTCTTCTCTCCTGTGCTGTTTGTACAGCTGTGGGTGAGGTTGTGCACTATAAGGTCTCTGCAGTTTTCATTACATCTGTCCATTTTATTCTAAACATCTGCTGCAGACATTCACAACAAGAGCTATTTGACTGCTGTTGACTGGACTTACTTCTCTTTGAAGACTCTGACCTATGCTTAGTGCACTGTTGCTTGGTGCTGAGGATGCTGGGATTCCACTGCTGATCCTGAAAAAAAAAAAGTGATATCCACTGTGAATCAAGCCACCAGATTTAGGAAAACTGCTGTCTTGGTAAGTAGATGCATCAGAAATTCTCAAGGATCCCATTTCTAGGAGTTAGTATGAGGACACACTGACTTTCCCCCACTCTCATTTTAATATTTGCTTGCTACTAGCTGGCTCAGACTAGGCAGTCTGTCTGCTGTTGCATCCTGTTTATCACTCAGGAGAGAAGTGTTGTTAGATAAGCCCAGATAATGGACCAAGATGTACTAAACCTGGAACTGTAGTTGCCATGAAGAATGCCAGTTCCTTCAGAGAAGTAAGTATTTGCTCCAAATTGGGGAAGGAGAAACATTATATTTTGTTAGTGGTAGCAAAGAGCATTTCTTAACTCATGAATGGAGATCACATTTGGTGTCTGGATGAATGCTCTAGATTTAGGTAACTGAAGATTTCTAACAGACCACAAATCTGAGAAAAATTGAGGGAATAAAAGAGAGGTCTGTGGAATCCTGAGAGACAGTGGAAGACTTGAATGTGGGATGATCATCCCTATTTTCAGAAGAACTGAAGATCATCAAGTGTGATTAGCAAGAGATTGGCTCAAATGTAAAAGAGGATAACTTTTTCACACCACACAGTTCAGCTGTGGATTGCATTGCCAGTGGATGTTGTAGATGACAATTTTATAAGGATTTGCAATGTGAGTAGGTAGCTAAGGAAAAAGAAAAGTCCACTGAAGGCAGTTAAATGCAATGATGGTCTCCTGGCTCAACGAGACCTTAAGTCACAGTAGGGCATGAGGGAGGTGCACCTCGGGGTGAGGGTAAACAATCACTGCATGCATGATCCTTATCTGTGTTCTTTCCCTAAACATCTCTTGTTGGCTGCTTTTGCAGCCAGTACATAAGACCAGATGGACCTTCAGTGGGACCCAGTGTGACTGCTCTGGTGTTGGAGAGTATCTGCCATCAGAGAGTAAATATAATATGGACACATCATAGCTGCTATTCTTCCATTTGTTGAAATGCTGTGGAAAATATGGTCAGTGCAAGAATAGGACAAAAGCAAAGTTGCATTGGAAGCCTCTTAACAGTGTTGTGGGCTCTGCTGAGTGCTGTTATGCAAAAAGAATTGCCTTGGAACAGGCAGCAGCATGTTTCCGTCCTGATTGTTACAGCAGTTTAGATCTGCTGAGGAAATTTTGAACATCTTTTTTTCCCATCCTTAGGGGTAGATTCCTTTCCCAGGCTCAGCTGAGATGTAGCTTTGTTTCAAAGCTTTCTTTACAGAGCTGCTGGAAGAAAATGGCAGGAATCTTACCCTGGAGTGTTGCTCTGTGAGTCTTTGTTGGCAATTGCTTTGAAATCCTCTAAGGTGATACTTGCTCATGATTAATATCAAATTTTACCTTTATGCTGATAAAGGTGATTTTTTTTCTAAGTAATATCTGTTCCACATAATGAATAAAAAGGTCTACTAAATGTTTTCTTTGTCCTTCATAACTAGAGAGAATATTTCCATGTTAGTTTTCAGTCACTTTAGTTGCTACTGGTTCATTTGAAGGTCTCTGAGGTTTGGAAGGGATCTCATATACCCTTTTGTGCTCCCCACCTCAGGCTCCTGGGAAAACCTGTCAATAATGTTCAGCTCTTTCCTCTAGCTGGTCATTTGCAGGATCAGTTTGGAATGTATTTTTCATCATGTTCCTCTCTATTAATAATAAGGACATTGAGCCAGCCTGTTTATTTTCATGAGGACTTCTGCTGTGGTATTTTAAGATAATTTTTATCTTTTCCCACCTATCTTCAGGAAATCAAAGCTCTGCCATATTCACATGTGTGTGCCTGGCATATGTTATTGAGAACTGGATCCCGTTTGGATAAGTTGTTTGAGGGCTGAAGTTCAAGTTCTCTTGTATATCTTAGAAATTTTATTTGTTTGCTTTTGATAACCTTTATGGGGAGGTGGGGGGTGGGAGCATTTGGGTTTCTGGCAATATTGTCCAGAGCTACCCAGTATGCTGATGCAAGCCCTATATAATTATAAGAAAATTTAACTGGTACATGTTTCACTCTTGATTTTTCTTGGGGAGAAATTTAGAAGTTGCTAGTGATTTGTTGGCAAAGTTCCTGTCTTTATTTCTAGTGTAAGAAAAGTTCTCTGTGGTTGCTACTTACTTCATCCTTATCTATTCTTTCTTCCACAGTCACCTTGTCTATGAAAGGTCTGGTATTACACCCTTGCTGACATGATAGCACTTGTCTCTGTCTTCTTCACTGCACCCTTCTTGTTTAGGGGTGGTGATGGATGGTTTTCAACAGCATAATCTATGTCAAGAATCTTGCACCTATTGCTGATCCTTTTTTACACCCTGTCACTCAGAGGGAGGGCAGTGTCCCCACTCCCTCTAGCTGGTGTGCCTCAGAGGTTCACCACTTGTTCTTCAGTTCAGTGCAAGCTACTCCTGGCTGCCTGCAGTCCCTCATGCTGAGCAGATCACTGCTCTCTCCATCTTGCCTATGACTTGAGCTGATTTTCCAGCTGGTGTCTCTGTAGGCAGGGACCAATTTTGCCAGGCCACTATCCTTATATCTCCTAGACCCCTGTCACTGCCAAGGCCAGAAATCCCCCTGGTCTCAGGCACTGGGAGTACAAGGGGAGTGAGGCACCATGCACTGCAATTAAGCAGAGTCTAAGTCCCATGTCCTCCTTTCTCTTACGGTAAGGGGAAGAAGTAGTAAAGAATGTGAAAAGCTAAGGAGAAATGGGCACTCAGTCAAATTCTTTGTATGAGGTGGTATAAAATTTTTGTTTCTTGTTTTTACATTAGCAATTCAGGTCTTGTCTACCCTGTTTGTTTTTTTTTTCTTCACTGGAGAACTAATAGTATTATGACAGTGCAAGTAAAACTGACGAATTTTGAGTAGAATTGCTTTTCCTACAAAATGTTTTAAGCAATCTGTATTTAGCTAACATTTATCTAACTCCACTCCTAACCAACAGTTGGAAGAGAAAATCTTTGCAGTTCAACACCTCCTCCTCTTCCCCCTTTCACTAGAAGCTGCAAAACCTCCCACTCCACTTCTCTAGATCTTCAAGGAGACCTCTGCCAAAACACAACTTGATGTTTGATTTATTTTTTTAAGCAAGAAAAAGCAGAAAACAAAACACTTCCAGCCTCTCATACACAAAAAATCAGAACAGGGCATGAGTCCAATTTGTTTCCCTTCCCATATTTCTTGAACATATACTCTTGCAGAGGCAACCAAGGCACTCTGCTACATGCTCTACCCACCAGCCTTGCTATGGATCTCTGACAGGAGCAGTATCAAGGCTATCTCCAATGGTGATGCTGTTCCTCAAGGAGGGCACCAAAGCAGGGACTTTCCCAGGCTCTTGAGTGTTTGGCAGCAAATGAGATCCCCTCTTTGACAGCTCAAGATGTGAAGACTCTGAGTCTCCCTTGTAGTCATCATTTCTGCAGCCATTAACCTTTACTCATGCAATTTGAGAGAGGCTTTTTCTTCCAAAGCAAAGCATGGCCAGTCTTCCTGAGGACTTGTCCAGGAGGTGGCAGGCAGAGAGCACCTGCCCCACGTTCACCCACCAGCATTGGGGAGGAGGCTGTACTGGAGTAAGATGGGCTCTGCCCAGACCTTAGGAACTGGCCTCGTTGCTCCACTGTGGGCAAAGTCTGTAAGAAGGAAATGGAAGATGGTTCCAGCCCAGGCTCCTGGCCAGCCCATGGTTGAGGTCTCAGTTGGGACAATTGAACAACCCCTGTACAATTAGATCCTGGCTGGTGTGGGGTGATGCCTATGCCAGGGCCAGGGGGCAGTCTACAGGGCAGCAGGCCACACAGGTAAGGCCAGAGCCACTGGCAGGAGACTGGGATATTAGAGGTTTTAAGGAGCAAATTTTGCTTCTTTTTCCTGTCTGGTAACTCTTTTCCTTAAAACCTGCAGATCAGACACAGGTCTGTCTGGGGCACCCTGCTCAGCACCTAGCTGCACGGTTAAGGGAAGATGGCATCACACTGCATGTACACCTGCAACCAGGAGCAGGGTGCTTGGTGGAGGAGGTGGTGACAGATGAATGCATGGCTACATCTGTCACTCACCATTGCACTGCCCACAGTGTATTGTGAGTTGCCATTAACCTCTGCACTGGTAACTGCTGCTCATCTATCTTAATTACAGGCAGAAGAGATGATGGTGACTTACAGAGGGGGAAATGATGTATGTAGCAGTTAGAGAGAATGGAGCTGGCATGCACTGGATCTAGCCCAAAGCCAGGAGGAAAATGTGATTTTCTTAAACAAAATAACGATAGAGGGACTGGAAAGGTCCCAGAGGAGCCAACTCAGGGCAGGGACTACCCTGGTTAAGGTGGGGAGTTTCCACACCCGCAGAGGGACCGGGGCTTGACTGTGGGTTTGTCACAGAGTTGCCTGGCTTTGGTGGGAGATTCTCCCTTCTGTAGGGTGATGCAGTATGAAGACTGCAAAATGGAGACAGATGGAGGGAGGGAAACTTCTGTCTGACCATGTGGCTCTTCACCTGTTGCCTTTCTCTTTTCAATTAAAAAAAAATTAAACAAAAAGTCCCATTTAGCCTTTTTTTTTGTTAGAAATACTGATATAATGCTTTGTTATTTAAATTATTTTTTTTTCCAGTTGGAACTGTTGGCTTGGACTCAGTGTGGTTTGTTTGGAATGGTGCAATATGTCAAACTTAGAATTAACTGAATATTGTTTTTCCTGACTAAAGAGCCAGAGGCAGCTGAGCAGCATGGTCCCTGGGATGACTGGGATGAGAGTGAGGCACGATATGGTGCCAGGACAAGCGGCCCCGGTGCTTGGGTGATGGGAGGTAGAAAGCAGGTGTTGCATGGGCTTGTGCTCATCATCTTGATGAGTGACCCCCAAGGGAGGGTGAGGTGGAGCTGGCAAAGTTCTGTACCCAGGCTAACAAGGGACTAAGTAAGTGTCAGGTGAAGTTTGGTGTTGACAGAGGTGAACTAATGGCTCTTCAGAAGATTAATCTGAGGTGCTTATATTTTATTTGGCTTCCCAGTTAACTGTGGTAGCCCAAGGAGAAAATAAACTAGTGTGTTGCTGTGGATAGCCAGCTTCCCAAGCAGTAGTGAAGTGGGTGCTGTGGGCAGGGTGTTAGGCTGCTGAGGAGACGAGGAAAATGAGGCTGAAAACACCATGCTGCAGGGTTTATAATGGCTGTGATCATGCAGGTCTTTGTTCTCTATCCACAAGTATGTGGGGGCTATGGATGTGCTGCCCACCTCTTTCACATCCAAGAGCCTGGCATGGCCAGGCACTGTGACTTAATGGCCAAATGACCCGTAAGCATGGCCTCACATGCTGATCCCTGGCCCGTGGGACCCTTGTCCCAGGGAGCAGTGAGTGGTGGGGCTTTTCTTTAGGATTGTAATCACAAGGGCTGAGCCTCATGTGGTTGAGAAGGACAGTGGAACTATTTCTTCTGCCTTCTACCTGGAATAGGACTTGTTGGGAAACCAGATCTACTAATGATGTGCAGCTTTGGACAGCGGAAGCTGGTAATTCTGTGGCATCCTGGCAACCTTTCTAACATCTTAATAAACTTCCTGGCAGTCTGATCACATCCTACATATATCCTAGACAAGAGGGGTGACTCCACATAGCCAGGGACTGAGGGTGGTAGGAGACAGGGCAGTAGACACTTATGAGCTGGCACGGCAAATATATGGCACGTGGCTGGATGGCTGCACCCAGAGAGTGGTGGGGAATGGAGTTAAATCCAACTGGCAACCAGTCACAAGTGGTGTTCCCCAGGGATTGGTACTGGGGCCCATCCTCTTTAATATCTTTATTGATGATTTGGATGAGGCAATTGATGAAAACTGGGTCAGGAATGAATTCAGCCACCTGTACATCCATAAACCCATGGGTCCCGATGGGTTTCACCCAAGGGTGCTGAGGGAACTGGCAGAAGTCATTGCTAGGCCACTATCCATCATCTTTGCTAAATCCTGGGAGACGGGAGAGGTGCCTGAGGACTGGAGGAAAGCAAATGTTACTCCAGCCTTCAAAAAAGACAAAAAGGAGGACCCAATTAACTACAGCCCAGTCTGCCACACTTCCATCCCTGAAAAGGTGATGGAACGACTTATCCTTGATCTGGGCGCATCAAGGATAAGAGGTTTATTAGGAGCAGTCAATATAGTTTTACCAAGGAGAAGTCATGTTTCACTAATCTAATAGCCTTTTATGAGGATATAACCAGCTGGATAGATGATGGTAGGGCAGTAGATGTGGTCTCCCTTGACCTCAATAAAGCATTTGACACCTCATGGCTAAACTGAGGAAGTGTGGTCTGGAAGGTCCAGACCACAGCTCAGGCAATGCTACAGGTTTGGGGCAGGGTGGCTGGAAAGCTGCACAGAGGAAAAGGATCTGGGGGTGTTGGTTGACACTCAGCTGAATGTGATCTATTAGTGTGCCCAGGTGGCCAAGAAGGCCAACAGCATCCTGCTGTACCGGGCCCTGGTGAGGCTGCACCTTGAATACTGTGTTCAGCTTTGGGCCCCTCACTACAGGAAAGACATTGAGGCCCTGGAGCATGTCCAGAGAAGGGCAACCAAGCTGCTGAAGGGTTTGGCATGCAAGTCTGATGAGGAGCAGCTGAGAGAACTGAGACTGTTTAGTCTGGAAGAGGTTCAGGGGAGACCTTACTGCTCTCTACAACTACTTGAAAGGAAGTTGTGGTGAGCTGGGGGTCAGCCTCTTCTCACAGATAACTAGTGAAAGGACAAAAGGGAATGGCTGCAAGTTGTGCCAGGGGAGGTTCAGGTTAGAGATTAGGAGACATTTCTTCACAATGAAGAAAGAGTGGTTGGGCATTGGAACAGGTTCCTCAGGGAGGTGGTGGAGTCACCGTCCCTCAGGATGTTCAAGGAAAGGTTGGATGAGGCACTTAGGGACATGGTTTAGTAATATAGGTGGTAGGGGGATGGTTAGACTAGATGACCTTGGAGGTCTTTTCCAACCTTAATGATTCTATGATTCAGCAATGCTATTCTTTCTGTTGTTGCCTTTTTTGTTCTTCTGCTCTTGATAAAACCAGGCTTTGTAGTCAGTCACTGAGAACAAACTATTGCACCTGGGACACATCTTAATTTGATTCTCATTTTTTCCATAGAAGGAACAACCCTATGAAGTCCTGACTATTAGCTAATAATTCACTCCAAGAGAGAAAGACTATAGTAATGCTATTTAATAACTTGCTTTCAGCATTTACCTACAACCAGATGTGCAACTATATGGCTATGCTTCATGCAGGAGCACCTCCACCAGGCTCCTGGGGAAAATGGGGTGACCCCAGGCTTTGCTTCAGGCCAGGTTTCCAGCCAGGTTTGGGCACTTGTGAGCATCAATGGAGGCAGGTCATGTCTCTAGAGGTAATAAAGGTCTGTGCTGGGAGGCTGCCCCATGTCCCTGTTTTGGAAGGCAAGTGTGAGAAGGGGTCAGGACTGTAAAGCACCAGGGCGAGCAATAGGTGCATAATGCAAACCTGTACAGAGGAAGCAAGTTAGAAATAATTAACCTTATGTAATGAGGCTGAAAGGCAGTAAACAGAAAACTGCCGAGGGGGAAACTCTTTCCCTGGTACATTGGCTGCAGAAGTCATTAGCTCAGTGCTGTGGTGGCAAGTCTCAGAGCAGAGCGGGTAGGTGCTGCCACTCAGCCTTGCTGTAGGGGTCAGGTTCAGGCTAGATTATGTTAGGATCCCTCTTGAAAGTATTGGTTTGGGGTTTTTTTTCTATATACTGGAGAATGATACTTAACCAGTATTGCATGCAAACGATTTCTATGCAAGGTGCTGCTCTCAGTGACGCAGAGCTTTAGAGATTCTGATGCCATGAAAAGCTGAAATGAAAACTCACTGGCCTTGGTGGCTATGAAGCAGGTATTCTTTATTGCAGCACTGGGAAGCACAGGGGATTGCTCCTCCAGATGTGCCCACCGGATCAGTTACACAGCTTTTATACAAGAAAATACATACATATTCATAAGATATGTATATTCACAGGTTTTCCAATGAATGGCTAATTTTTCCATTATGAGAGCTCATTATCACCCACCCACCTATCCCACCCCAATAATCTTTTGGTGGGCTTCAAATATGTTTGATGGCTGTTTACTTCATTTACTCCTCTTCATTACAGGTCCTTTTGGTGAGCTTTAGCTCTTGCTTTTCAAACAGAGCCACGGAGCGGGTTCTGCAGCCTTGAGGCATCCTCCTGTTCTTTCTCCCTCTTCTTTATCACTCCCTTCTCAGAGACAAGTTGTTTCTCCTGAGGTCTCACAATGCATGCAACATACTAATGTTGCGGTCCTTTAGGCAGAACCTTGCACATCCTTTCCATAGTCTGTTGCCAGCCAACTAATATTTATTGTGTCCCCCGCTTCAGTTGCAGGAAGGTGACTTCTTGGAATGTGTTGATAAGGTTAGTAGGGATATTTGAATACTAGACCTAAGGAGTATCTGATCTGGCTGATCTAGGCTGTATAATCTCACCTCTTACACACCTGGTTATGCGGCGTGGGCTCAGCTCCGTCCCTGCGGTGGGCAGCTGCTGGCCCAGAGGGTTTTCAGGGCACCGCTCCCATCCTGTGCTGACCTTTCAGCTGGTGTGAATGGCATGAAGTTATCCTCTGTTGAAAGGGGAAGGTCAGGTCTGGGCACGGTTTCAGGCACTCTGCAGTTCCCAGTTGCCTTAGCAAACGTTAACAGCTAGGGAATGATGTTTTCACTGCAGCTCAGGCTGTTAAATTAAGGGTCCGCTGATGCTCCTGCCTCTGCCCCAGGCAGGATGGTGGGTTGAGGATTAATCCGTAGTGTTTGAGAAGAGGGTTTTATGTTATTTAATTCCTTTTTTCCCCCTTGTCTGCTGACATCGTACACCTGCTTTTACAGGGATGTGACAGGGCTTTTAAAATATGCATGGCAGACGTGGAACGGAGCTCTGTGACTGGGTATGGCTTGTGTGCTGGCAAAGCTGACTCCAGAAGCTACAGAGGTAACTCAAGCATGTGAAACCTGAGATTTCATGGGAAATTTGGCTGAGTTTGCAAACAGTATAGTTAGCTTTAAAAAGACTTGAGGGTTTTTTGGTCTTCAAAATAGCACAGCCAGATGGCAATGGGCTATTTCTGAACTTCAGTTACATAATTTCGCTAAATATTTTTCTTCTTTCTGCAATTTGAAATTATCTGTAATTCAGACTCTGTTGGTATTGTGTATTGCAGTCTTCTGATGTAGCAATGTTTGTATCGTGCTCCCTGTATCGGGGAGCAGCCAGAGCCAGCATACCCACAAAGGGAGCAGAGCTGGGAGCCAAGATAGTCCCAGGTAGGATGTGCCCTTCCCAAAAATATGGTCACCCAGGGACCGAAGGCATAGGCAGAGCAGGGCTGTCATAGGGTCCATCGATGGTCCGAGAGCCAGGTCAAGGCAGGGTGTGGGTCCCGGGTGAGGCAGGCTGGGGCCAGGAAGGGGCTTTGGTGTCCAGGGAGAAGGTCTAGAGACCATTCAAGCTCTGTGAGGGGAGCAGCAATGCCTGGGAGAAAAGCAGATGATGGATGTGTAATTAAAGGGCCATAAATAGGACCAATGCAGAGGGACCATAGATGCTGCTTTAGGGGAAGGCATGAAGCTGTTTTTCCTCCCCAAACCAATATGATGTTTGGAAGCAAAAACATTTTGTTCCCCTAGTCTTAAGCATCCATTGTCATTACTTGAATGGTGGGAAAGGAAGAAATTGTCCCTTTTTAACTCTTAAGTGACTGGTCTCTAAAGCCCCAACCCAAGCAAGCCCTGTCTCAGAGCACAAGGGCCTGCTGACAAGGTAAAAAATCACTTCTCTGAAAACAGTGTAAATAGCTCAATGTGGAGCTTTTTCCTTTGAGAGACCTCAGAGATCTTTATGAAAGAGGCCAATGTTTATTTTTCTTGTTTCAGCTTTCAGAATGACTAGAACTGAGGAGTCATTTCAGATAAGGAGGGGTTTCCTATTTTTCAGTCTGGTTTGGTTTTGGGGGTTTTTTGTGGTGTTTTTTTAACATGTAGCTGCAGTGGGTACAGTTTTCTCCACTGCTGCTTTCATGCAGTTGGTCACCAGCTTTGGTTTCTCCCATGCTGAAAATACTCACAGCCCTTCAGAGGAAGTAAAAGCTCAATAATGTTTTAAAGGAGTAGCTTAAAATGAATTTTAGCAAATGCCAGTGCTTTCTGAAAGACTTGTGTTTCTTTCTGAAAGAATTTAATTTTAATAGTGTAAAAAGACCCCAAACCATCAGCTTGCCAGCATCCTATTACTCCAGATGATGATAAAAGGAACAAAACTTCTACCTGGTATTCCCTCTTCCTAACAATATTTTCCTGTTGACGAGGTCATAGGTGTGCAGTTGTCATGGGTTCCCAGTTGTGCTGTACATTCATCACAGAGAGCAGCAAATAACTCATAATGTTAGACCTGGAAAAATACCTACAGATGATTTTCCACCAGAAAAATGAAATTTTTTTCCAGGTTTTTTTTTTAAATGACAATATTTTGATAATCTAATAGATATTACTGGAATGGAATTGCTGAGGACAAAGAATGGTTCAGAAAAGCCTTGTTCTTCAGTTTTATATCACAATTAATGTTTTAAAATTCTTTCTTAAGTATTTGGCTCAAATTTTGGACTGAAAACAGGTCTATACTTGACAGTTTTAAATAGGGCATTTATTACAAAGCATTTGGGTTTCCTGCCCAGTACAGAGAAGCACATTTCCTCAGGTGATCCAGTTCTGATCTCCTCAGACCTGTGTCCTGTATAATCACCCTGCAACAACTTCTGGGTCAAGTCAGTACAAAACCTATCACTCTTTGGATTTCCAAGACTACTCCCTCCTTTTACGTGTGTGCTCAGTTCTGATTTCTCCATTTGTCTGGATTCCTTACAAGGTTACCATTACTCACAAATGAGAGGTTTGTGAGTTTAGTCCACGCTGTAACATTCCTGACCCTGATCTGCACAGTGGTAAAATCTTGATAGGGCTGAGAGCCCCAGGACACCAGCCGATTGCCATGAGAGCTCAGGAATGGAGGTTCCTGCAGTTATTTTCAGCAGGGGGAAAGACAAACCTCTTTTTTTTCCCCCTTCCTTTTCTTTTCTTTCTTTTTCTTCAAGTGTCCCAACATAAATGCATCTATACACAAATATTTCTGCAGTATCAGTGGAGAGAAGGAGAGGGATGGGTGGCTCTAACCAGTCTATTCAGCCCAAAAGAATAACAATTTTTTTTTCAGGTTGCTCTGATTCTTAAAATATTTTGATTTGGGAATCAAAGCCAAAAACCCTCAGCAAAGCCAAAAACCCTCAGCAAAGCCAAAAACCCTCAGCACCGCATTAATCTGAGCTCTCTGGAGTGGGGTGTTGCCTCTGCCACTGGAAAGAGGGATGATCAAGCTACACAAGTCTCATTGCCCAGATGTCCCCATAGCACGCCTCTGCTGTCCCCCACAGCATGACATTACCCCAGGACACACATCATATGTGGATCTGCTGCATCTCTCTAGGCCTTCTGCCCTCTCCATGTTTGTGAGACTAGTGGCTCCCTAGATACTGGGCTGTGTTTATGGTCACATCTTGGCACCTACCTCATGAGAGCTGAGGGTGTGGTAAAGTGGCTGTGCAGCTGTGAAAATCTTGCCTGGCTTTCTAGGTTTGTTCTCTCTCCTCACCTCTTCCCATATTCTCTGTAAAGCCAGGCACGGAATAGCTTCATGGCCCTCATTAGTGTGTTTGATTAATGTTTCACTATGTTTGGTAGTGAGAGACCACCCCACTCTTAATCATGGAACATTAGGAGTTGGAAGGGACCTCAAAAGCTCATCTAGTCCAATCCCCCTGCCAGAGCAGGATCACCTAGACTAAATCACACAGGAACCCATCCAGGAAGAGTTTGGATGTCTCCAGAGAAGGAGCCTCCACAACCTCTCTGGGCAGTCTGAACAAGCTGAAGCATTTGTCTGTAGACAATGGTTAGTCTGTAGACAAAGGTTATTCTGCAGAAAGGCCAGGCCATTAGAAAAAAAAAAAAGATAATACATTTGTCTGAGCCTTGGGAAGATGGGAGTTGCTAATCACCTTCAGGGTGCTTTCTGAAGTGCATTGACTTCTTGTTAATGGCTGCAGAGCCTTTCCCCTCAAGACCTACAAAGTTTCTTCATTCTAGTGAATATGGGCTGGATCTCCTTTCTTGCCAATACTTCACATGCCTGCCATTTTCTGAGCTCGCTGGCATGCTCAGGGCTTGTCTGTTTGGAGTCACTCAGGAGTGTTTTTTTCCACGGTAGCTATCTGGCTTTGTGCATGATCCATTTTATTCTAGGTCAGTTGTGTGCCTTTTTCTGTTTTGTGTAATGCACTTTGGATGACTTGAGATATTTCAAAAAGGGGACTGCACCTACAATTAACACCCTACTTGAATCTGATCTGCTCTTCAAGTACAGGAACAGCCCAAAAGCCAGGCCAGGAACTATGGAGTCAGTGGAGACCATTGCCTCAGAGGGACCCTTTGCTGGAGCAGGTGCTGACAGGGTTGGATCAGTGGTTCTTGGGGTGAGCGAGATAAACGGAAGGTTTTATTCATAGGGATGGTGAAGGAGAAGTCTTTTGCTAGCTACAGGGCTATGCCATTCTTTTTAGAAGCCAATTTTATATTCTTTTTTTAAAATGCAGTGGGGCTTACTGATGAGCAAAGAGCAGCGCTACAGTCCTTTACTAAGGAATTATGGGTAGAGCATGAGTGTTTGCTCCTGGTCTCAAAGACCACCACCCAGTCCATTGCTCTGGTGCCCCTGCACAGTGACAAACCTGTAGCAAACCTGGCCTGAAGTGAGGCAGGCACAGCTGGATATCCGTGCTGGCCCCGTGCCTGTGAACTGGAAGTGCACGTCCCTCAGGACAGACCCACACAATTGGTTCCTCTCAGTAGATGACTTTTCTATTTTTATCAGGGAGAGTTTTATATTTTTTTCCCTTGATGTTGTTTAAACCTCTAAGTGAAAAGATTGCATGTTTTCCAGCTGTGAGAGGCAGCTACCTTTGGCCCGGCAAGGGTAAGTTTGTGGCAGCCGCAGTCAGCATCTGTCTGTCAGGTCAGCAGTAGAACAGCAAGAGAGCTTCAGCTGTGACATGAAGATGGTGTCTGGGAAGGGGCTTGGATTGAACCTGGTTCCTTCGCTTTCCCCTCCCAAAGGCAGGTGCCTATAGAGCAGCTAGTCAGTCCTTTGTGGAGAACCATGGCCCAACAGCAGAGATCTACAGCCCTAGGAAGTGACAGGGCAGAGGGGAGGCCCACGATCAGTACTAATGATGGCCCCAGGGGGTTGCTGGGTCCTCATTAGAGAAAATAGTGAGTGCTGATAATATTCTCACAGTTATGTTAATGGCTGATCTTTCATTTCACCATCAGCAACACCCTCCACCCCATCTGAGCTCATGCCCTGAAGAAGAGTGTGCATAAAGGTGAGGTCAAGGTAGTTTCAAGCGATGTTAGAAGAAAAAGCAAGGGCAGGCTGGCAGCCAGGAAAGGGAAAATTTGCCTCTTTGTTAAAGGAAGAAAAGAATATCAGAGGGCTTTTTAAAATGTCAAGAGTGGAGTATTGCTGTGTGCTCTTTGCTTATTGGGTAGAGTTTGAGGGAGGTTTGCCTTAAATATACCTTCCATACAAATATACAGAAACATGTTTTTTAGTGAACTTTAAACATTAGCTATAATAGTCTTTGGATAAAAAGGCAGTCATTATTTCTTCGAGCACACTCTCTACTGCAGAGCAAATGTTCCAATGTGGCAGGATGGTGGCTTTAAAAATAGCTGTTCACTCCAGAGTCTCTGAGTGTGGCTGGGAGGTAAATTAAATGTTTGACTGTGAGCAGTCATTGATGTGGTCCAAGAGCCGCAGCCGGCAAACCCTCGTTTCACTGAAGCCGGTGGAAATAATGAGGCAGTGGGGAAAGCTTGCAGAAAGAGAGAAGGTTTGGGTGTCTTTGGGGAGTTCCAAGCCATTTGGGAGCTATTTTTATAAATCACTTGCTGAACTGTTATGACATCTGTCACAAAAATCATAGGAAACTGGGTGGAAGGGCACTGACAGGGTGTTATCTTGGGTGACATACCTTTGCCATTTCTCAAGGTACTTGTCTAATCTCTTCTTGTCCAGAGGTAGAGACCCAACACGCTTTGGCCCAGCAGCTCCAGTGCTTTGCTGCTCCCACCAAGCCAAAGCTCTGATTTTTTCTGAATCTCCTTTGCTGTAACTTATGGTCGTTGTTTTTGTCCTACTCACGGTAGAAATGGGGAAAAATATTTCTTCTTTTCTTTATGTCTATTTGTTTTCCCAGGTCTGGGGGTTTGCTTACCTGGTGTGCAGTACACCAATATGCACACAGAACAGAGGTATTTTATTACATATTTGCACAGATATGGGTGCCTGTCCCAAGACACCACACTGAAGTTCCAAACCAGTGGTTACTTATACATTTAATATTAACATTCATATTTCTACTACATACGTGTTATTATTATATGATTGTTTAATAAACCTTCACCTCCTAGGTAAATTAGTGCACATGCCTAATAGTTCTTTCTTTTGAGTCAGTGGTGTAATTAGGGGGGGTGGTCCATGGGTCAGTGGTCATGATTTCCCCTTGTTCTAATTATCTTTCCCATAATTTTCTTCTTCTTTGGCAACCTTCAGGCACTCTTCAAGGTTTGCTGGTCAGACTAACAATATATTGGTTATGCTTCTACTTTTTGACAATCACATACATTGTTTGAATGAACATTAACTAACAGAGGGGTAGGGCTATACAATGGATGTCTTTAGCAACAACAGTCTTGGTTTAAATTACATGCTGCATTTGATTTTGCTGTAATACTTTGAATTCATCCTCCTTTTTCCAGGCAGAACAGACACACTTCTGATCTTCCTACATAAGTTGCATTTTGGGGTCCTTACCCAGATTTGTTTCCTCTGAAGTCTCTCCAGCAAGCTCATGACTATCTTAAACTGCCTCCAAACTGAACTCAGTAACGCCAGCTAAAATCTTACCAGTGTTGGGCCGGCTGGAATTACTTCATGTGTCTTAACTGTTTGTATGTCACAGTATATAGTATTTGACTTCTTTGCAACAGCAATATTGATACATGGTCAAGTAGTGACTCACTAAAACTGTCAGATGCTTTGCTATCCAACTGATATTAAACTAGCTTCTTATCTCCCATAAACATAGATGCCTGTTCCTTCCTACAGCTGGGACTTTGAATTTGTCCTCATTGAATTTCATGTTGCTTTTTAAAATTATTTTTAATAGACTATTTATCTGATTTTTCTTTTTTTAAGACTACTTCATATCCAGTTTGATCCAGCATGGAGCAGCCTGCCCCATGCTGAAGCTATATGTGGATATAAGAAGCACTTCTATCCTGTTGCTAAAGTTGCTGATGAAGATACTGAAGGATGCAGGACCTTGCAAAGACTTCTTCTGGACTGTAAATTAAATAGCTCCAGTTTCACAGGGAGCAATTGATTCACTGAGTACAGTTGAGGACAGTCATTGAGAACGTTGTTCCCCTTAGTTACAGCTGCTTGGTTACTGCAGAGGTCTCCAGGCCTCTGGAATCACTGGCCCGGCCAGAGAAGCTGCTGGCCTACCAGCACAGGCAAACAACACACCTGCTGTGCCTGCCAGCTCTCCTACAGGCAGTGCAGCAATCCAGCCCACAGCTGACCTCACCCCCTTCTCTGGGCATGGCACTCAGGCATTATTTTGTTCTTCATGCTGGACTTGAGATATACATATATTTTCCCGTGGGAACATGCTGTGCCAAGAGGGAGGGAAGTCATGGGCAAGTTTATTTTTTGGCAAAACCAGCAATTTTGTGAGAAATTTCAGGAAATGTGAAAATATTGATTCTGTTTCCAATTGTCAATTTTCAAAATAGTTTTTTTTTTCCTTTTTGTCAAGTTTTTCCACTCCCTAATTTCATCACCACCTCCCCTCAACTTTTCCCCCATCTGCTTGCCAGGCAAAGTACAATGTTTAGATACTCTAAATCTTTCTTTTTCCACTGACTAACCCCTCAAAAACTTCAGTTTGGAAAAGTTAGAGAATGGGAAAAAAAAAAAGACCTGTTAAACCAAAAATGCTGATTCTTTTAGGACGTGTGGAGACATTCTTGTGCAGGGACACAAGTAGGAGAGTTCCATTTAAAAAAAAACATTAATGTTACTCAGTGGCCAAGAGGAAGCAAGCAGTGGGGAAGAAGAAAAAGCAATGCAAAAGCTTCCAAGTGTGTTGGAAAATATGCATTAAAAGATGGAGAAGGTGAGATGTTTCTGCTCTGACATGGTAATGCATGAGAACATACACAATTAGAAAAGGGTGGATATTCTTTCCTCTCACCTCCTTTTTTGTCCTGGACTGGGTTCACCTGGCAGGCTGTATCTCCTCAGTCTGGTTCTGCTGCCCATGGGGGTACCTGTGGTGGGGATAGGGAGATCTCAGGCATACTGTCCCTTTCCTTCCCACCTCTGTACGACTAAATGCATCATTTTCATACCACAGCAGCACTAAGGGTTTTCAGTGGTCCCATCACAGTATGAAGTCTCTTCTTTTTTTTTTCCTCCTTTTTCATGCAAAGAGCCAAGAAAGAACTGATTACAGAAGTAGAAGGGATACACTCTTCTGTAAATTTCAAAAACAGCACTATTACTTTTGGAGAAGGCACAAAATGTTACTCAGGGCAGGACTGCTGACTGCAGTCCAGCTGGCCAACCTATCATCCCCAAGAGCAACAAGGCTGCTAATCTCATCCACCAGATAATCCTGCTCCCTGCTGAAAGAGGTAATTAAGGGCCACATTTTCAGCAGCCCTACAAAAATAGGCTTGTTTGACTGGACAAATTGCGGCATACATAGATAGCACCATGGCACAAATGCTGATTTTCCATGAGCCGATAGAAGCACTCAGAGACACTGAGTGTTTATTCTGGGAGACCCACTGGAAATGTGGCCAGAGCTGCCTGTGTACCCTGTGCTAAAGGCTGCAGCTGTACATACAGCCCATGCTCCCGTGAGGAGCACTCATTGTGCTGCCTGAGCTGCGAGGACGGCTGTGGTGGTGGCGGGATTTCAGGGCCCCCTCCTTGACACCTTGAAACAGAAGTTAGGCTTTGCAAAGTCCCAGTCTGCACCAGTGTAGCCCAGTGGGATGGGCTGCAGAGTGGTGGGTCCCAGTTTCTGAGGATGGTGTCTCTGAGGAGTATTTCTCCATGTCCCCATGCTCTCTGCCTTCCACAGGCTCACGTAGAGGTTATTTATGAATTACTCTTCTTCCTTTTTCTTTCTTGCTTGCTGTTTAAGGAATATCTTTACTAGAAACATGTTCTGGTTAAAAATATAAGATGGATATAAACTGAGAAGCTACATCCCAAGCTTCCCCGAAATCTGCACCAGTTTGGATCAAGGCCCATCTATGCTCTTAAAAAAAGCAAACCAAGCAGCCCTATCCTCCTGACAGAGGGAAATAGCTGCTTCATTTTTCAAAGCAGGCAGCTCCTTGTGTGTGGGGGTGAGGACAGGAGAAGGAGGGGAACATCTCATGGATTTTATCATAACTTACTGCCAGCCTCTTTGAAGGCCCCATTTTGCTCAGATGGAAGTGCATAAATGTGGCGGCTTTTCCCTTTGTGCCCTGCAAGTGCCGATGCACAGAGTTGTGTGTTTGGGCATGTGAACAGTGCTGTGCAGAGCCACCAACACTGGTTTCCAGGTGAGCTCTGTTGGTAGCCCCCATTGTCCATCATCCTTTCACTCTGACCCAGTATTCCTGGGATAGAGCCTCCCTAAGAAGTTTTCAGTCTTATTTCTCAACCACTCTTTGTCCTAATGTTGGCTTTTTTACACATTAATCACCTCATTTGCAGTAGGTCCTTTTGAACTCTTCAGTGCTCTTACACAGAGCTCTTCTCTGCAGCGGCATCTCAAGAGTAAATAGCTCCAGAGTGCCCTGGCACTTGTCTGGTGGCTCTGTGCAGCAGGAAAGGCACACCGAGTTTTATGTTGTTTGAAAAAGCTGTTAGATGTAGACTGGGTACTGCATTTTATAAGCCTATTTGTACTTCCATCTTCAACCTCTTCTCCAGCACCAAATAAAGGCATCAGGGAAAGCTTATTGCTCTAAAACTTTCACAATTCACAGCAAAAATGTTCAATATAGAGACGGATAAAAGAAGAAAATAACTAATCCTACTTGGCCAAATCTTGCTGTTATTACACTGCTGTAAATCACAGTCCAGCCATTGGTTCTTGAGAGGCCTCTTCAGTTTCTCACCACTTCAAACAACTGCCTACCTGAAATGTGTGCCTACCCTGGCTGGATTCATTTGTCCTCTGGTTCTTAGCCAAGTACTTAGTCAAGTTGCTTTAGCAATCTCTCTAACATCCTGCCTCCACAGAGAGGCTGAGAGGACATCATCTTTGATGTTCATCTTCCCTGGGGCCAGCATGACCAAACCCTCTGGATTTCTTCTCATGTGACGTTTCCTTTAACAAAAGTGCATCTGGCTGTGTTAGGACCACAGCTCCTGCCTGGACACATGTTGTTTTGTGGTTTGCTCCTTGCAAGCCCCTTTCTTCTTGATCTAGACAAATGTCTGTGTCCCCACCCTGATCCATTCACATTGCTGCTCCAGAGATCACTGCCCTCACTGCTTTGAGTATGGTTCTCCCTTGGCAACCTTCCCATGCCTCCCTCTTCTCTATGCCACTGCATCTGACCTGCCTGGCTTCCCTTTCAAAGTTCTTCATAGCTCTCAAGGGAGGAAAGCTGGTGCCCTTTCTCTTTCAAGGGGTAGATCACTGACTTCTGTAACCTTCTTGAAAAACCATGACAGAGCATATCCATGCATTATCTCATCTCACCCTCTCATTTGTGATGTGCTCAGATAAACGCACATAAAGAGACGTCTTCCTCTTTTTAGATTCTCCTGCAAACCTGGGCAGTGGGATCTAGGATACCACAACAATGCTGTTGTGTTACACTGGTACAGAAAACATAAATAATGACAAGTCTGTTTTAGAAGAGGGAACTGTTTCTGTGGTGGATTGCATGGTTTGGAGTGAACTGTCTGTCAAGAAAAATGGCATTTCTTCTGCTGATTTCTGTCTGCTCTAAACATTTTCAGTGTGATTCTGTAAGACCATTTTTCTGCTCTCCAGCCTGAAAAGATGTGTAGCTGGAAAATTTTACACAAATGGAAGAAGTCAGGTTACTCTGTCCCACTGTTAAGTAGAATAATTTAATTCCATTTTTATACCATCTTATCTGTGTATTTCCTTTCTTCAGAATGTCTTCTGAAGCCTTTCATACCATTTTCCACACCATCTTGGCCTCTGGGCAAGATGTATGTGCTACATTTGCTCTTCTGTAGTCATGTGTGACTGCACTGAGGAGCCTTGCTACTAGGACAATGATGTCACATGCCAGAAGGCTCCAGCAGTTATTTGTATCCTCTGTCCATTCATCCAACTACATTTGCTGACTCTGGCACAACCACACTTTAGACTTATGCTTTTATTTTAGGTGTGATTTCCATTTTGTTGTCTTTATCCCCATTACCTAGCCCACCTTCTCTGCTGTTTTCAGTATCAGTGTTCTCACTCATGCAAAGCATTCTTTTGGCTTTGGGGAGATACCTCAGTTACCTTTACTGTACCACCATCACAACACAGAACAGCTCTGTCTTTATTGTCCTTTTATTTATGTACCCAAACTACGTCTGTACTATGATTTCCTGTCAAGATTTAACTCAGCCTGATTCTTGGTGGTTCTCATTGGTTTCTGAGCCATGAAATATCATTACCAGTTGCACTCACTTTCCAGGCTGCTGCTGGGGCTGTTGACCCTCCCGTAGTGACACAACTCTTTCAGCATGTCTCTGCCTGGTATCAGTACAGCAATATTTGTTCATGATGAATTTGCAGAGAGGACCCAACACAGTCCCAGTAGCCCATCATTCCCTAAAATAATGTGACTCAGTTTTCACTCTGTTCCATATTCTGCCTCCTTATTTCTTTCACAGCATGGCCAGAATCTGTACCTTCACCTCCTGTGGTTTCACTACTGCATCTCCAGGAGAGTATGTTTCTTTTGGTGCCTGTGTTAGTCAGAACCTCCATTTTGCCACACTCCACATGCAGGAAATGTTAACTCCATATTCATTCAGCCTTGACTGTGACTGAACACCAGAAGAGGTTGCTCAGGGAGGCTGTGGTGTCTCCATCCTTGGAGAGAGTCAAAACTTGGCTGGTCATGGCCCTGAGCAACCCCATTTTGGTGACCCTGCCCTGCACAGGAGGTTGGATAGATGCTCTCCAAAAGTCTCTGCCAGCCTCACCAAATCTGTGAGTGGCTCCAGAAACCCCTTCATACTGTCTCTAGCCAGTTCCATGTCTCCAGCTCCCCTTTGCTGTGGCTATCACCTTGCTGCCAGCACTGTGGCTGTTTCTCTAGCTTTTCTGACAGCTAAGATCACAAATTCTGGGATATTCTGACACTAAACAACTTGAGTTTCCACCACCTCTTTTCAAAAAGACTGATGGGTTTTATGATGACTGTCAATAAATTGCACTTATTTCACAGCAATAGGGAATGACCTGATAACTTTTTTCATGTCCCTGTTAGGAGTGTTTTGTTTTCCATTTCTGGGGAAGCCAGAAAAAGCACGATTCCCCCAACTCTGTTTTCAGATTCGGTGTAATCAAGTTAATTACTGACATTCTTTTTCATACTCCGTAATTTCAGCCTAAAGACACATTGAACTCAACAACAGCTCTAAATACACAGATGTAATGGAAGGGCCAATCCCTTCTCAGTTAGACCGAGGTGATGTCATGGTGGCAAAGTAAAACTTCAAACACACTGCTTCTTTTAACTATCTCAGCACTCATCTGTTTACCGTGTAGAAAATAATTTGTAAGGTTTCTTTAGGGTTTGTCCATTGTTTTGGGGCATGTTTCCTCTTTCCTTCCTTGCTGAATGAAGATCTCATTCTCTCACCTCTAATCTGATGAAGCTGGAGACTCGGGACAGTACTTGTACAGTAATTGCGCGAGGCAGCGCTTACTGGATAACCTGGAGCGCAGAGGGGTAAGTCACTGCAGACATCTGTATCGCCTGCTACTAATTGGCATACCTGTTGCACAGACCTGTTGGTACCATGGGATGTAACAGTAAAAGATGAAATCATGGTAATTGCAATCTTCCCGCGAGCTATCACTTGATTTACATTTTAATTAATTTCTACGAGCCTTGTAGTTACGAAATATTGAAGCAACTAAAGGCATGAAGGAAGGAACATGCCAGTGTCAATTAAGGACAGTGAGTCAAAGAGGAGAGTTTGGTTCAAGGCAAAGTTCATATGAAGAATAATGCTCTGTAATTTATAGTTCTATGTGACATTTTCTAAGTTATTTTGAAACTTGAATAAAATAAGACACGTTTTTAGAGTCTTAGCTATTTTGAGAGATCACTGGTGTCCTTAGTTTTCAGATGGGGAAACTGAAGAAGAGAGAGTTTGACCATCGATTTCCTGAGCTCAAGGAGAAAATCTGCAGTGGAGCTGGGAGTCAAATTGTGAGCTGTTCAACAATCTGCATATCTTCCTTACAAGAGGATCCTTCCAACAGGCACTCAAAAAGGAATTATGAAAGCCATGTGTATTCCTGTAAGTAGGGTGATGCCTTCATTACACAGATCTCATAACCTGGCCTTCAGCTACCCAACCATTTACGTTCTCAGAAAATGGTTGTCACAAATGTGAGTGTTGCTAAGTCTTGTGATTCTCATATTTATTGTTTTTTTAAAACCCCAGTTTCTAGATGCAGAAGTTTCATTTCTGTTCAAATGAAATAGAAGTTTCCAGCTGTCAGAGTTGTGTGAAATATAAAGCATTGCTCCTAACGGTACAGAAACCAAAACATCAAATTTAAAAGAACTTAAATGCATTTTTGAATCATGCCCAGTGTACCATACCTTAAGTTATTTAAACCACCACCACGATTCCAAAGGACAGATTTGGGACTTTTGGTGTTGCTGATGTGGCACATCATATGGGAATGAGCCTGGAGGCACTGAGCTGCTCAGATCAGTTGTGGCCACACCAACAGTGGATCACCTGGAAGATGCCAAGAACTGGCTGCCTAAGAGCGGGGGGACAGCAATGCTGATTTCACCTCCTTGTGCTATGTTGAGAGCCAAACCAGGCAAAGAATGGAGCTGGGTTTGCTACCACAAGTGCACCTGCAATGGGCCTGCAGGGAGCACATCTCCATCCTTACCTGCTCCTCATCCTGAGCAGGCTGCTGGTTGCTTTACCAGTGTTTGCTCCCTGCCTCCTCCCCAGGATGCTCTCCCCCTGCCTAGCCACTGCTTGGATGGAGCTTCTCCTGCTGCTGTGGACCTCCAGTTGCTCAGTATTTTCACACTGTTATGTGGAGAGATGTGGACTCCTGGACCAGTCCTGCACTGGGAAGTGGCTATTCTTTAAATTCACAACACTGGGGTGTGGAAAACTGTTAAAAACAGGAGACTCCTCTCTAACAAGGGATGGTAAAAAACATGAGGTTCCTGCAGGGTTTCAGGCTGTGTCCCACAGCTGTCTACCATGCTGGAAAACAGGGTCCGTGGTTGCTCCCAGCATGCATAGGGGGCCACAAGGAGCAGCCAGAGAGATGTTTATCTTTGTTCTGGAAAGGGGAGGTTGGGTGGGAAAAAAATGAGAGATGGGACAAAAACCAACCAGGAGAGCAAGGTCCGTGGGCCAAATGTGCCGCATCTGCCAATGTCATCAGCGTCAGGCCTGGCGGTGGGGTGGGAGCCACCCTTTCCAAACACGGCAGAGGACGTTGGATGGTCTCCCAGAAGCTGTGCTGCAAACCCACCCAGATCATTCCTGACACAGGCAAAGGGAAATATTATTCTCACATTTTAAAAATAAGAGAGTCTGATAAGATATACAGAAAACGGTGCCGGCCCAGCATTTTCTCCTGCTGCCAGGGCATCCAGGGTGTCACCCTGCTTTGGGGACAGGGATATGGAAGCTGTGTTGGTATGGCAGTGCAGGTGCCCAGGGCATGAAGGGATGCTGTCTGCCTGGTGGCAGCATGCCCAAGGACCTGCCAAGAGAGGGAAAGGAGAGCAGGATGCACAGGACTCTTGAATCCTCCATCTGCAGAAACAGAGTTGTGGCTTGGTCTCACAGAAGTAACCATCAGCTGCAAGCTGCCTGGCTCGCTGATTTAGGATAGGTCTAGGTGCAGCTCCTCTTGTTAATGAAGCACCCTTTTGGGGTATTGCTTGTGTCCTGATCCCATTTCCACATACATAACCCTGGGCCACTGCTGCTGCAAAGCCATGTGCAGCTGGGCCCTGAGCTGCTGGAGGTTTTTCCAACCTTTCCTCCACTGTCCCTGCTCCTGTACCATCCTGCCTGTCACTGTCCTTGCTGTCCGTGGAGGGATTGTCAGTCTTCCAAGCTCCAGGTGCTTCAGATCCAGAATCTAACACTGCAGATCATTAATATGGGAGAGTTAGTGAGGAGTGGAGAAAAAAATATTGATGTTCTTTTCATGTTGAAATTATACTTCTGCTCTGTAGGGTGAGCAATGAAAGAAAACAGCTATGTCAATAGTCCATAATGGGAGGGAAAAAGAGTTGTTTATAACCATATTTGCCTTAGGAAAGGTTTAAAGGCTAGTTTTGAAGCTGTGTGTGGCTCCAGCAGTAAAGTATTGGAGGAGGAGTTGTGTCAAGGTGCTCAGAGCATCCCCCAGCCACTGTAAGTGATATATAAAACTGAGCAGCAGGAGAGTCCTAAAAGGTGAGACCAAAGTGCCAATGAAGATCAGGACTCAGATGCTCAGCAAAATTCTCCATTTGGGACTTGTTGTGGATGCAAAATGTGCTCACCTACACTGCTGGTAAAGTGCTGCTTATTGGGGAAGAGGAGAAGATGTGGGCAACCTGGCCTAGTGGAGGGTGTCCCTGCCCAGGGCAGGGGGTTGAGACTAGATGGGGTTTGCAGTCCCTTCTAATCCAAACCAGTCTGTGATACTGTGATCTACTGAAAGGTAAGATCTTCCTCCAGAAACATCTGCTTTTCTACATTGACTACAAAGGTAACAGCTTGGTGTGTGCAAATCACTGAAGTTAATGCAGTTAACACCCTCTCTGGGCTCCTCTTTACCTATTTTCCAAGAGCTTGCTGCATATCACAGCCATCAGTTTTACTAAAGGGAGGTTGTCTCTGCTTTGTTCTGTGTGTATTTCAGGGATCTCTCAGGAAAATCCCTGTGTTTGAATGTGATTGGAGATAAGGCCTGAGACCATTGGTAGCCTACTTCTGTCCCTCCCCAGGAAGATGATGAAGGTGAAGCTCACTCCAGTTTGTTATTTCCAGCTTTCCAGCCCATTGATGCCTGAGCAGCAGGCCCATCTGCAGACTCTTCCCAGCTGCTGATACACTGTGCAGCTGCCTGTGAGAGCTGGCTGGTTCCAGCTCAGTGGGTGTCTAGGTATTGGTGTGCTGCCAAGGCATATCACCATGGCTCAAGGAGTGAGCAAACAAGGTGTGTCGACAGAAAGCCCTCCCTGACCACAGTTAGGTCTGAAAACTCTTTTGCATGTCCTTTTTATTTCTGTCCTACCATTGGCACAATTTCATGCAGCTCCTTGGAGCTCCTGAGTTACTTGTTATGGTATTTAACGTGCTCGCACCTCCTCCAGGCAAATCTGTACTACCTCTCCATGGGCTGGGAGAAAGGCAGGAGCCCTTTGGAGCAGAATGGCAGAAACAAAGAAGATTGTCAAAGATGGCACTTGAGGAGTGACCTCCTTCATACCCTATCCTCTGCATTTGATGTGGGCAATCAGGTGAAGGTGTTGCCAAGGCTACGGGATCGTGTTGGTCTGCCTTCCAGGTCCTCTGTGGCTTCCCTCATTCCCCCCTAATTGTTCCCTGACTTTCTGTTTAAATACCATCTGCTTCAGCTGCAATTTGCACAAGTGTCCCAAAGGGCTTTGCTCTTGATTCTCTGGTAATCTGCCTGGTGTATGCTAACCCTCTATGAGATGCTCTTGTTACAGAGAAAATATACTTGTCTTTGAAGAATGATGAAATAAGGATGTGAAGCAACAAAAGACAAGTAGCTCAAATTTGAGATCAATGCTGCCTGAGACAGACTCTGCTGTGGATAATTCCTGAAGACAGCTAGCAATCAAATCAAAGGAAGAGTTTGTCATAGCCACTGAAAGAGTTACTAGAAGATCCAGTCTGTAATGAAGTATCTATCTGCTGCACATTCCTGCTCATACCCTGCAAGCAAAATGCCCGCTGGTGTCAGCAGGGGTGTCAGGCAGGGAGTAGTGACTTTGCCATGGTGATCCACAGCACCGATGTGAATCAAACCAGGTTTAAAACTGGCTGAGTTTCAAACGTTGGATGCTGATCCCTTTCTGCTTTCACCCTCTTTCCCCAAGTTTGGTCTCTTCTACATAAAAAACAGATTTGAGGTAGGCTAGTGGGGGTGTTGCTGGCAAGGAACGTCCCTTAAACAGCCAGTCTGATCCCAGCTCCATTAGAAACTAATTTAAAAGTAGGACTTCCCCCTTCCCAGCAGGTTCATGGGAGGATATTTTTCAGTGTTTGACCAGTACCTGTACTCTTTTTGCAGTATTACAGAAGAGTATTATCCAAATCTGTATAATTTATTAATGTTTTCAGATTTATTCTTTTTTTGCTGTTTCTTTTGCATGCTACAGCACCTTTAGGAATATTTTTGCTGACAGTATCATCTCTGGAAAGACCCATCAACATTCTGCTAGGGGCTGTCCTGCTAATGCTACCTGTTATTAACCTGCTTGCCTGATGCTTCTGATTACAAGACTCTTTTTTTCCACTTTTGTTTAGTTTGCAGCCCTTTCCTGTTTGGGCTGAAATGTAACATTAAGAGCATTTGGACTGAGCCAGGATATTTGATATTTACTGTGTATGTAAAAATGTTAACCTAAAGTAGCAGTTTCTGAGAATAAAGCATAAAAAAGTGTATTGTTTTGCCCATTTTATGAAACGACCCCAGGAATCATTTGTAATTTGATGGGTGTGTTGTATCAAGGCCACCTTTCTCTGTGAAAATTATGCTAAATGGAGCTAAATGTGTGAACCTTCAAAATAATCACAGTTTGTGCAGGAAAGGCTTGCAGGAATTTCACAGCTGAAATCCTCAGGAACCTTTCCTTTCCACAAGCTCTAGACGCTGCAGGGAAGGTTGCCCTGAAACTATCAAAGCAGCATCATACTCTCAGTTCCCCACAACCACTTCTGCACATCACCAGAGCTCTGGGTCCAGTCTATGTCAGCTGGAGCTTCCTTCCAGACCCAGCATGGGTAGCTGTTTGCTTCAAACATGGCCAGTAAAGAGGTTTTTGCTTGACGTTGTGTCGTATATCACTTTGTACCTTACAGACCTAGTGGCATGCTTTGTGGCAAGTCAGGGAAGGGCAGTTAGGGAAAAGTTGTATCTCACAAGGTTTCTCTTCTGAGTGCAACTCAGTCAGCCTGGCAGGGTCTTCCCTACCTTTGGACTTTTCCAGTGGTTCTCTGCCATGGGTCAAGGCAGGAACAGACCCCTGAAGAATGAGTATATCTCCCCTTTTCTCTGGCTATTGCCTTGCTCCTGATGTCTCTGTGCATTTAGTTGGCTCCCTGATTTATGAGGTACCTTCATTCCTATGTGCCCTGGGACTTGTCTTTCAGTTATGGAGATGGGAGAAGGGTGAGAAGGAATTATGATGGACAGGAAACACCATGAGAAGGAGCAGAGATGGGCAGGAGGTATCTCTCTCATTATCTTCTGCATGGCTGAGAAGAAGGCATGAGACCCTTGCAGGAATTTCTTATGTCCTTGCCCTTTGGTATGGACTGTTGGTTCAGCATGAGACAGGTAAAATGACCCCAATCAAGGCAGGCTCTTAAACCACAGGGGAAACAGAAGAGTTGGTGCATTGGTCATATAGGACAAAATTAGTTCTAGGGATCAGGGCTTCATGGGCCTAAGCTTTGCCAAATACCTAACATACTTTGCCTCTTCAGGGCTGTTAGGTGTTTATCAGTCTTTTGGACCCTGAGCAGGCTGGAGAAGTACAAACTGAGCAGGAAAAGGGAGCGCTTGGGTCAGAAAGCTGGACACCTTGCCTGAGCAGAACCGGGAACAGTCTCCTGGCTTCCATCTGGCATCCAAGTCTAGATCTGTGGAGGAGGAAACAACTCAAAAGACATTTGCAGTTGTGACTGGCTCTAGGTCACCTAAAATGGTCACAGAAATGGGGCAGGTGATGGTATGTTCTTGTAGACCTCTTGCCTTCTTGAAGCCCTGATATTCTTCCCAACTGAGGCTGACATCTCTCTCCCCTTCATCTCATGACCCAAGGGGACTGAAAGGAAACAGAACTGGATCCAAGCTTAGTAGGAGTCAAGTGGAGGAGAAGAGTGGAAGGTGGCTTGCTCTGCATACCCAGAGCAAAGGGATTTCTACGCTGGCGGATTCTGCTGGGTGTGCTGAAAGGTCAGCAATACTTCAAGTCAATCAGCCAATAGCTATTTTTGGCTCCCATTTTGCAAACACCACATCAGAAACAAAGAGTTATTTTGGTCCTTCAGGACTGCTCTGATAACTTTGCTCAGTACAATGTTAAATAATCAAACCCCACAGAAATAACAGCACTGTTTCATAATCCCATATTATCAGATATATAGAGGCACACAGGGGTGGGTGTGTGGAGGGGAGAGCTTAAATCTCTTAACGAGTATAAAGGAATATTTATATTATTCATATCATCTGAGTCCACATATTGCAATGATTTGGAGTATTGCGTAGGTGTGCATAGAGGTGTGGATTTTTAAACAAGGGGGTACTTGTCCCAACAGGAGAAAATAGCAATAGCTATTGTCCTCCACTGCTTTTTAGCAACACCAGCGCACAATGTGGTTGGTATGACAAGAAGCAGCTGAGGCACCTGCAGAGCCCCACGCCTACACACGCTGTCACCATGGCTTCCTCCACATCTGTGTTGTGGAAACACCTCCTTTGCCCATGAAAAGCCCAGTGGAAGTGGAGCGTATTGATTTGTGAGTCACTGGTAGCATCGCTACAGCAACAACCGTGGAAAGTCCCAACTTCCGACCTTCTTTTGGGGGTCCTGGTTGATGACAGGTTGGCTATGAGCCAGCAGTGTGCACTGGTTGCTAAGAGAGCCAATGGGGTCCTGGGGTGCATCAGGAAGAGTGTGTCCAGAAGGTCGAAGGAGGTGATCCTCCCCCTCTACTCTGCCTTGGTCAGGCCCCACCTGGAGTACTGTGTCCAGTTCTGGGCTCCCTGGTATAAAAAAGACAGGGACCTCCTGGAGAGAGTCCAGAGAAGGGCTACAAAGATGATTAGGGGCCTGGAACATCTCCCGTATGAGGACAGGCTGAGAGAGCTGGGACTGTTTAGTCTGGAGAAAAGAAGACTTAGGGGGGACCTAATTAGTGTTTATAAATATCTTAGACATGGGATGCAGGGGGAATTGTCCAGCCCCTTTTCAGTGTCTGTGGGGACAGGACAAGGGGCAATGGCTGTAAACTGGAGCACAGGAAGTTCCGCACCAACATGGGGAAGAACTTTTACACAGTGAGGGTGACAGAGCCCTGGGACAGGCTGCCCAGGGGGGTGGTGGAGTCTCCTTCTCTGGAGATAGTCAAGACTCATCTGGACGCCTATCTGTGCAATATGAGCTAGGGAGCTGCTTTGGCAGGGGGGTTGGACCCGATGATCTCTCGAGGTCCCTTCCAACCCCTACGATTCTGTGATTCTGTGGTTTATGTCACATAGGACCCCAACAGGAGCAGAGTTTCCTGTGGTTAAACACTATGGGGACTCAGGAGAGACAGCCCTTTCCCAAAGACTTGAAAACGTTCCTGGAGAAGACGTATAATGGTAAGAGAAAGGGAGACTTATAATATCCAGTTTATGGCTGAAGAGCTTAAGCACAGAGACCCTGCAGACCATCTGCTCTGCACCTATCTCATCCAGTGCATTTTAAAAAAATTGCTATCTAGGTCTCAAAGAACCACCTATATTTTCAAGCATGGTCTTCATTCTTCATGGCAGGTGATTACCACATGGAAAAAAATCTGCTCCAGAGCATTCAGAGGGTAGCAGTGACAAACTGAGCTCTGTGAGGAACACGGAGGAGAGAGATGTCCGATGAGAGCTGGACACTTGGATGCTGCATTCCTCTGATTACCTGACAGTGGTGTCAAGGAGGCTGGTGCTGGAGTGAGTCATTAAGCCAAGACATCCTGAGCACCAGCCCTGGGCCAACAGTTCATCTTCTTATTAAGCCCACCTTTCCAGTCCTCAGAAGGCTAAAAGGAGATCTCCTTTCTCTCTTGTCTTGTCTGACTACTAGCTGGTGGTTATGGAGAAGAGGCAAATGTTTCTCAGATGTGTACAGTGAAAAGGCAGAAAGTGACAGTCAGATACTGCAGCAAGGGATAGGACATAAGGAAAAAATCTTCTCCAAGGGGGTGGTCAAGCAGGAGAGCAGAAGCCCAGAGAGGGCATAATGATTCCATCATTGAAGGTGTTCAAGTTTCAGTAGGTTACAGCCATGGGCAGCCTGCTCTACCACCAAAGATAGCCATGCTTTGAGCAGGGGTTGGACCAAATATAGTCTATAGATCCTTCCCAGTCTAAGTTATTCCACATATTTTTGGAGTTTAAAAAGGTCACAGTCATGCTACCCATCCTGTCTGAATGGCTCAGTGCTTTCCCCAGGAGGCAGCATTAGGATGAAGCCATCACTTTCAGACCCAGGGGCTCAGCTGTCTGGTGCCCACAGTGGAATGTGAGGAAGCCTCAGGAGTTTTCATGTCTGCTGAGGGGATCTGATGATGTTTCCTGCCTCAGAGGTGATTGCTCTGTAAAACACTAGAGAGTTGTGAGGCTGCAGTCTATTTTCAACATCATAGAAAGCAGAACATTCCTACTGCACTTTGCATGCAACATCAAACAGCTGCTCATCTAAGAAGGGAAGAGAAAGCCCCTGTAGGCTGCTGCTTAGGACACCCACCTAGGAGGTAAGTGGGAATTAAAAAATATTTGGATTCGCTAGAGCAAAGGTTGAAATCCTGGAGTCTCCCTTTCCCTGTCCCCAGATCTGCCCAGATACCAGCCCCTGAGCTGTGCTCTTTCCAGCTGACTCGGTAGAGGTGAGACCCCAAAATACCTTTCCCTGATGGGTGAGGCAGCCCCTCCGTCCTGATGGGAGGAGCGGAAGGCATCACAGAGCGGGCTTGAAATGGTGGGGGAAAGTGGGCTTCCGAGGTGGTGCCACTGACTTGGGGTTTAGTGCTCACTAGATCACATTGTCTCACATTTCCATCACATGGAGTCACGAGACCATCAGACAATCTCAGTTTGTTTTTTCCCCAAAGGATGTTCTGAGCCCTCTGTGCTGCAGAGGACTGACTGAAAATGCAGCAGCTCTCCTCTTTCCCTGCTGTGAAAAGCAATTAGAGAGCTCAGTTCCACCTGTTTTAAATATTTTAATTTTAAGCCACTTGTAGAACTTTTGAACACCTGGAGTTGACAGTCCTACAGCTCAGAGGTCCTTGTGCCTAGACCACCCAGCCTTTGCAAATGTCTGCTCAGATACATGTGTCTTCAATTTGTGATGTCTTTTGCAAAAGCTCTTTCAATTTCTTGAACCAGGCACTCGATACCTTGAACATTCACATTCCTGAGCACTGGCTTCTTTTGGAGCCTTCATGTGCTTTTTGTCTGTGTGATGGAGAGGCTGCTGTCACTCGGTCAGAGAGAAGATAATATATGCAGTTGCATATTTGGGTTGCTCATCTTCTGGAGTGTTGAACAGACTTCCTAAATGATGCCTCAGTCCTTTGTTCAACTTTCAAAATGAATATCCCAGAGAGGTCGGCATTTTCTGGCTCAGATAGACTTTCAAGCACAATGAATCAAAATGGGGATGATTTTTGAAGCACTTGTATGGGAAATTTATGGCTTTGCTTCTTCCAAGATGAAAAACCTGATGTAGGCTATAAATTTACTTTGAGGTTTGCCTTTAAAACTCAGCTTGTGGCTTCTCCTGGGAAACAGGACAGGTAGGTATAAATCAGCCTGTGCTAAATGGAATGGCTAAGACTTCAGGAAGAGAGATCTGGTTCAAAGGCCCTGTTCTTTGTTAAGCTGACCTCAAACCCAGTGTTATCATTTCACTCTGTGAGGACAAGACCCTCCTCCATGAGTTTAGTAGAGCTTCCAGCAGGTGAGCTGGTGTAAATAGGAGTAGAGTCAACTTGCAATGAGGCTGCAGGCTATGAAGCCCTGCTTGGAGCACGCCAGTGTATTTCCACCTGTGCCAAGAAAAACAGAGAGGTTTTTCCCAGTACTGACCAGAGGGAAGAGCAGGATAAGCTAGTTTGAGTCAGCATGAGAGGCTGGGTACCCCATTACTCACACCCAGCCTTGCCTACCCCACAGCCAGTGATGGTAGCTGAAGTGAAAGCAAATCCTGAAGTGTTCTGCTGGGACAGAGAGGAAAAAAATGTTAAAATGCTATGGAGAAACAATCCCATGTTTATGCCTGATTAGTGTACATTGATACATGGCTGCTGACAGGTTATTTTGGTAAAAAAGGCAAGTTCTGACTCCATGTCCCTCATCCTGCTGCCTACTCTGCATGGGTGGAGTTTCACTGACATCGGCTGGAGCCCTTCCACATACAGCAAACGGTAGGATTAGCAGCAATGTTTTGCAAATATCCTTCTTACTCAAATAACCTATTAACTGAAATGCTCCATTGAACTGTGATCAGTAAGAGGGTTGGTTTATTTTATAGTTTCTATGGTGAATAGTGTGTTTCTGGAAGCTGGGCTAGGTATTTTTTCCTTCACTTGGAAACACTGTGTGGAAAAAAGTGGAGATTGAAAAACGTTCTTATGGGAAAAAAAATAATTCCTTTTGCACATTTGATAACAGACATTCATTTGCATGATTCTACAGGCTGGGGGCTAAATTGCATGGCTGGTTGAATGCTTAGCAAGACACAGAGTAGCCACAAAACCAGATGCAAATCAGAAAACAACTGGGCATTGCCTGAGTTTGCTTCTCCGGTGAACCACCGCAGAGCAGAGGTTGTCATACGGGGTGCTGGGCAGTGCTGGGACTGAACACCACATGAAGCAAATGTCAGACGTGGAGCTGAGAGGCAGGTCC
The DNA here is from genome assembly GCA_013400835.1 of Zapornia atra. NCBI lineage: Eukaryota > Metazoa > Chordata > Aves > Gruiformes > Rallidae > Zapornia > Zapornia atra. The sequence goes on along the minus strand of VZTU01000056.1, from coordinate 534,243 downwards.
CATCATGGCTCTGAAGAAAAGTTTGTTGTGTGTCCCTCTCCTCTGTAGCCTGCAGCAACAGCTCAAGCCAGCCCCAGAGGGGCTCCAGGGGTGTCACCAGCATCTGCTGATGATGCTGGTGCGGGGCTGCTGCCATTGTGTCAGCCCCTTTGGCAGATGGGGATGAAGAGAAGGGAGAGCAGAAAGGTGTTAGGTACAAGTGGGCTGTGAAAGGGTGCCAGTTCAGTTTGGTAGCACTCGTGGAGGGCTGAGGCTGGGTACCTGCTTGGGGCAAGCAGCAAGGTTACTGCCAGCAGCAGGAGTTGGCCAACCATGTCTACAGCTGCAGGTTTGGCTCCTCAGCTCTCTCTTGGCTGTTCGCATCCAACACAGGCAGCTTCGTCCTGGAGAGGAGAGATGGGTGTGTAGCAGCATTAGGGATGGCTGGTAGGAATATAGAATATTTGAGCTATTTTGCTTTTTGTGTATAAAGCTCAGCATCAGCACCAAAACTGCAACATGAAAGCAAATGTCAAAAAGGAGAAGAGTCAAGAACTGAAGAGTAACAGCTTCTGGTAACTACAGGCATGTTTCCACCCATTAGTTTGAAGAGAAACCCTAAATCATGCTGGCCTCACAGTAGCTTATATGCAAACTGCAACTGTCTCCAGCAGCTGCAAGTGTAAACACTGTTGTTATGTTCTTATATCATGTCTTGTCCAATTTGCCAAGCAGCAGCATTCAGTGTCACATTGTGTGGGCATTAAAAGTATTACTTGGCAGTCTTCTTTAATTTTAAACATTTCTGAAATGCTAGACCTATACATTTCTGCTTTAGGCTTTGGGTGACAAGAGAAAAAAATGAAGAGTGTCACTGCTTTTAACCTCGTATCATCTGAGTGCCGTGCTCTTAGCAGGGAACACTTAACAACTGCTTAGCAACGTTCCTCCTACTCTGAGAAGAGGCACCTGTCCTGTGGGACACTGTTTTCTGGACCAGACTCCACTGATGAGAAAGTTCCTGAATCCCACAGATGCACACAGCTGTGGGATGTCAGATGTGAAAATGCAGAGCGCTTTGCTGCGAGGAAAGGTAGATAATCCTAGGAGAGTAAAGACAGAGGGGTTGAAAATTTGGGGACTGAACATATACGTGTCCTTGGCTTCAGCCCAGATAGATGAAGTGGCTATGACTAGGTTTGTGGTGAAACAAGAATCAGAACGGAGGTCTGGGGACTCCTACAAGTGCCACTTCCACCCCCTCACCCCCCACACCCCCGATTAAGCCATCTTCTTCTGAATCATTTATGGATGTTTTGAGGCTGCTTACAAAGTTCAGAGGCATTAGGCTCGAGAAGAAAGTGCAGAGAGGCATTGCATGTGCTGTCAGCCCCCCAGCAGTGTGTCCATCTGCTCTCGTGCACTAACGAAGACCTGCTGGGTGATGCCTTTCAGGAAGCTCCAATCTTCAGGGCCTTTTGCATTAATCTTTAATATGCTCTTTGTGTGCTTGTCATGTAGGAATTCAAAGACAGAAAATAAGCTGCTTAGCAAAGATGGGGTATATTCCACTCCAGGCTGTGGGACAGATCTACCAGACTCTGGTGCAGAAGAGACCAGCTCCGGCTAATGTGCCCCTCTGCAAAATATTTCCAAGCAGGAGATAGAGGCACATGGGCACCATGAGAGATCCCATCCTGAGTTTTTTAATCCTTCCTTTGTTTGAGCTGTCTGATGTCTTGAAGAAGACACAGCTTTTGAGGAAAGTTCTCAGTGAATGCCCACCAAAGCTGCCAAGAAATGCACAGCAGATGAACAGGGCCACAACCACTTCAAAGGTAAGCCCCAATAACAGTCCAAATTCCAAAATTTTGTGTAATACCCATCTTGAAGCAGGTCCACAAAGTCGCAGGAGTTACTTCTATACATACCTGATCTTAGAGGAACATTGAGTTGGAGCTTCATGAGCAGAACCTCATCAGACCTAGCCTAGCAGCATGGACATAGCTGGGGTTGTTTTACACCTTTCTGATAGAACTTGAGTATCTGCATTAGCTATTTTCACATTAGACATCAGATATTCCTGCTCTTTTGTGTGCAATTGGTCCAGAGCATTTCGCTTTGAGTTGGTAGAAAACCATTACTCAGAGGGGACTGGTATCATTCAAGATTAAGAAATAAATCCACAGAGAAAAGATCTAGCTTAACTATGGAATTATTCAGTGTACAGAGCGTTATGTATTCCTGGTAGCCTGTAGAAAGACCAGCATATACAAGTTTTCTGTGTCAGTGCTAGCACATCCAGTCCTGATAAAACTCAACCTGTGAATTCTAACCATGGTCTTAAAGTCTATTAAAATGCACTGAAAAGGAAGGTGACATTGTAAAACAGAATATATAGTGGTGCCTTGTAAAGCCTGGAATATCAACACAAGTATCTTGAGCACAGTGCAGTAAATTTGGAGTGGAAATCAGCTCTTCCACTTTCTTCTGAAATCTTTCTCTGGAGTAGAGCTTGATGGTCACTCTAGGAATGTCTAATATTTGATGTTTGGCATCATACACTCTGCCAGTATGTCTCACTCAGTTTCTGTGTTTAACTTGTATAAATTTACTACTCTGCAGTGTTATAGCACTTACTAATCTACCTACTGCGATGCCTTGCCTATAGCATATGTTGCTACAGAAGCTCTGTTTTTTCTGAACACTCCAGGCATGATCACATTATAGCAATAGCTGTATTCTGCTCTGGTGCAAAGCTGCTACCTGCAGCCAGGCTTCTGCTCAGAGCTTGCATCCTCTTGTGTTTAAGGCACAAGAAGTGTTGCCTGTGGAATTTTCCTCCTGAGTAAGAATAGTTCCTCAAGCTGGAAGATTTTGCTAAAATGTAGCAGCATCTGGTTCTCATTTTGGGAATTGGTCATTTATCCAATTTTCTAAGACTGAGACACAAGAGGTCAAATGACTTCAGCTCAGGAATCGAGTTGGTGGGTCAGGTTGATTTACATTTTAAGATGCTCTTGGTTCTCTCCTTTTGCCAACTGATGTTACAAACCGATACAAAAGACAGCTTCCAGGATTAACACATTGTGTGTATTGCCTGTCTCTTCTCCTGTAACCTATGCACACTCATACAGTAAGGCTCTGTGAGATCACACCATGGTGTTTTCTCAAGCTTGTATATGTTTTCTGATTAGATACGTGTGATGGATTTAGCCAAAGCCCCAGGTAAGTGCTGTACTCCATCTAGGTCATTTGCACAACAGTTTTTATTGTGAATCTGGAATAACAAGCACAGCTCTTGTCAGACTTCTGCATGGCAGAAACACTTTATGTCTTTATCTGGATGCATGTGAGCTTTTCTGGAGGGGAAGAAAAAAAAAGAACAAATTAGTTAATTTGTCTATGGTTTTCCTGGCAACTCAGGAGTAACCAGGAAAGAGAACTGGAGAGTCTCAGAGCTGTTGCTTTTACTCTTTTAAATGAACATGTTGGGCAGCTCTTGGACCATTTCACCTGTCTCCTTTGGTCTCAGCTCACACTCAGCTTGGTCCTGGGCACCTGCAGTGGAGAACGCAGCAAAAGCCTGCAGACTTTGTCCTTGTCAGAGCCAGCTCACCCACCCGCTGGCTCTGCTGGCAGCCCCATCCCCAGGCAGGCTGCAGAGACGAGTGTGGCTGTGGCAGCAGGGACAAGGGTGACATGCCAAAAGCTGCCCCAGAACAGGGCAGGTGCAGCCCAAGCCTCAGACAGGGTATGGACAGGCACCTCTGTGTTGGTACAGGCACTGCAGGCATCTCCTGCTGGCTTCCCCCCACCGCAGGGAACCATCCTGCTGTCTGCCCAGAGTTTGTTGCCATAGGTGGGGTGCAGGTAGTCCCAATACCAAGCAACTAAAAGGCCGTTTTACCCTAAAGAGTTTAAAATCGAATCACTCAGAAAGGAAGCTCTGGCTCAGTCACATTCCTGGTTTTCATGTCCTGAGCCAGAGGCTGGGCTGTGACAAAATTACCTACTGTGAAAACAAGGTAATTACACGTCTGGGTTATTTGTGAGTTGAATCGGTTCTTTGCTGAAATGAAATGCAAGCACCTAAGCAATGCAGTTTGCCATGGTGTTCAAACAGTGAGGCACCTCCAGCAGCACCGCTACTCAGACACGCTGTGGCTCAGCATGCTGAGAAGGGCACACATCCCCCTTAGAAACCAGAATGCAATAAAATCTGTACTGACTCAGAGAGCTGGACTTGCCTGGGACCGTGGCTTACTGTGATAAGCACCATCTCTTGCGCTGCTTATTTCAATATATTGCTGAGCATTTCTATAAGGCAGAGGTTTAAAATACCCTCATTTTATTGCTCTTTTCGTCCCCTCAGCACCCAAAGTCACCCCTCAGCTGAAGTGGACCCAGAGCAGTGCCAGCAATTTTAGAAGATTTCTATCACTGGGTCTGTAAGCCAAGTTTATACCCACACATCAAAACTTTGTATTGTTTTAACAGCTTCTTTTTCCCAGACTTCATGTGAAAATCATACATGTGATTTCTAGCGGGACAGTGGCTCACACTGAGGCAGCAAATAATTTTCTAGTCTTATTTTGAATCACCCTTGGAACAAGTCTTAGCTCTGCACACACATTCTAGGCCAAAAAAAAAAAAACAGGGAAAAAAAAAAGGGTGGGGAAAAAGACACAAGGCCCTTTGTCCTTTCTGGAATTTGTTTAAAACCTCAGGGATGAATAAGGCCCTTTATTTAACCCAGCCTGGATATAAATAGGAAGCAGCACCTTAGTCTCTGTGTGAACTGGGTTTGGTCCAAAGAGAGACCTTGAGCTAGGAGGAGGGTGCTGGGGTCAGCAGATGTCAAACAGCTGCTTTGCCTCTGCTCGGTGTTTTCTGGTTGTGCTTTAAAGGACCAAGTCCTCTGGGTGTTTAGCATCCCAAACCCCATCTTATTTTTGTTTTCTTATTCCTACTACAACAAAGTTGGGTTCAGTGCAGTGAGAGTGACTGTTCATCCCTGTGGTACCTTGAAGGATCTTCCCCATCTGCAGACACCCTTTGCAGGAGTGGGATCAGTTCCTGTACCCCCAGAGGACGTCAACCCAGCATCTCTGGGGCGCACCACTGGGCCAAATTAATCAAAACCAGGATGCACAGGGACCTGAGGAGATTTAGAGAAACCTCTTCTGCAGCAGGTCCCAGCCCTTGGGCTTGTGAGGAGGGGATGATGAGATGCCCCAGCAGCATGAGTGTCCCGCTGGGGAACAGGAGAGCTAGTGGCTGGACACGACCACTAAGAATTAAAAAACCAACCATGCTGCTTCCAGACCTGGTGCACTCCACAGCCACATGGAGACCATTTTTGCGTCCAATTCATTTTGTTCTGCCTCAGTTGCAAATTTGGGAGAGGAAAACCTAGTTGCTTCTCCCCACACACCCAAGCTCAGTACCAGTGAAATAGCACCTGAGTTGTTTGTTTCATGTCCAGTTAATTTTGTTCTGCCACTTCACCAGGCTGAAGAGCTAGTCCAGGAGGACGTATGGGACTGCCAAGGGAAGGCTGGGTCTATGAGATAGGTGCCTGTGTCATTTCTTCCTGCTCAAATCATCATCAGCAAGTAGTTAACAGCAATAATAAATTATTCTTCAGTTTCCAGCACTGTGGTATCTGGAGCTTTCCCCAGCTCCTGGGTCTGGCTGTATGTCCCAGCAGCATCCCAGCCTCAGGGGTTTTCATGGCTTCATCGCCTACTAAATAGCAATGCGTGGGGGTACAGCAGTCAGGGGTATGGAGGACACGTGGGTATGTGACAATATCCAACCTCTGTTTCATAAATTAAATGACTAATTCATAAAGAGAACTTGTCACACTCCAGGAGCCATGCTGAAGCTGAATGCCAGCTTGATTGCAAACATCTATTCAATGGCTGGACTCACTGCAATCACGGGCATTTTAAACACATTTCCTTTGGTGTGTGGGCCTGAATTGTCAGGCAGGATGAAAAGATCCTTGTCCTTCACAGTGCAAGGTCTGGGGTCTGAAAGCTGAGCATGAGTAGAGCAGCCACAGGTCCGTGTCCCCAGATTCCTGGAGGCCTCTGCTCCTCTGCTCCTGCCCAAACTCCTAGCTGGGAACAAGGGAAGTCTCTGCCAAGGAAGTCTGCTAAGGTTAGTTGTGACATTTTTGGACACTCCAGGGCAAAAATGTTGAAGAAAATGGAGGAAAGTGTTTTAGCAGCTTTCTTAGAGGGGAAAAAATGTCAACTTTTTAATGTTTCAAGGGTTTTTTTATTTTCTTTTGTTAGAGAAAGGGGAGTAACTTTGTTAAAATCCTACTTTTCCAGAACTGAGTGAATTTAAACTTTGGAGAGTTACTGTCTCTGAAATGAAAGCCACAAAGTGTTTTCAAAGACAAAGGTCCTGCTCTAATTTGGGATGGAAGCAGTGCATATGAGTAACAGCTTTTATACTGTGAATGTGAGGGATGTGCTGTTAGTTATGGGAGTCATGGCTCCCTGTATCTGCCAGGGATCACCTTTCTCCACAAAAGAATTCACACAAATATTGGATTTGGAAGGAAAAGAAAAAAAAAAAGAAAAAAAAAAGATGGTAAAAACACAAATTGGGATTTATTTCACTACAATGTGACATTTCTTAGTTTAACTTCACAAAAGCCAGTTTCCATCTCTTACTCAGGGTTTAAATAAAGGCTAATACCTCTGAAAGTGTTGTTGTCTCCTTTAGATAGATAGGAGCGTTAAGCAGAATACATCTAAAAGAAAGAATGACTAAGCAGATGTCTGATTAATGATACATGAAAATATGTCATATATGTCAGTGGGATAACATTAAATGCTCCTGAGAATCCAGTGGATTTAGAATATAAACATTAGGAGCAAAACAACGGTGTTTCCAGGCTCATCCTGTATCACTGATTACAGATAAATTTCCCCTGCCCTCAGACTCAAGGAAATAAACCAGCCAGGACCAGCACAGGCACCAGCTGAAATCACATCCCCTGGAACCATCAGGTAGCATCTGTTGCATCCTTATGTGGCTGAACACCATACACCATGGTTCCTAGGGAGGTGAGAAGGAGGCAGCGTCAGCCTCTCTACCAGCCCATCCCCAGGGTAATACATGCCTGGACATGAGATTTTCCACGCACGGCGCATGAAAACCCCCGTGCTGAGTGACATGAAGCTCCAGGTTTGCTCACACTGCAGTGCCAAAGCTAGGTTCATCGCTTCCAGCCCGGGAGTCAGAAAATTTCCCTACCCATGCCACCACTGCCCACCAGCACAGTGTTGAGTTGCAGGTCCCCAGTCCAGCTGGGGAGAAAATGGCTTCGACCCCAAGCAATGCTTTTTGCCATGTTGATATACCCATCTCAGTGAGAAGCAGCTGCTTTCCACTGAGTAAGGAAAGTAAAAGGGAATCTCACCCTCCAGTTATGAGATCCTTTGGGTTTTTTTGGTAACTTGACGTTTTGGGGAAAAAATTGGTTATTTGGTAACAGATTATTTCTGCCTCTCATCTTTTCTGCCACACGACCCTGCTCTCTTCACACAGCACATAGGTTTCTAGTAATGAGAGTTCCTGCTGGGCTTCACAATAACCTTTCCAGACAAGGTTGCCAATGTGCATTGCATTAAAAGGTGAATGAAGATGAGCCAACCAGCTCAGCAGGCAAGGCAGGGTACCACTGGGGGTAAAGAGGCCGCGCCAAGCAGAGCAGCAAGAAAATCCCACAACAGAAGCAGTGAGCACTGAGCTGCCTGCTCTAGGAAGGGCTCAAAGGTGAGAGACACAGACAGCAACTGCCACTGATGTAAATGTGAATTTATCTGTGCGGGATGGATGTGAGTATTTGCATGCTGTGGGGCAAAGGCAGGCTGAGAGCAGGCTTCGTTCCCTGCGTTAGTGGTAGGACAGCACCACAAGTAAACCCTTGCATTTTTAAACCAAGACACCACAGGTACACAACGTCTTCCAATCGGTCCAGTATAGGCATTTAATAGGCTAAATGGTGTAATACATCTACAGGACATACATTAGTCGAGTATTATGTACAGGTGGCATTTTACAAAATTAGAAAGAACTGAAATAGAGCAAAATCCAACAATGTCTTACTCCATAAAACTTCCTTTGTGCACTACATGAAATATTCTACAAGCTAGACTAGAAAAATATGACTGAATGTCTTTTTTTTTCCCTTTTTAGTTTCTACAAAGCTTTTAATCCAGAAAAAAATACAAAACAACTATTGAGTTTATTAGGGAGACAACACTTGCACACAGACAAAGTAAGTGGACATTCATAGACCTGCGAGTTGAATAAATAGGGCTTGTTTGTATAAAACAATTTTCTCTCTGTCTTGCTCTCCTATTTTAGGGCCTCTGGCCCATGTTCAGAAAAATAAAAAAGGGAGGAGTTTGGCTTTGCATGGTTATTAAACTGAGGCCACACGGCTTTAGGAGAAAGTTATAGTTTGAAGCATCCATTTGCTTCAGGTAAAATACTTCAAGGGAGCAGCATGAAAGAGGGAAAAGGAAAGAGATGAGCAATTAGGTTGGAAGGAGGAAATCTGACATTTCTACATGGTCTGTAACTTTATGTACTAGGATGAAAGAAGTACTGCTGCTTGGCTGTTTTTCAGGGTGTACATAGAATTTTCTTGTTTCTTTGGAAAACTTATTTAGGGAAGTGCCATTGACCTCAGATGGAAATAGGATAAGGGCCATCCAGAGCAGGAAGGGAGGGAGCGTCTGAAAGCAGATAGAGAGCACATAAAATTGGGGGAAGTGTTTCAAACAACTGTTTTTCCTTTTATAAAGCACGAAGCAAATTAAGTGATATGTCTAACATAATTTCTTACAGAGCTGGGCAGACACAGATTGAAAGGAAATCACACAGCTAAAAATATGTTGTCACCGTCGTCGTTTTTTCCCCCAGAGCTCTGTAAAACTGACGGTCAACGCAAAAGCAGCATTTAAAGAACACCTCGCATTTGCCCAGCTGCTTCACCAGCACGGCTTTCCTCCTGCCACAACCAGCTGCAGACAGGTCCTAACCAGGGACCTCCTCTCTCTGCTCATGTGCTACCCAAAAATGTAGCTTGAGCTTGTTCTCGCTTTGTTGGCTTTACCAGAAAACTCCCCCGCGAAGGGGGTGACAGGTATGGTAACCAGATTTAGGAGGTGCTCTTAAAACCTTCAGTTACCCTGGTGAAATTCGGCACTCTAACCAGAACCCCAACTCATCCAACAAAATAACTCTGTGACAGCGTAGGTAAGAGACTCTACATCAAGAAGGCAAAACAGATTGTTATATAGGTTGAGAGAGCAAAGGTTAGCTTAAGTAGCACATTATACTGTACTATACTGCTTATAAAAAGGGTTCTAGATCCCAAAGACCCCAAATAATGAGCTATAGTTTTGTACATAAATTAATGTTGCTCTGAAGTAAAATAGTCTCTCTCCTTTGTATTAAACATTCATTGCACAGAATTCTTTGTAAGTAAATATATTAAATTTGGTTGCTAAGAAGATATAAACTTATTAATACATCTGGCCGGTAAATTTTATCCACCACCACCATCATACAATTAAAAGTTGTTGTTAGAGAAAATTATTACTGGAGAAAAGAAAGAACTTGAAAGTCAACTTAGGAGTTAACACTGGAGGAAATCCTTTTGTTTTGTTCCACCTACAGCGAGTAGCTTCTTCCGGCTGCAACATTAATTGGAAATACAGACCCCATCCAGCCCAGCAGAGATGGAGAAAGCCAACTTTGTGGCTTATGGGACACTCACCACTGACACGGTCAAACCCTTTTGAGTACATGCATTATGTATTTCCACCAACACTGTCTGAAGGGTAGTGTTTTGGGCTGAGATTAGTTCTCCTGGGATGGTGGAAGGGAGTCTCTGGGAGGGCCCCATGCAAGAACAGGTTCATGCCTGTCAAAATGCCCCCCCAGATCCCCAGAGAAAATCCACTGGAGGCCCGAGGTGTCCACAGACAGCTTGTTCCACTGTAAGCTCTGGTCTCCAGGAGGCAGCCATGCAATCAAATCTGAAAGGCCATGCTGCAAGCGAGGCCATCCCCCAGCACACACACTCACACTGGCAGCCCTGACGGCTCGGCCCTCCTCCACCCCCTCCTACTGCTGGTGGCTCAGTGGGGACCTGGTGCCAGGTGAAATGGAGGGCAGCTTTGGGCCATGCTATGGAGACCCTGTCACCCACCCCCACCACCTCCCGGCTCCAGTTGAGGGAGGAACAGCTGGGCCTCTGCACCTACATTATACACAAAACATACCAAAAGAAGAACTGCCACAACAATTTCTATAAATAAAGTGGGACAAATCCAGCTCTGGCAGAAGCGGGTGCCCTCTCACTGACTTCAAGGGAGAGGAGCGCGCGCTGTGCCATGGCGGGACCTGGGCCTGAAGAGCGCGTGAACCTGACCAAGCCTACGACAGACAGCCTCACTCCACAAACACCAGCAACTAGCTAATCCACTTCGACGATGTACAGCGAAAAAGCATTTCTGAAAGGCATGAGCCTCATTGAAAAGGCGGCTTAAGAAAAGGCTGGTTCATCTGAATTTGCACAGGTTAGCCAAAGGGAGAGAGAGCTGCTCTGGGCTGCCCCAGGGTGGCAGCCTGCAGGCAGATCTTACACTTGTGTCTCTGTACAAAAGTTACAAAATCAAATGGTGACGTTATATTACATCTATTGTCCATAATATCACAGTGCTAGTTTTAAATGGCTAAAAACAAGAAACGTTTTGGATTTAAGACATCCCTCCTGTAGAAATGTAACCCCTTTGTCCTGCTGTTGATACCTGAAAGCAGCCTCGCTTGAAAAAGGTAAAACCAATGAAATGTGCTAATTTAAATTAGGAGCATTTTTTTCCTTGATAATCTCATATTTCCTAACACGTCTCATTGTTTCCCAAGGAAAAATTAAACAAATAATATGAATCCCAGCCTGAAAATCAAAATGCTGAAAAGAACAGTTCTAAAGCCCAGACGCTTCTTACCAGGAACTAACTAAATAAAACCCTTGCAGATTTAAATACAGATTACTTTGACATGTCTTCAGAGTGCGTTAGCTTCCCAACAACATTCATAATGAAGTTTCACTTCTGAGGCCATGGAGTCCCTACTCATCCTCTTCAGTTCTGCTTTCCAGAGTATCTGTACTGTCTTCCACTTCTTGAGCTGGGTGCGCTGAAGTATCTGCAAAGAAATGGCTCATCAGTATTTATTTCCCCATATGGGCACAACAGCCTTCATTCAGTTCCCTGCTCCACTAGGCAGTTGATCTGTTAGGGGGATCAAACCTGACATGAGCAATTTACCCTACTTGCAAACCAGTAGTTTAACCCAGAGTAGGGAACTCTGAGTACATCACAGTCTGACTTCACAAGGGACTTGAGACCTGAATACAGCTATTAGTGAGATGAAGTGACAATCCCTACAGACACTACTGCAGTGGGAGGACTATCTGCTGTCTTAGTGAAATCTGCTCACACTCTCAGTCCTGAAGACATGAGTCCTAACATCAACACACAAAACCAACACAGAGGCCATAACATGCAGCCTGGAGGTCAGGCCATAGGATTGTCTCATATTTCTTCTTGAATGATCAAACCCCGTGGTTGCCACCACAAAAATGCCAACTGCAATAGCAGGTGATTTGACACTTCAAGATCAGACCATTTGTCATCTCCCCTTTCCAAGTGAAGGGAAAGTGCATCTTGCACCCCCCCCTGGCAGCTGTCTCTGAGCGTCTGGGTAGCAAATGTTGGTGCACTGAAATGGAAATTGTGCCACTCTTTAAGAGGAAAGGAGATCATTGAGATTAAAAAACCCACAGAAATAAATAGTCCACACTGGAGAACTCACTGTGCAAGTTACACCCCAACAAGCTCTTATCTTTAGTCATATTTACCCCACAGTGGTACTACAAGTCCTACCTACACATTGTGAGTTTCTTTTACATTAAGGAACTCCTGGGACACTATGATGCTTTGACAACATGCTGCTGATAAACACTTTGCTTCTAGGCTAGGAGATTGGGAGGTAGATATATGATGTTGAGCAGCACTACTGTTTCCTAGAGTGAACTGCTGATGTGCAGTAAAATGCCTGTTGGCCATGTGAGTGACCAGGACTGAGACTACAGGAAAAGCTACAAAGACATTTTCAGTCCACAGGACTCCCTTTCCAGTGCAGGTGTTTTGGGGCACCTTCAAGCACCTATTGGTATTTGGTACACAATTAACTTTGACGCATGGCATGGCCTGAAACTGCGATTTTCCTGTGGGGAAAAAGGGTGAAATTTACTCGTTACCTTCCAGATCCATCTGCTGCTGCTGCTGCTGCTGGACACAGACTCTTTGGTCACCATGATGACCCTTGTCTTCTGCTGATTTCAGGTCATCGGGCGGCCAGCGCAGCTCCCCACTCTCTACCTCCCCGGACTCGGTCGGCTCCACCACGATCGACGGCAGTCTTTTGGACAGCTTGGGATACTTCTCACGTGAATCTGGGAAGGCCTGGTGAGACACATAGGTACATGCCTGTCAAAGTCTTGTCCAGGGATGCATATTCAGAACAAACAGAGTACACCTCCATCTTAGCACGCTTTCTACATCTGATGCACTCCTATGCCCACCTTTCAGACTGCTGCAGGGCAGCAATCCTGCTCAGGGAGGATTTCAAAAGTGGCTAAATCCTGCTCCTTGCCAGCCAAGGGTGGATGCGAAGGGGCTATGGGTCTCAGCACACTCTCTACACATGCTGTGCCTCGCTGGGCAAAATAATGACTTTGCTCACCAGTGTGCCAGACAGACAATTGCCTTGGCTCATGTGATCCGACATGTGTAGCAAAACCCAGAGATTTAGGTGACAAAATTAATCTAAGTGTCGTCAAACACTTGTGTTTCAGTTCTGGTGGGGTTTAGGACACAGGGGTCATTGTTGTAACACTAAGCTAAATGGCTGCTGCAGCCCTGCTAGCTGCTATCCTTTTACTCTGATGTGATATTCATGTTTTCTTGCGGTGACAGTTTATTAAGATGCCACCATTCTGCAGAGCTGTTTTCTGTAATGTAAACCACTGCACTTTATGAGGCATTCATGCAAAACAGGCAGCCCCAGAGATCATCTTTACACAGAGGATGGTGCCAGCTACCATTTTCATTTGCTGCGCTGAGGCTGCAGGTCAAACACTACGCAGTGATTAGAGCTTGAAGCTGAACTAGGTCTTTTTAGTGAAGGATATTGTAACACATAAAAGTGCTTTCCTGTTTTCAACATCGCTGCTTCACTTAAATCTCTCAGGCAGGGTACTTTGTTTTGGATTGTGTGGGGGTTTTTTTCCTGGAGTTTTTTGTTTGGGCTTTGGATTTTTTGAGGAAAGAATAATTTCAGCTCCTCCAGGATGTTTCGCAGAAACCTTATCTCCTGGCTTCTCTCACTTCCACACACCTGCACTAATGGGTTGTAAATTTCTCCCTGATAGCTGAGATTTATTTTATTTTATATGTAACAATAAAATTAAGGTGCAGACTAGGGGCCTGAACTGAGGGTTGAGAGCAAAAACGATCCCAGTTTAACTCCAGGCACTGCCATGGGTTTGGTGTGTACTGGTGGAAACCTCTGCACACACCTGCAACACGCTCACCACTGAATCAGGGTCTCTGGTTAGACGGAGCTCTGCTGGTAGTGAGCCAGTCTCAGCACAGCTCAGACTACGAGCACAGGCAGAAATCCAGACATTCCCTAACCACCATAAGAGTGGGCACATACCCCAGGACATTGCCAGGGACCTGGGGGTGTCATAACCCACACAGAAGTGTTTGCTCCATGGCTTTTGCAACCTTCCTTCATCCCAACAGCTGCTCTCTCTGAGAGCTGAGGGTCAGTTGTCCCATTTGGCATCAGAGCTGGTATGAGGATGCAAGCCCTTGGGAAGGGCAATTCTCTTCCTGTGTGAGCAAGCACATTTTGTCATTGCTGTGATGCCTGTATCTGCATGGATGGAGACAGGAAAGAACAATAGTTCTCATCCTCATGCCCTCACACCCCATGGTCATGTGGAGATTCATTACGCTTTGTAAATATGCAGCAAGGTGATAAATGTTGTATAGTATTGCTAGTGCTGCAAAGTGAGACACAATTAAGGAGTTTCTTTTGTGAGAGAGCCCTTTCAATGCCACTAGACCAAGCAAAGCACTGAAGGTAAACCTTTCTAATGCCTCCTGGAGCTGCACACACATGGGCGTGACTCCTGATCAAGCTATGCTGCTCACGCTGTCTCAGAAAAGTTCTCCCCAACTTCCCATTACGCAGCCTCCTACTGAGCTGTTTACAACTTGGAAAGACATTTCCATGGCAGCTGTCTTAACTGGGAGGAATTTTTAAAAAGCTGTTATTTCCAAATGTAATTCAAGGTAAAATCTCCTTAGCCAGGACAGGTCCAGAGACACTCCTCTTGAGACCTGTGGTGGAGCCCAGATCCCTGGGCCTCATGGCTTGGCTGGCAGAAAACCACCATAAAATTGGAGTAAAATTGCCTTGGCTGCACACACAGGTGACAGTGACCTCTTACCTCAGCCTCTGCTCAGCCTGCTTGGGTGACAGAGGGCTGTGCGATGGCCACCCTGTTCCCAAGGCTATCAGCAAGCTCTGGATGAGATATCCAATGCAACAAAATTCCTACTTTTCTCATCTGCTTTCTGACGCCCTAGGACATGACACACACTGATCTAAAAATGTCCTAAGAGCTGATTATTACAGCTGCAACAAAACTTAGAGGACAGGCACCTGTGCAGCCTCAGCTTGGCTATTTTTGTTTGGGTGGTTCTCATACGGCCTTTTCTCACATCAATCATGTACCGATTTTTTCCAGCAGAGCCCAGTATTTACCGTGTCCCTCCAGGAATGAGTCAGGACTGGCAGGAAGCAGAACTGCCTGTCGGGCCACGCTGTGTTTTGCTGCGGAAGCTGGAGTGTGTGACGAGTGGGCAGGAGACTGCAGGAAGAGAAGGACCGGTCTCCTGGCCAGAGCGCTTGGAAGTTGCTGGAAGAAACCTAGTTTTCCCACTGAGTCACTGACTTTGCACTACCTCTCATTTCTTCTTCTGTTGTTTTTTTACCTCAGGCGGCCACAGCTAAAATGTGGCTGGTACCACCTTCTCCCAAAGGGGAAGGGTAAAGGAGCTGGGGGAAAACTTCTGGAGCATGTGGTCAGGAACACCATAGAACAGCCCTAAATACAGAGGTGGAGTTGGAGCTGGCACAGAGTTTGGGCAGTGAACACTAACACAATAATGAAAACCCAGGACTCGGGGAAAAAGAGGAAAGAGAATATTGAAAATGTGCTCTGTGAGGGAGCAGCATCTCTCCTGCGTGGTGGATGAGGCGTGGGAAAGCCTGTGCTATGCTCTTTAATTGCATACAGCCTTTCATTACATGCACAAGTGATCCGAAAGGAATTTGCAAAGATTTCAGTTCCGAGTTCCCTGGCTTCCAAAGGCTGGATTTTAACCTGCAACAGCCTGCTCCTGGAGCAGTCTCCCGGGTCTGTTTGCAGTAACACACCTTATGTCGAGAGGCAGCACAGCCCCACCAGGACGCGTTTAGGTGGTTTGTCCCTGGCAGTGACACCGAGAGTCATGAGCACAACCACAGAGCACAAACCGGGGCGAGGGAATTGTTGTGAGGGGAGCCTGGGATATCGTGATCCCTCCTGCTGGAACCGGCACCGCAGGCGGGTACATGAGTGGGTGTGTGAGGCTGCCTGGGGACAGAAAGTACTCCTGCACCTGCCAGCAAATGGCCCTGGCCAGTGCTGCTGCTACGATGCCACTTAGGTGACTTACACGGTCACTTCAAATGGTCTCTTTTCTAAAAAGGGAGCTCCCTCTGGGCCTGAGGAAACTCAGCTCATCACAAGGTGGCTGTTTAAAAGCTGTGTTACTGTACTGGCTGGATGTCTTCATCACATGATGGTTGCTCAGATCTGAACCCGCAGTGACAACAGCATCTTTGCCTGCATCCCCACAGGGGTCGGGCATCGCTGTCACTGTGTCCTGAAGTCCTGGCACCTGACAACACCCTCCTGTCAGAACTCTTACCTTTTAAAAATAAAACCTAAGTAGGATCAAACATGTCTTACAGGGCTTGTTCTTCTGGCAACTGTGCTCTGCAATTCAACATCTGCATGCATGACAGTTACTGGTTACATTTTGAAAAGCAACTCAGGATAATTTCCAGGTTCTCTGAAGTTACCTGGCTTGAAGGGCCTTCCTCTTCCTCAGGAGTCTGGCTGAGTGCAAATTCCTCCATCACTGGTTCCCGTGTGTTCATCACCTCGGTCATGCTGCAGTTAAAGCAGAATGGGAGAACAGCTCTGAGCTTTGGCCTCACAGTTAGGTTAACAAAAGATGCTGGTTTTCCATAGTTGTAAAAACAAATGTGTTACAGACTGCCCCTTCTAAACAGCCCACTGAGAAGTGGTTCTTTGGCCCCCCAAACCAACTGCTACTGATGCAGAGCAGGACATTGGTGCCAGCTGCCCCCTGGGACAGCAGAGAGGATGTCTACAGAGTCCCAGAATCATAAGCAGGAAAATGGGAGTCCTTCAGTGTTATCAGCAGCCAGTTTATTACTGATATAGGAGCTCAGAAATTGCATCTGCTGAGCAAAAAATTATTACTCATGGAAATATCTGCCTTGAATTAAATTCTCACTCTGATTCTTTGTAGTATCTTCAATATTTGCTCTTCCCAGATGTCTCTTCCATTTAGTCATGAGCCAGCAATTCTTTTTAAACTGTTAATTCCAGATACACCAGGTCTATCGGTGCCTAAGGACCAGCTTTTCAGTCTTTACTTGCCTGAGTGTTCACAGTGGTGTTGAGTGGGATTTTGAAATGCAACAGGGAAGGTTTGGCACCTAAATCTCATTTAAATCAAGGACTTAGGAACCTAAGCAGTTTCTGTGCCCATTAAGCATCCCCCTGTGCTGCTGAGCATCCGAGGCATTACAGCACTGGCCCTTGTGGTCTCCTTGTTCCACTGTGCATTTCAGTACCCTGGAGCAGAGGGATGAGAGCTGGCTGCAGTCCTCTCTGCAGGGAGCTCGGCCCAGCCCAGCCCATGGTCGGGCAGTTGCATGTCTCTGTGGCATTAGGATTTTCCTCACATTTGAGATTTATAGATACAAATTCTATTGAAAACTTTGAGGATGGCTGAAAACTTGGAACCCTGTGTTAAGTGCATAGGAGCAAACAGAGCCAGAACATCTCTGACCGGCAGACGGAAGGGGCCACATTCCTTTTGGATGTGAATACATCAGCCATTGGTGGGTTTGGCCCTGGGCATTTCGCTCTCTCTAGCTGGCATTTGTCAGGTACAGCAACTACTGGCTGGCAGTGCCTCCTGCAGCACGCAGAACGTACGCATCATCACTTAGCCCGCCCTGCCACCTGCCACAGCAAGCGCTCCTTTAGGCACGACTAAATGCTGCCATTAATTCTGGTCCTGCTTCACACACAAAAGCTTTCTTTGTAAAGGCTGCTCCTACTGAGAAATGCAAACTAAAACATCTTAAGGATAACTTGTTTCAGGCTTACATTACCAATTACCCCACAAAACTAAATTTTACAATATCTGCAATTACTACAAAACCCTTCACAATGACTTTAATTAGCTGTAGCACAGAGCAGCGTGATATCGCAGAGACTTTCACTCCCACTGCATCATATTTAAAAAAGAGCACGGCAGACCCAGGAGACACTTGAGCTCAGCTGTGGGCCAGAACCTGACTCCATAGGCATCCATCAGATTAGGGAAAAGCCCCAGAGCGCCAGCCTTGGACCCAACAAATGCTGAATTAAACATCACGCTTCCTGGTGTATACATACACCCACCCCAGGAGAGCAGAACCAGGCTCTGACACTCGGCAAGAGGCTGAACCAAACCCCTGATCTGGGCATCCCCCAGCTTACACAGCTTCAGTCCTCCCAGAGCCACAGTACAGCAAAAGAGGGACAGACTCTGCCTGCTAGGAAGAGTTTTGAGGTCCCTGCCCTCATGTGGATCTGTACCCCTCCCCAGGGACACCACATCAGCACACCACAAACCACCTAACCAGTAAAATACGTTTATTTTCCAGACACAGGCTTTTATTCTTGCAGCATCCAGTGACCATGGGCCCAGTTGTGCCACCTGTTTCTGCTGCTCAAGACAGCTCTTAAAAGGACAGAGCTTGGCCTTGGACCCTTCCTTGTCTGAAAGGAAAGCAGCATGCCCTCTGTTGCCTCCTCCTTCTGATCAGCCCCGGTGCTCATGCATTTCTTGCCTTTTTTCCCATCCTGGTCCTGGTCTCTCCCTTGATCCCAGAGGGAACCTTCTGCATCCCTCCTGTCCCTGCAGAGAACCATGCTGGGCCACAGCAGGAGCCCACTTTCCCACCTCAACTCTTTGGAAAGCATCAGTCTGGGGGGACTTTCACACTGCCTGTTAGCCAGATCCCACCATGAGCCTGGAAAAGCACAGGGCCCACCACTGTGACTATGTCCAAGATGAACATCTTTCTTTTTTGGATCCTTTCTGGGGTTCAGTGCCCCACCCCCAGCTGTCCTGGGTGCAGGGAAATGGAAATGAGAAAGTGTGTGTCTTGATGGAAATAATCCTGGAGGCTTTGTAGGGGGCCAGGATTTATGATGTCTTGGGCTTGGCTACCAGGGAGAAGACATTTCCCACTTCTGTGTGTCCTGGGGGCTGGTCCCTTCTAGCCAGCAGCAGACTCCTGCAGTTGCCCACAGCTGGCTGGTTTATTTTAGCAGCCTTTCAATACATACTGTTTAAAACACTTCTTTGTCCTTGTTTCATGGGACCTTAGAGATATACATCCACACATGCACTGTCAAATGTGTCATATGAGCTCAAAGATGTTGTTAAGACCTCATGAAATTCTATTATTGAGCAATAATGGGCTCCGTGCTTCCCTAAGACCACATTATACCCTGCAGATTATTTCTAAATGACAAAGACAAACGATTCTGGCTAGGAAAATGGTGACAATCCTGCCAGTGTTACAGCAGATGCCTCAGTGAATCAGCTCCCAAGCTGTTGAAGCCCAGGCCATTTCACAGAGTCTGTGCAACTTAAGGGTTTGATTGAATAGGATGGCAGAAGTGATTGTACTTGATGTGTCTCAGAAAAGAACATGGGGCCATGCAATTGGCAAAAGAATTAGGCTTTAACTGGAATAGATTAATTGTTCTCAGCCTCCACGTAGAAACAGCAAAGGAAAATGAAAGAATCTATATGGGCTGTGAAAGCAGTGATGCCTCTAACAAGCTTAACTAGATATTTAACGATAAAAATTACGAGAAGTGAAATAATTGAGAATGCTGCTGCAAATCAATTAATCTGAAACTTCAAAATTACCTGTAGAACAGCACTGAATTGTTTGAAACAACACAGAACCTGCAGAAGGGGGTTGGGTGCCCTTTCGGGCTTTTTAAACTATGATATGATTTACTTGCAGGAGAATTTCTTCGCTTTTTTAGCCTGTTTTGATGGAAAAATATTGAGCCACTTTTGCTGCTGCTTTTATGTGAGCAACAGAAAAGTGGCTGATACAAACAAATTATTGTAAAGAACTGCATCTTTTTAAAATCTGGTCTTGTATTCACTTTATGTATGGTAGGTGCTGATATCACCAATGACATACAGTAGCCATAGTGATGGAAAACAAGGCAATAAATAGCATTTACAAACAAAGAATAAATTCTGTTCTGGTGGATGAGTCACCTACTCTGAACCTTAAAATTCTTGTGGCAGTGAATTAAGAGATGCATTTACTTCCCCTAGGTTTAATTAAGCTCAAATATACCAATTATGGGAGAAGAAAAGCAAAAGCTGTTCTTGCTTTTCTGCGAGAAAACTACATTTAGAGAAGATTATCTTAAATGCAACTGCTCCAGTTGCAGGACTGTGCTATGCTGATCTTTTTTTGCAGGGGCAGGGAGCAAAGGCACAGCCCGCGCTCTGCTCTTTGTGGCGGCGCTAACAAGGTCAGTAACATACAGAGCAATATATAGGTTGACAAGTGTTAAGCTGCTCACCGTGAGAAAGCGCCCAGGAACAATGCAGGCGTTTTTATTTTAGTGTTTGAACAGAGGGGGGAACCGACCTGCGAAGTTCCTGGTGGCAAACCTGTATTTGATTGAAGACCAGCTTCAGGATTCAAAAGTGTGAAGCGCTGATGAGGCTATGGAAAGCAGGCAGGCTGCTTGACGTGAGCAAAGATTGCCTTAAGAGGGGCAAAACCTCATCTTATGGGACAGGCTGAGCCACGTTTTGGAGCAGCTGTTACCTGAAGCAAGGGTCAGCCTGGAGGATGCTCAGACATGCACCAAACCGAGGCCTAATCCTGCTCTCACCTCACCAACCAGGATGGGGAGCAAGGGGGGAATGCGTGGCCAGAGGACAAGGCCCCATGGGGGATAAGTGACATGTAGAGGGCAATGACAGAAGAGAGCGTGCTACCTTCAATCACATCAATGGGTGTCGCTTCCGAAAACTGTCCTCCACGTTCACGTCGTTGCTGAAGCGTTGTGCAAACGCTGTCAAATCCTGAAAGTGCCTGAAACAGACAACACGACAGAGTTAGAGCTCACAGACAGAACAACAGCGCTGGCAGCAACCCATGTGAAAGAGTACTACTGAAAACTTGCTGCAGCAATTCCTACTGTGGGGGTTTGTATAATTTTCTATGCCAGATGGGAATGGATCTCAGTAACGACAAAGCATACCTAGTGAATTACCAAGGCAATTAATGTTCCAAAACCACACAAAGCTCTTAGCTGAAATACCTTGCAATCTGACCCTTTTTGTGATGATAGACCTTATTCCTTAGTGTAAACTACATGAACCCTGATGAAACTGGGACACTGAAACTCTCACATAAAGGAATTTTGATGGTGGCTGGAAAATCAGAAAACAAAACCATATACTCTTATGTAGCAGGATCAGTGGGCTTAGTGAGACACGTTCAAAACATCAACAAATGAGATTCCTGCTCAAGAAGTTACCGGTCAAGACACAAAGAAGACAAAACACACTGTAAGAGGGACACCTTAGGATAACACTACTGCACACTTCTTTCAGATATTGCAGAAGTGACTTTTGCAAAGAAGTGACTTCATTCTACTCCAAACTGGAGGTAATACTAGTATCAGAATGGGGAGCCTGGTGACAGAGGTGAAGATACCAACATTTCAAAGTGTGAATCACTGATTTCTTATGACTTCTCTGTCAGAAAGTCTTCGCTGAAGAGCTTGAGAAGCTACAGTGCTGAAATACAGTCAGTAGCTTGGCCAAAGATGATTTTCTCAGAAACTTGTTTAGCCCTGCAGGTTGCCAAATATATATTCATGCCAGCCACAGCTATTTCCTTGGATGGGAAAAAGGTGTTTTCAGTGAAGTGAATGGCACTGGTGTATATATTTTATATCCTCCAGTGGTTTGGATTCCAGCCCAAGCGATTAAACAAATCTACCTGCTCTGGAGGCCTTCCTACCAAGATTTATAACACTGGATTAACTGCACACTGATTTTATTCAAAAACAGGGACAGAGGAAAAATTGTGCGTTGTATTCTGGAGTTTCTTCTCATGCCACAGACCATGCTTATTGCAAATTAGGGAAGCAGGAAATCACATCTCCATCCCCAGGATTCAATTCAGAAGGTTTAATTCTTGTCTGGCAATTTTCCTTCCTAACCAATGATCAAGCCTACTTCAGAGAGGCTAATGTTTTGTCCCTTAAAAATTCATGACTGCACTCAGTGCTCGTCTCTTGTATGGAAAGCAGACAGCACCCGATACCATGTCATCCAATACCCTGGGAAGAAGATTTTTATCCCACTACCCATTACAGAACTGTGGCTATTAAACCCATGAAAATTCAGCAAGAACTCATCTACCTTCAATGTCTCCTTTAGAAAATACTCAATGCAGTAAGAACAGTTACTACACCAAGTCATCTCTCAGTGAGAGACAAAATGATGTGAGATAACAAACCGGGCACCACATGGCCACTGGGTGTAATCCAAGCCAGGCCAGGTGCTATTTAGAGGTACCTTCAGATGACTGGTCAGTGGTAAGGATCCATGCAGTACTGAACACATTAAACCCACATCCTTTTCTTCTCCAGTCTGTCAGCAAAGGACTTCTGGATTGAGCTAACCCAAGACCCATCTCCTCTCCAAAGTTTTGGGCCACTCTGTCTGACGGCACATGCAGTGTTGGTCGGTCGGATGTCAGCCCCTGGGGCTCAGATACTTAAAAACTGTGATAAAATCACCTGAGGACTGCAGTGTGGAAGGAGTCCCGCCTCCCAGCCCATCACAGTTGTATTTTAAAACAGAAAAGCTTCTTCCCAGTCAAGACAGTTGAAGAGTTCAGTGTTTCTGGTGTATAAAACTACCAGAATGCATTTATTCTCTGAAGAGGAAATACTCGCTATATCTACCTAATAGATGTGATTATCTTCTTTGGCTAATACTAGAGCAAACATAAACTCATACCCTTCCTTCTATGATACTGCTTAATCTTTTAAAAACAAGGCACGTCTACTGAGACCGTGCAACAAGCCTTTGCTGCAGTGGAAACAGTCTGGCATGACTCTCATAAAGCCTTTCTCTGCTTATCTCTTCATGCCTCTCCTTACTTTTACCTGCCTTTCCTGGTTAATCCAGCCTGATCCCATTTGCTCTTTGCACCTTCTTCTGATCTACCCCTCTTCTGCTCCCCCCAAATTAACCTATCCTCCTTTGCCTGAGCTTGATAACCAGCTGCTTCTCTGGCTACAGGCATATCAACATATCTGGGTAGCCTCTCTTGCTGTATTCCTCCTGAAAGAAACCCCAAACCCACGAACCACCTGAAATGGTTCAGCTGTGCAATGTGCCTGTGTCATGAACGCATCGTCCTCCTTCCCTCCTCATTTGGCCCTCATCCTGGGCCAGCATGGGACCTCTCTGAGGAAAGCACAGTGTGATGTGTTACGCTGCACGTTGGGGCCGGGTTGGAATCTAGGTGTGTTTATGCCTGACCACAACAGGAATAAGAACGATTTTCACACAGCCCATGAGGCATTGCCAAGCAGAGCCATGTGACAGTGTCCACATGTACTGCTGTGAACAGTGACCAAGAAGTCACAAGTCTCAGAGACTGGTCTGGCCACCCCTCCCATTAGCTTGGGGAGCCCTGCTACACCTCCCAGTAAAGGACAGTTGATTTAGGGACTGGTTATGTCCTGCCTCCTCAGAAGCTGCAACACCAAGTGAAGTGTGAAGATATACAACCAAGAGAATGACAGGAGAGCTGGTTCCACCAGTGAGACGAAGTTGTACCTCAGTGGTGGTCCCTTTGCCCAGATCAGGGGCCCTCTGCTTCCCATCCCACATAAAGGGATGGATTTCCACCTGTTCCACTTGGCAGGGGCTGAAAGCCCAGGCACCAAAAGGCTTCTCTCCCACTTGGGAAAGCAACTGGAGCACAATGTGTGTTTGGAGCTTCTATACCACAAGGACACAGTCTGTCCCACTGGAGTGGTCTCACCACCCACGGGAGGACAACTGGCACCAGGATGTTCTGCACTGATTCTGGCCAGCTGGGGTGTGTGGGAAGCCCAGCCTGGCTGTCTCTCCTGGATCGTGCCTGGCCTTGCCATGGGAAGAGAGGACCCCGCCATGCAAGGCAGCAGAGGCCTTTCCGTGGGGTAAATCCGCTGTGAATTGCAAAGTAGGTGTTTTAAAAGCTAACACACTTCACCAGGCAGAACAGAAATAGGACCTGGCCACAGGTTGCAGTCCTAGCGGCCTGCAGATTGACCACTTGATAAAGGAGCCCCATGTTTCAGGGGTGCCAAGCTCCGAACGCTTCCCTGGGAGGTAGCAGCACCTCTGACATCAGGTCACTTTTACTTCGTCTTCTACTGTAAAAGCATGTAGGGAGAGTGAGACCTGACCTCAGGGTGCCAGGGCTGCTGCAAGATTAGCAGGGGCTGCAGGACAGCCTCCTCCCATCCTGGGCTTCCTGAGTTAATCATTCCCCCAATGAGCACTCATGGAAATATTACGATAACAGCCTAACAATACCACATTGAAGGTGCACCTTCTAACAAGTAAGTGTAGATAGGCAGCAGAAATTGGCATGGAACCTCTGCTCCACGTGCAAATTTATCGCTTTGCTGGCACAGCAGAAATGGGAGCCCTCCCTTTCCTATTTCAATGGGACAGTCCCAGGGGCTTTACTAGCCCTGCATTTAAACCGTGCTGGAGAGATGGCCCCCAGGCAGTGCCGGGGGCTCGGCCTCGAAAGCGTGAGCACTGTAAACACCGAGCTCTGGGAGCTGGTCCACGCCATCGCCATCGCGGGGGTTCCCACTGATTTCAGATAGTGCCTCAAACAAACCAGGACTCCAGCTGTGGGCATCCGGTCCTCCCCTGCTTCACCCCACTAAAGCCTCCGGATAAATGCAAACTTTTCTTCATTCAAAGAGTCTGGTCTTTGTGTGTGCTACAGAAAGAACGCCCCCCCCCGTTACTGATTAGGAGGAAAACTGGACCAGAGCATGCCTAAGAGTGGTGTTAGGCAGAAGCAATGGTCAACTCTGTGATTTTTGCAAAGTGGAAAATTTCCATGGGCCACAGTGAACCCTACTCAGTGATTCCCAATAAACACACAAGTCCAGAGAGGTTTTTTCCACCCAGGAGAATAAAGGGTGCCTTATTTGGGCCACTTTGCTGCAGCATATCAGGCTGCCAGTTCAGCCAGAGTGGGTGCGTGAGCGATCTAGGACAGAGCTACAGTTGTGGCAAATGAAGCCAGGAAGGGGTTGCTCACACGGTACCAGAAAGTGCATATCCTTGCAAGGAAACATGTCAGTTAGTGTTTTCTCTGGCCAGGCACTTCTGTGGATCCAACTCTATTATTGCCTTTTTCTTGTTAGTATCCTATGAGGATGGAGCTACAGCTCAAGTCCAGCAGTGCTTCAGTCTACACAACAGCCTGGGCCATCCAGAGGTAGGACCACACCTGGTACCTCTGCTGAGGTTGGGTTGCTAGCTTCAACATCCTAGCACAACCCAAAATACCTGCTTACCTCAGTGACACTCTGCAGCCTCCAATTTCCATGAGTGCCTACTGAGCTCAGTTCTTGGCCACAGCGGACAGGAACTTGGACAGCTTCTTTGTTTCCCCTGGTTGCACATTTGTAATGGATGCATTTTATGAAGTGTTGTGGGTTCCATGGGACTAGAGAAATGTAAATTACCACATGGACCACAGAAGATAAATGTGTGTGTGTACGAACTCCTATTTAAACCTCCCACTTCTTTTTGGATGCAAATCTCTTTCCTAAGCAACTGAGAAAAGTGCGATATGTGTCAGAGTCTGGAGATTAGAGATCTGTTCTGTTCCCTCATTTCAGAAGCTCTTGTCTTCGGCCACCCACGCAGTACTTGAGTTCTGCTCTCCACAGGCCAAAGCTGCCTTCCTCTCCTCAGCAGCGTGTGCTCTGCAGAAGATGTCGATCTCTCTCAGGAAGCAGTGAGATGAAATGACTCTCAATGTGGAGGAGCAGGCATTTCAGCATGAGACACAGCACGTAGTTTGGGAGAGCGAAAAGGGGTAGGAGGCTGCTATTTCCAGACCTTGCTGCCTCTCGACGCTAACTTCGCAGCAAGCTGCAGTTTTTACTGTTCCTGCTCCAGAGAAGCTACTGGGGTAAATATCACCCTGGGGAATTTCTCAAACACTCATCTGTAGACCACCAACACTGGAAAACACAGGCTTGCAAAGGGCACAGTACTGGCAGATCACTAACTCAGCTTCCCTGAGTCCTGGTGTTGCGTAGTGAGGCATCAGGGAGACGCTGTTCGTCCTGCTCCTGGAGTGCCGTGACTACACAGAAACCTCAACTTCCAGTTTGTTGCAGTTGTCCAAGCTCCTAATGGCCCTCTTTGCAAAAAGGAGCTAGAAACATGTCTCAGAAATGGCCAAAGAAGAAAGAGAAAGGACAAATAATGTGTCTGTGTTTAACAGCCCCAATTTTTAAAGCACTCTGATGATTCTGGGGTGATTTAACTCAAAGGGTTTTGCAAATGATGTTTGCAATGCTGCTTGCTATGGGTGCTTGCTTCTTTTTCTCTTTTTCTTTTTCCTGGCTTCTTTAGAGAAGCACATTTATTTCAGCTCTTTGATCTCAGCACTGAACTACCTGAGCTTCTTCACAGAGGATGCCACAAGGGAGAGGTACGGCAAGGGAGGAGAGCGGGGCAGCCAGCCAGGATGCTCAGAGATAAGGGTGAGGAGCAGACAGTCGGGAAGCATGTGCAGAGCAGTGGAGGGAGGAAGAAGGAGAGCAGATGGGAAGAATGACTAAGCCAGCTCCTCCAAATGCTGGTAGACCTCAGTATCATGGAAATCTCCACAGTCCTCATGGAACTGTGTGCCAAGAGAAAGTTTGGATTTATTTTTTTTTAAGATCGGATTCAGCAGCTAATTGATGTGAGAGGACCTCATTAAGAAAACAGCCCCATCAAAATTAGAGATAAGCCTCAACAAGCTGTTAAATGTTTTCAGAGGTATTGCTTCGGGTACTCAGATACTCTCTGATCTGAGAATTTGCTTTTGGGATCAGAAGTGCCTGCGCTCAGCAGAGTGTTTCTGAGCTCTGCTCGCGCAGTGAACCTTGCACTGGCTTCAGCTTCTCAAAACAACCTTATGAAGTCAGCACCTTGCAAATAAGTGTATCATTCCTTCTAATTCAGAGCAACTGTTACTAAGAGACTCAGAAAAGAAATGGGTTTGTTTCTGAGATCTTTCCTAGAAGATGCCAGGTCTTTCGTCCCTCAGATTTCATGCTGTGGTTGCCCCCCACCTTACAGCACTCCTGGGAATCAGTGACAGATGAAAATTGGCTCCCTGTGCTTTTTCTACTGTGCCCTCGGTATTCCTGGATGGTCCCGAATTCAGGCCACAGTCCCATAAGAAGATGATGGGCAGGGGGGGAAATGTATCTTAGAATATCAACCCAGAATAGGTGATTCTTAGATGGAAGGGCAATGGGAAATGGATTGTGAAACATCCAATGTCTTTCTGGCACTGTGAAAGAATACTCTGGGTAGTCTATCACGGGCTCATCTCTAGGTAACAGAGGAGGGTAAGAGGTTAGGTGCAGTTAGACAGAACAGCATTTACTTAAAAGATAGATTAGTTCTTTCCTTATAACTTTGCAGAAATTAGAATACAGTCCTATCGATGCTGTAACATGCTGAAGTGTTGACCATTTAGTACAGAATCTAGAAAAATCTATACAGCACAAGTTAAGTCTAACCTTAAAAACCAAGCAAACAAAAATCCACCAGACACTCCTAAGAGAACAAAGATAATGGAAGAGACTTTTAATGTTCCCTTTTGGTAATTAGCAGTACAACTGCAGGTGTCACGACATCACAGCCTAACACCAGAGATGCAGCTGGTTTTCTCTAGGAATTAAAACTCTGAAACCATAATTGAATTTCCAAGCCTGGGAAGTTGCCCCAGCCTGAGATGAAGGGTATGAGAACACCATGTGCTATTGCAGTAGGGATGGACATGATGGACAGTGAGGACAACACGCAGGCTAAAGTAAAGAGATTTAAAAAATAAAAATGCAGTATGGTGTTTGGGGTTTTGTTAAAAATGAGTCATTAATGCTGAAAGCAGATATGCATTAATAGGGCTATGGGTTCTACTGCCAACCAATTAACGTGCACCTTGCAGATCCAGAGGTCTCCTAAATATTTGCACGCAGGCAGTCTGTGTGTGTGTGTCAGAGACAGAACCCAACTGCAAATGCAGGTTGCATCTTACAGAAGTTGCAGTGGTCTCTGCAGAGGAGCTGGACTTGGAGTAGTCTCTCCTACCCTTCCTTACAGGGACACGGCACTACAGGGCAGAACACTGGGGGATGAGTCAATGCACCCTGATGAGAGCAGGGGCTTGTCCTGCTGGGTGACAGCTTCTTCAAGCACGGATCTCTGATCTGCAGAGGACAGTGATGGTGACACTCCTGGAATTGTGAGGAAGAGGTGATCCCAGCCCCTAAGGACCCGCAATCAAAGGCTGAAACAGGGGGCTGAGATAAGGTTTTAAGGACCTGTTGGTATCCGTCAGCCTCTTTCATTCTACCTGGTTGCTACTGGTTGGCAGCTTTCCTGGGGTTTGCAATAAAGCCTTCCTTTGAAAATGGAAAATGCAGGAAATGGATTCATTTACAGATTTTTCCAGAGAAGGCACACATGTCCGAGGAGCAAAGGGAGGGGCTGTTTCTGAGAGCAGCTGCCGGTCTCCTTGAAGTCACAGCAGGGCTCCTCCTGCCTTATATGACATAAGAGCCACCCCAGAACAAGGCTTCTCTTACTGACCCCTCCAAAATAGATAAATGTGGTTAAACAGGCTGAAGCGCAGGGGCGTAATTTCAGGAATGAGAGAGAAGGAGCAATTTCAGCCTGTGACACTGTGGGCTTGATACTTGATCTATGCAGAAGCCTGTTGCTTAACACAAAGAGATCACTGTGAGCAGGGAGGGAAAGCAGTGACTATATTTGCACATTAATTTCTTCTGCTAAAGTAATGTACCAGAGACGACAGAGGAAATTCCACTTGATTGACAAATTGTCAGGCTCGATCAGGAAAGCAAGGAAACCGGGTCAAGTCATCCCCTGTTTGCTTGTTTTCTCTCTGTAATCATAATGTTGACTCTGAAAACATGTTTTTTAAATGGAATATTAATTATTGAAATCCTGAGCTGTGAGTTGGATTCTTTTCTGGGCACAAAATTTGTTGCTCATTAAATCTAAGAGATGGAAAACACTGGCGTGAGCCTGGTTGTGTGTAGGCAGATTTCCCCGCTCCACCTTCGTTTTCAGGCGACTCATAAGGAGGCATTGTGCAGAGAGCCAGGCTCTGGGACAGGCATGAACACCAACTTCTGGGTCCTCCAGTAAGATTCGAACCTGTAGCAAGGAGGGCTTCCTTCGCTGTACCACTGGCTATACAACTGCAGCAGGGATCTCAGTCGGGAGAAGACTAACGGAAACAAATCCCTCTCTGTATATTGCTTATTGTGGCTTGAGGGGTTCCTTCTACATCCAGCCCAACCTAACTCCCCCCTGTGCCCGTATCCAGCGACCTACAAACACGTCTCTGTCCCAGATGAACAGAAAATTTTTGTGGTGCGTTCATTTGGCAGTAGGAAAATATTCACACCCCTTGCTCAGAGTGAAACATAGTCCTCATTGACAGAGCAGAGTAGGCTCTTTCTTCCTCTACAAGTGATTCTAAGTGTGGCATATGTGCCCTGATGGGAAAAGCAGGATTTCAGTGTTCTTTTACCCAGTTCAGCTGGGCTGCGAGTAAAAGCATCATTGTCTTAAACTTGCGCTTTGTCACCCTCAAAACTTGCCTTGGGAAAAAAGAAAAGAAGAAAAAGAGGGAAAAGAAAAGAATC
The DNA here is from genome assembly GCA_013400835.1 of Zapornia atra. Taxonomy (NCBI): domain Eukaryota; kingdom Metazoa; phylum Chordata; class Aves; order Gruiformes; family Rallidae; genus Zapornia; species Zapornia atra. Next base: position 504,671 of record VZTU01000056.1, on the reverse strand, counting down.
CCCGAAGATCTGAGCCACAGGCAGAGCACAAACCAGGGAGTCCCTCAGCGCCACGCTCATTCATCGGGATTCCTTCGCACAGCCCTTTCGGCTGCCCAACAAGTTGCTCGGTGGTTTTTTAAAGGAGAACCCGTTCCTCGGTGAATTCTCTTTCACATCCTTTGATCAAAAAACCCCGAAAACCAAACCACAACCCGGGAAAAAAAGCATCGGGAGAAGGGAGCCGGCGCAGAGACGCGCTTTCTGTCGCTCCTTTCCCCGAGACTCCCCGCAGCCAGGCGGGGAAGTGAGACGCCGTATCGGCCGGCGCTCGGCCGGCTCCCGCACCCCGCTCCCGCCCCGCACCGCCCCGGGCTCCGTCCGACTGCCGGCTCCGCCACGGGCGCGCATCCTGTCGTCGGCGGGCAGCAGCTTCCCGGGCTC
>VZTU01000056.1:458724-503925 GCA_013400835.1 Zapornia atra | reverse complement strand
GCAGCTACGGCCCCCCCGGCATGGCCCGGCACGGCACGGCACCCCCCGCACAGCCCCCGCCGCGCCCCGGCCCGGCACCGGCTCACGCAGCGCCCCACGCGCCAGGCAGAGGGTCCGTCCCGGGGCAGGACGCTCCCCCGGAGCAGTGAATGTCCCTCCATCCCTGCGCACAGGTGCAGGGCTGACACGGGGTCTCATCCGCCCCCTGCATCAGTCCCTGCCGAGGAGACGCTGAATTCAGGAGTCACAAACTTTTTTTTGTTCTTTTTGGGGTGCCGGGGGAGTCATCTGGGAGCGGGCGGGTGCTCCACCCCAGGGTGAGTTCCCCAAGTGCATCCCCTGCCCGCAGCAGGGACACGCTTCCCTGTGGGCAACATCCCATTACCTCCTGATCCAGAGGGGCCATGGAGCTGGGGCTGGTGGGCAGGCTATGCCAGGACTGATTTGATTAGGGGCTCCCCTCTGCCGGGGGGCTGTCAAGAGCTCACCCCAAACCCGCTGGAGAGACGCTGTCAGGGGAGCATGTGCGGCTCTGGTTGTATTTGTGATGCTGGGGAAAGAGGCAGAGAGCACCCACAGCGGGGTGAGGCATCTCATGGCAGGAGCCTGGGGAGCAGTGATGGAGGGATGTGGCCCCAGGAGGGCTGTGCAAAGGAGCAGGGTCCTCCCTGCTGCTCTGCACCCACCCTGGGGAGCAGCTCAAGCATGGGCTCTGAGGGGGGCTGAGATGTGCCTTCCTCCCTCAGCATGTCCAGCACTTGGAGCAGCTTGCAGAGATGCAGCCTCTGGGGTCCCCTCTTCACTCCTCTCCAGGGGCACCAGAGCTCTGAGGAGGGACACGCACAGTGGCTCCCAGCACAGCCCTTTCCTTTGATGCCTTTCCTGAGGGTAGCACTTCCAGCATGAGCACGTGAGAGCACGATGGAGCAGTGTGAGCACCAAAGGGCAGAAGAGTGTCAACCAGAGGAGGCCCTTCCAGCGTTTAGTTTGTGTGCGGTCCTGGGGAACCAGTGCCAGCATATGCGGACAGCACAGGACGCGTGGAGCACCCAGGGGAGGCACAGCCGTGGCCTCTGCCTGGCCAGCAATCTCCTCTGCTCAGGGTAACACTGCGTTGTCATGAAACAAGGAGCTTGGTCTCCATTCCAGGGCAATTTGGACTTGGATGGTGGGGAGAAAAATGTCAGCTGCTGCTGGTCTAAAGGAAGACTCCAACCTGTTTCTGTGGGCAACGCTGAGAGGCAATTGAGTTCGGGCAGTGGTTCAGCTCTTCACGCACCCGGAACGCGCTGGAATCCCATGCCCAGTGAGCCTCTTTGGAAGTGAAGGCAGCTTCTTACCAAAGGGCATGTATTGATATATGTACACTCTCTGTACAGACTGTGTATCTACCAGGATATTTTCCAGTGCCAGAGTCATGGGCATGGACCCCAAGTCAACAGCCACCCAAGAACTGGCTGGAACTGCAGCTGAATCACAAGCTTTGACACACTGTTCCTCTCACAAGCGTGTGTAAAATATAGCTATCAGTTTAAACCTATACATACACTGCATAGCTTCAGGGTACAAAGACAGAGTGTTCTGAGCATGAATTCAGCTGTGGCAATGAGCTGCTGGCTGTTTGTTCCCAGACCTGTAACGGCAAGTTATTCATGTCGGAAGACAGAATGGCTGTGAGGGGAGATCCGTGGGGTGGATGTTAAAACCAACTCCCCAGTAGCGCTGGGACTTTCAGGAAATCTTTAGGAAGAAGGTGTTCCTGTTAGTAGAACCCCAGGGTGATATCAGGGAGCCTGGGTATCCCATGAGGCACCTATGCAGTACAGGCGATGGCGGGATGTGGCAGGATCCATCCATGGGGCTGGGCAAGCTGCTCCACTGGGTGAAATGGAGAGGCTGTTGCTGCTCCAGCTGCCCTGCAGATCTAATGGCACTGGGATCTTGCAGAGTGGGCACAGCATGGTGCCACTGAAGGACCTTTCTGCTTCCACTTCTTCTCTCCACTCCCCATGAGCAGGATCCTGCCTATACTTTTTCCTGAGTTGTTTCTCCAGTACCTGCAAAAGGTGGAGGGCAGGGGCAGGAGGTGACTGCTGCCAGAATAAAGATGTTTTAAAGCTGTTTTGAATTTTGTGGAAACAACTATATATTTTGGGTTTGTGGCCACAAAGAAGAAAAGAACAAGCTTCACTTTCCACCGCAGGATGTGTGTGGTCCTGGGTGGCAGATGTGCCTGGGTGGCATGCAGGGGCTGCACCCATCCCTGTGGCTGCTGTGGGTCACGCCATCTGCCTTCAGCTCCCAGTGCCCTGCAGAGTGTGATGGGGCTTTTCTCCTGCTCCTCACAGAGATTGCAGTGGGAAGTGGGCAGTCATGCCTCTCTCTGAGGGGCTTCCAGGTAACATGAACAGCTCAGCACCTCTCTGTCCTGCCTTCCCACTGGTACACTGGAGCCTTCAAGAGCTGCACACCCCTTAAGGACTCTCTTCCCTTCACTGGATGTCACCGGGCAGTGGGCAGCTGTTAGCTGAGGCTGACTTAAGAGCTGCTGGCTGGGACACTGCTCAGGTAGACCAGTGGGAAAATGAGAAATGATGCAGACAGCCAGAGGGGATGGTTGAGATCCTTTTGAATCATGAGAAATCCCCAGAGCCCATTTGAATGTCCTCTTGCAGCGATGCCTCTGTCTGGTGTTAACCTTGTATGCTTTCTCACATGAACACTTGTCCATGCCTCTATCTGCACAAGGTGTGTCTGTGGCAGCTCGTGAAAATGTCCAGCTGAAGCAAGTAGGACCTGCTTGGTGCTCTCCAGGAGGGCTCTGGAGTTGTGTCTGCAGCCTTTGAGGCACCAAGCAGGGAATTGTCTGCCCTCCATGGGCAAGTTGATGAGACACCACTTCGGAAAGCAGAGGATGCCGATGGGATATGCTCTGTGTGGGCTCCTGGAAGCCCCATACTGGTGGTTTCTGAAGCCCACTGCAATTTTTAAAACAGGCTGGACAGCAATGGCTCTGGATGATGAACAGAGTAAGTGCCAGTCAGCCACTGTTATTCCTGTGAATTGATTTGAACATTGCAAATACTGAATTTAACTTCATGATTAATTATGCCAGGACACCCCAAGTACTGGGTAGGTGCCTTTATGAAATAAATATCATGGAAATAATTCTTGGCTCCAAGAGAAGGGGCTTGCATTTTCAGATCTGGAGTAAGACCGGTGTGGGAAGGGTCCTGCTCATTAAATCAAGGTGAAAACCCATAGTCAGGAGGCTCAGTGAGGTGTGCCAGTGCTGCGGCCCTGGGTGACGCCAGCTGCAGGTGCCAACTCTTGTTTCTCAGGAGGGGACCATGTGCAAGCCCCCAGTGCCACCACTGCTGCATGAGACAAGCCCCTGCCTGCACCCTCTGCCAAAGTCTGACTTGTTCTTACGGCCAAAGGCACCCAGGTTAGATGTGCAGGTTCATGAGAGGGATGCCTACTGCGGCCCTTGTATGTGTCCCTCTTCTAAATCTGCCCACAGAGCTGTGTGCAAGAGACACAGCTCCAACCTTGCTGCTTCACGGTGCGCGCTGCCTCTCTCACAAGTCTGCGCATCAGCTGAGTGGTGGGAGCTGCCCATCCGCACAGCAGGTATACATCAGTGTCTCACCATACACCTAGAGATTAAAAGACACCAATTTCTTTGGCAGGGTAAAGTCAGATGCAGGGTCAGCCGTGCTGGCTCAGCCCAAGTGAAGGAATCAGATAAACATGCACAAAGCTAAGGCATTATTAACCTTGTGAATTTAATGTCGTAAATTTGACCTTTCTTCTCCCATCCCTCTCTTCTCTGTGGATCGCTGCTGTCCCTCCTGGACACACCTCTCACTGTGAATCGTGAGATGTCATACCTTGCTGTTTGCTGTGCAGGTCACCTTGCACGTGCTCCAAGACAATTAATCACCCCAGTCCTGATTGAAAATTCTCAGTCCTTCAATTTTCTGGTGGCATTCAACTGAGCAATGTCCTTGCAGAGACAGGGGAGAGAAGACTTCCCAATTCATTTCCAGATACTTGATTCTTTGAATGTTTTTGTGAAGTGTCTCGTAATGTGTAATGTCCCATGGCTACATATCCTGAAGGAAAACCTGTCCACACATCTTCATCCCTTGCTGCTGAGCAGGGAACGTGGCCCTGTATGCCCCACAAGTGGGTGTGCAACGCTGCAGCGGCTGTTTGTGGGATAAGACCTGCAGGGATTACCAATAGCAGGAGCCTCCCTGGATGATACCAGAGGTTTGTTTAAATTATTATGCTCAAAGTTGGCTGTGATAATAAGTTCCTATGCATTACAGTACTGGCTTCACTTCCTTCTCCACATTTGGTCCCTTCTGGCGTTGGAGCGAGGTTTTATCTGTCTGAATCACTGCATCATCATCAGATGTGGTCTATAGGCACAGCACTGTCCTCCAACAGCTGTCTCCTCTCCTGGAGGCTGTGGTTGGGAGCATGGTTGCCATGGTGGTAGCGAGACAATTAAAAAGCTTTATAACCAGCTGAAGGTACCGACTGTCTTTTCAGGATACCATATATCCTAATCAATCTCAGCTCTCACAGAACCTGGAGCAAAGCCAGGACCAATGTCAGCAGTTGGTGGCATTTGATTATTTATTTCCTTCTTCAGCCCTCTCGGGTTAGCTCTCCTGCATGGGCTTGAAGCTGCAGCTCAAGGCAAAAAAAACCCCTTCCATCCTTTCTGGATGTTGTATCTTCCATTCCACATCCTTTAATTTAGGCTATACAGCACTGAAAAAAACCCACAAACTATAGAGTTATCGCCGCTCTTCTGATCCCTTGTCCTGTGAGAAGCTGAACTGGCTTCCTTGCACTGACTGATGTGGGTGCTGCCCTTCAGCCCAGCGCAGGGATAAGGGAGCTCTTTGTTAGAGGCTCCTCCTAACAGGCTGTGCTGCTCCCCCTGCCAGGCCATTCCCGGTGGGTGGTGGGGGCTGGAAGCAATATGTTGGAAGTCACACTGCATCCCAACAGCTTGGGATTCGGAGCTGTCAAGCAGTGGCTCATTGTTAGTACAACTTCTTCCAGAACACCAGACAAAGAAAACGCGACTCAAAACTTTTTACGACCTGCTGACACATCAGTCTGGTAGGAATCTGACTGTCTGTGAATCCGGAGGAGTAGTGGCTGCTGCTCCAGGATACAGGGTGGTTTTTCCCTACAGGTAGTGATGTGAGCTGGAGGGCTCCGATGATTTGCATCCGGCTCTTCCAGCTGGCTTGCATGGATCTACTGTGTGGGTCAGCACTATAAACGGATGTATAGTGTTTTCCTGAGGGCTTCTTGTACCTTTGCCGTGATTCAAGAACAGTTGAATTCACATTTTAGTTTCTGACTTACACAAGCCCTGAGGCACCTATCTAGTCCCTAGTAGACAGTTGGGCCAGTTGTGGCCTGCAAGTCTGGATGAGTTTGCAGTCTGAGTCTACAGGATGGGTCAAAAGGACCCTCTGGATTGCTTCTTCTTTTCCACACATTTCTGGAGAATTCAGCCCAGGGCTGCTCTGTGTGGCACTGGATGTTTCACTGGTGCAGGTGCTACAGTGGGTTTCAATTTCAGGGCTCTCCTGCATTTTGTGGTGACACTGTCAGCCCAATGTTCTCAACTTATCTTTTTCTTGAATCCTCACTTGCAGACAGAATGCTTAAAGCAACCACGATTTTCAGGATTAAAATAAAATTAACCCGATCTAACAGGTTTATGTCCCTGCTTAAACATTCTAGGGTTGTGAAGCCTGTTTTGGAAACTGCTGTTCTACGTTTTTGCAGTCAGTTAATAGCATGCCATCAATCACTGTATCTCATTTGCTTTAGATTATCCCACCTTGCACAAGTGTCCTGAATTTCTAGATATGCTAGCTCTTCACTCTGTTGGAATTACCTGAATCCCTCCAGCTGGAGGAGTCTGCAAAGAGCCTCCACTTCACAGAAAGAGTGTTCCACCCAGGAAATGCTCCTGGCACCTGCTGAAACAACAGATTTGCAAGCATTAGCATGGTCCATTAGTCTGCAGGTTAAAGGGTCATTGAAAGTCCCCAAGGTATATACAAAAACCTTGCTTGGAGGTTTTTTCTCCCTTAGGAACTATAGAATGATTTGGGTTGGAAGTAACCTTCCAGTCCTTCCAGTTCCAACCCCCTGCCCTGGGCAGGGACACCCTTCACTAGAACAAGTTGCCCAAAGCCCCATCCAGCCTGGCCTTGAACACTGCCAGGGAGGCGCCAGCCACAGCTTCTCTGGGCAACCTGTGCCAGGGCCTCACCGCCCTCACAGGGAAGAATTTCTTCCCTACATTTAATCCAAATCTACCCTCTTTAATCTAAAGTCCTATCACTCCATGCCCTTGTAACCAGCCCCTCTCCAGCTTTCCTGTAGGCTCCTTTAGGTACTGGAAGGTCATAATAAGGTCTCCCTGGAGTCTTCTCTTCTCCAGGCTCAAAAAGTCCAACTCTCTCAGCCTGTCTTTGCAGGAGAGGTGCTCTAGGCCTCTGATCAGCTTTGTGGCCCTGCTGGTCTCGCTCCAACAGCTCCATGTCTTCCTTTCACTGTGGATCCCAGTGCTGGACACGGTACTCCAGGTGGGGTCTCACCAGGGTAGAGGAGAGGGGCAGAATCATGTCCCTCAGCCTGCTGGTCATGCAGGTTTTGATGCAACCCAGGATACAGTTGGCTTACTGAGCTGCAAGCACACATTGTGGTCTCACGTTGAGCATCTTGCCCACCAACACCCCCAAGTCCTTCTCTGCAGGGCTACTCTCAATCCGTTCTCTGCCCAGTTTGTATTTGTATTTGAAGGAATGAGGTAACTTCAACAGTTCTTCAGTGCTCAATGAGAACACCCTGGAAAAGCCCCGATTTTCTCAAAGACAAGCAGTTTAGTTATGCAAATGAAAAGTTAGGGGTCTCTTTAGAGGCTCTGTTTGAACTTTTTTTTTTCCATGACTTCCCCTTGACACCACTGGGTCTTGCTGGCTGCTCATTTTGGATGATTTTGTTTCAAAATCTGTTTAGAAGCTTAGATTCTAACGAAGGACAATAATTACCCAAATAACAATGAACTTAACCAACCACCCGAGGAGTCGGGATGATTTACAGCTTCCAAAGGAGCTGATGCTAGCTTGCCTTTTGTCTTACTACTTAATGCCTCTCTAATATTCTTCTCTGGACACAATGACTTTCTGAACTGTTTTTGTCCTTTTTATTTTTCTTTTTCTTTCTTTTTTCTTTTTTAACTAGAACGTTAAGCCCCGCCACCACCTAATTCTCTGCATACAAAAGAAGATTTAATATCCTCTAAATTACTGTAAAGAACAAACCTACCAGATGGCAGACTTTGTTGCTCAAGGGGGATGCAGGCTGCTTTTCCTGGAGAAGCATTTCAATGTGGTTTTGAAAGAGAGAGTCGCTAGATATATTAATCTTTTCCTTAGTGGGGTGCTGTGATATAACTCAGGAGAGGTGCAAGAAGAGGGAAATAGAGTTTGTGATCCAATAGAGGAAACAAACGGAGCTGTGTGAGGAACTTTTTCCGCTGATTTCTTACACCCCTCTCAGAAACATGTTAACTATGACCTTGAGGATCTCTGCATAAATTTTGAGATGTAGAGTCTGGATCCAACTTTACCAAATTGAAGAAAGATTTAAGAAAGTTGCTATCTTTCGAAGACTACTTCTCCAGAGTTAAAACAAGGATGTTGCTGACATATAATCAATGCTCTTCAGGAAGGAACCGTTCTGCTTCACTCTCTTTCCGTTTTTCCTATGTTAGAAGCCAACTTGCTAACAAGATTAATTGATTAAAAGGAGGAGTCCTTGAAGAACAAATGTTTTGTATCTCACTTACTTCCCAAGTATTCAGCTGCATAATTCATCTGACACATAGCTAAATAATTTCTCTTCACAGATTATCTGAGAATAGATCACAATATTTACATATGGACCTATTGTTCAGACTTACTTGCTAAATAATTTATTGGAATAATCTGTGCTTTGTGTCTCATTTGTGGCCAGTTCCTTGGGAGATGCTGGTATTCTGATGATGTGATATGTTTCTGTTCCCAAGTGGGTGTGAGTGTAACTTTCTGGAATTATTTTATGATGTAAGTGGTTGTTATTATGAGTTTGAAATGTGTTTTCACGCTAAATTCACACTTGGTGAGTATTCCTACCAGAAAATGTGTTCCCTAGGATAACTGTGGAAAGCAAACACGAAAAAGGAAGGAACACAGTCAAAGCAAAGCCGTAAAAAGATTCAGATGAACAGAAATGTGTTTGCAGGGCACACTTATCTCTGCTGTGAAGCAACGTGATAAAGGAGGAGACCTCAGATTTGCAAGGTAGAAGTCGCTATATGCCAACCAGCTACGTATCCTGTGTGGACAGCGTGGAAGACGACCAGCTGCCAGACCTGCTACCAAACAAATATGACCCTCAGTCGCTTACGTTCTCCTTGCTGTCACGCAGCAAAGTGTCAGGAAAAGTGAAGTGTAAAGTTACATTTAAAATTAAGAAAAGCGAGGAAAGATAAGAGGGGCATATTATGGGATGGCAACAATCTCAGCTTTCCGAATGAGGAAAATAGGATATTTTATATGTCTCCAAGCTGTAGTCATGGCCAGTACCTGATACCTTGAAAGCAAGAGAATAATTTCCATCGTGATCTAGTGATCAGCTTTCACCCTGAATTTGGAGATCTGATCCCCTCATCTCTGCAAGTGCTACTGGGAGACCTGCTTGGTAACAAGCAAAGAATTCAACCTAACAACAGTCCATTCATCCCGCTGCTGCGTCAGGCAAAACCAAGTGTTTATCTGGAACATTAATTCTCTGCAGACTTCTGCTGCAATTCCTGTTTGCTGTGTGCCAGTATATATATATAAAAATACCCAGACAGAGGCCTTGCTTGCACAGAAAGTCAATCGAACTATGTTTCTCCCCACCATGAAAAGAGTATGTTCAAACAGGAGATCTGTCACAATGTGGTCATCCAGCTCAGCAGCGAAAAACAGCTATTCAGGATTCAATCCCAGCTATCCATTGGGAAGATTGGTTCCTGTTTTCTCCCTCTGTTATATTCACATCTCTCTCTACATTTTGAAGGATGTCTTTGGGCCAACTAGAACAGACACTGACTTTTCTAAAGCTTTGACCACATCTATACAGGGACAGTATTACTTGGTATATATATATATATATACACACACACATACGCATATTTACATTGTACACTCTATATCAAAACCCCTTGCTCACTTCTCTTGTTGCAATAGTCTAAGGTGCTTTCCTTGACAGTCTTTGTGTGTACACTGTTTGCTCAGTGCTTGGGAGATGTCCTGAGGTCCGTCCATCCCTCACTCTGTTCTCTGCTCCACAGATTTACTGGCAGTACATTGCGGGATGCCTTTCCAAAACTCCAGGAATACTGGTCAGGAGGGGCGAGTGTATCAAACTGCCAAACTCCCCTGATTCACATCCTTTCCTGCCATCCATTAATGTTCCTGGCACCATTTTCAAATTACTATTGGGCAGCAGATGGAGGACATGCTGCTAAGTGCTATGATTATGGGATTCATTAATAAGGATGGGACTATGCATATGCATTTGTAGTAGGGCAAGCAGAGGAATCTGCATCTGGGGTTTCCTAAGACATTGGATACTGAGGTGATAACAGCTGTAGGAAATGATGCTGTAGGAAGATGAGATCAAATTTCGTGGAGCGCTTTTGTGAAGCAGTTTTCCTTGACAAAATTTTTGTTTCAGGGCTCACATAGGCAGCAACAACTGGTGGGACACAGGTAGTGGTGCAGAACTGGACGGCTGCTGCCAGCGGCAAAGGTTTTGGATGACAAAAACCAGTGTAGCGATACCAGCAGAGCCCAGAGCTATGTGAGAAAACCAGACATGAGTGGGCGACCTTACAACCATTACCTCTGGCATTGTTCTGCTGATCAAGGGCTCACCAGCTGGGGTTGGGACATCAGCTACAGCAAATGCTGTCGTGGGGATTTGAAATGGGGAGGCTTCTGCTCCATCCTGCTGTAAGCTGGGAAATGTGTTAAGAGTTGGCACTGGCCGTAAAGGGCTGCAAATGTTAGACACACAGGCCTGGTCTTTGCCATGGGTTTGCAGAGGCTGACTGATTGCTGTAAAAAATTCACCTAATGTCAAGTGGAAAGGTCTGTGATGCTGTGATGGTGCAAAAATCGGGTCTGGGTGCTGGAATGGAGAGGGGCTATTTGCTTCTATAGAGGATAGCAGCACTGCGGTTCCTCTTCTTGTCCTGGGCATCTGGATTCAGTGTATACTCTGTTTCCCTGGCCAAGGAAGCTCTTTGTTGGTGGTTTCAGCATGAAGGAAGAATTATTTAGCTTTGTGCAGAATGGTTGCAGATGATTGCTGGCATGTACTTCAGGAAGAGGGATAGGAGGGAGGTGATACTTCATGAGAAGGGTGGGTGTTTCTCATCATGATGTACCTCATGTGATAGTGCCTGCAGTTTTTTTGCACATCCGTAACAAGACAGACATCCTGAAGGAAATACTGGAGCAGGAATGTGAGTGGGGGCAAGAGGAAGAAATTTAATATTTTAGGCAGATGGGGAAAGCATCTCTGTTAAATGACCAAAATAGTCATAACCACAACATAATGGATGTTTGTTGTGCTGAGGACAGAGAGTGATTTTTGGCCTATGAATGCACTGTAACCAAGGAAATGTCTTTCTGTTTGATGTATTGATGGTGTGTGGGCATGATCTGTCATTTAAGGGTTGAGCTGGATATACATGACCTTTTCCAGTCAAATGCAGCAAAATGAATTTGAGTGAGGAAAGTAATACGTGATGTGTTGAATGAAACCCCAAAGACTGCAGTGAGGAAACACACAAACATAACAGCTGTGAAGGAGATGCCTAGTTGGACTAAGGGTGTGTAGGACCACAGAAAGGTGCCAAAGCAGGGCTGGCAGTAAGAGACCCCTGGGGTGGTATATCTCCTGGGCTTCCTGGGGCTCTCTCTGCCAAACCCAGGCTCATAGGATGGATGTTTGCCTCTGCATTGCCCATAAAATCCCTCCTCCCAGGGTGCCATGTTCCCATTCTTTGGAATCATCTCAGGAAGTGCGATCTCCCTGCCATCTCTGCAGCCCCTGTGCTGGGATGTCTTCACTTGGCCCTGGCACAGATTCTCTCACATATTTTTTTCCCACTCAGGTATCTGTCAGCCTCCCTGTGCACGATAATGCTCCTCTTCACACAGGTTGTGTGCTACAAGTGCTAAGGGAAATGATAAAAACTCTTAAGTGCTTATTGTCCATTCCCAGTTTCCATGGCAACCATGATAAAATGTTTCTTTTCCCACATTTCAGGAATGCCATTCACCTCCTTCCTTCCCACTCTTCAGTTCCCTTCAGGAGGAGGCAATGCTTCCTCAGCTGCATCCCCAGGGACAGACCCACACAGCAAAGTCTTGCCCCACCACACCCGCCAGAGAGCATCACCTGGGTACAAACTCCCCAGGCCCCAAAAAGGTCTCCTCTGAAGGGGCAGTAAGTCATGCCAGGACCACACCAGGAGCTAGAGCCCACCAGGCTGCCTCTCCTCATGGCTGCAGGAGCAGGAGATCCAGCTCTCTCCTGGGAGAGCAGCTTTGCCTTGCAGGGGTGTGCTGTGCCCTATGGGCTTTGATTTCACTTACACAGGGGCTACAGATCAGCACAGGTGTGCTGCAAACGTGAGTTTCCCAGATGTGTCCCTAAGTGCTTCACAGCACCCTGAAACCTGTGTGCCTGGTCAATCTCAGCAGCTTGGTCACAGGAGCTCACTGCTGACAGCTCACCTTCCCCATCAGCTCAGTGAAATAGCCTTTTCTCAAGGGTTTTTTTTTATCTGCCTGCAATGTATTGCTATTATAAACATAACTGGTGTGCTTAATTATTTAACCAATGTATTAGTGGCACATTGCACCCTGCACCACGCTCCTCCCAAGCACTGGGAAACAACAGTACCAGAGAGCCAGCATCTCATCAAGACACTACTGGAGCTGTGGTGGGCACACAAGGGTAACCAATAAGGTCAGTCCCAGTAAGGAGCAGTAATTTGGGTAATGTTCATCAAAAATTACATTTTTCTTGCCTTTTTTTTTTTATCCCACTGGAGTTTCAGCAAATTGGAGAAAAAGACCTCAAGGCTCCCTAGTTCAGGAAGAGAGTTTCCAAATAAATCTTTCTGCCTCCACCGTTTGTGGTATGCCCCAGCCTGGGTATGTTGGGGATCCAGAGGAAGGCACCCCAGAGCCTGGCCTCTGTTTTTTTCAGCTGAACCTAACATGTTCTACATGAAACATTGAGGATTTGAAGAAAGCACCTGTTAGATTGAAAGTTTACTGGAAAGATTCCAGCCAAACACAGTTTAAAATGAGCCTTCATGTGGCCTACAGACCAAACAGACTCACTGGGAAGTCAACCAGCACCTCTTCATGGAGGTTTCTTATGGCTCCGTCAGCATGAGCAAATGAAAGGCCCCAGGCACAGGCCAGCATCCATACTCTTTAACTGTTGTCTTGCTCCCTGGTGCCAGGCAGTGCCCTGGCACAGCACGGAGAGCAGCATGCACCCAGGAGCATTCCCAAATGGGCAGTGGGGGCCAGGCTGCAGCAGCTTCAGCACCATCTTCCCTGCACAGTCCTCCATTAGTGTCACACATTTCCCATACTCCCATTTTCATAGTGAAAAAATATCACCCTGCTCAACTGCAACACTGGTTCAGATGCTTTCAACTGAGAAAAACCAACATTAACACTAGTAACATTACATTAGGGGCACTGTGGCAGCACATGAGAACCAGATGAGACCCAGAATCACATGTGTTATGGACTGGAAGTGGCTAATTTGCCATTTGGCAGAAAATGGTCCCTGGCCTGATTTTATTTATTATTTCAGACAGATACTGGCCAGGAAATTTGGTATAGAAGTGAGCAGCATGATGACATCAGACTTTTTTTATGCAAACTAATTTAGCTGCTCCAGGATGGCATCTCCTTAATGAAGGTTTTATGGAAGCACCTGGAGGTACAGATGTGTTGTTTTACCTACATAATAGGTTCATAAGGATGCTCAGGATGCAGTATGCTACACAAGGTTCTTCAAATTGCCAAGGTGACCAAACTCCTCAGAGCTGCAGAGTCTTTTGCACGTGTCGATTGTGTTTTCAGTGGTGGTGTTTACAGACTGCCCACAGTTTGTCAAATTCCTCCCAGACTCGCTGTGGGACAATTTCTACATGGACTTACCCTCCAGGTGGTCAGTGTACAGACTGGGGAGTGGGGATCATCCAAGGCTGGAGGATCTTAACTAATGTTATTTTGGATTTTCACTCCTTCAGTTCACAAGTAGCTCTTTTGAAATCAGCTCAAGATTCCTAGGTCTGTTGAAAGAAAGGTATTTGAAGAAGGACTTGAAGAAGAGGGATTGGCTGCACGGCTAATTCCACAGCACAGCCATAAGCATCTCATCTATCCCCCAGCCATTCCCATTACATCTAAAGAGACCTGTTGTAATGAAGCATTGAGAGGTGAACGAGGGGGTTAACACACTAGTCTTTTACTGCTGGAGATACCATTTCCAATTTGATGGAGGTCACACATGAAAATAAGAGTGGTTGTCTAAGCTGATTCTTCAGGGCATACCTGGTGGCTAATTTTCCTGAAACATCCTGGTTTTGCATTAGTTAAGAATATGCATGTGACTTTGAGAGAGGAGACTGTGTTTATACCCTCTTGGTTTTATTTAACATTGTACTCTCGTTACCTGGGCTTTACTCTTCTGGTGTGATGCATTTTCCACCTCTCAGATAAAGCAAAGTAATAGCTACCCAGAGGCCTGTAAAGTCTACAAACGGGGCTGAGTTGGAAAGGTCAGCCCTACAGATATGTTGGACCGTGCCAAAGAGCAAGGTGAACAGATTAAGCTATATAAATATTTAAAGAGCTGTAATTAGGACTAACACGGCCTCGCTCCCAAGGTTCATTATTATACATGCACATGGCAGAAAAGTAACTAATCATGACCTTTTTCCACTTGCTTTTCCTTATGTTTTTGACAGAGTGTTTTTCACTCCCTAAGATGCTCCTGGCTGGCATTGCCTCCCTGGGAAGGAACAGAAGATCTGTCACGGCTTTCTATGAGGCCAGGAAAAATCCTGGGGAGATTTGAGAAGTAAGGGGGAGATGTTGGCTCTCGCCCAGGCATCACCCTGTGCTGCTGGGCTCTGGGGCAAACAGACAGAGGTTTTCCAGCATGGTTGAAGCTCTCATCCAAAGTCCAGCAGGACTTGAGAAGCCCTTGATAAGGACACCAAATGCCCTAGTGTCACAGACACACAAACATTCTCCTCCTGGTGGGACGACTGCAGCTCATCCTTGGCCTCAAGACCACGTATTTGTGACTCCTAGACTCAGCTGTTCCAACTCTCCTCGAGGCATGCAATCTCACAAGCTAAAAACACTCTAGTTTGTGCAAAGCACAATACCCTCTTTGCTTAGCAACACACGTTTCCATGAACACCTCACACCGCGAGGCTCTGTTGCCTCATTGCTCTTCAACCAAGCTGATGCAAGGCCTCCGTTCCTGGGTGGAGGTAACTGATGGCACAGCCCCCTCCCCTGCTGCTGTGTCCTGCAGCAGCAACCACCTTCCCATGGCACAAGAAGCAACAGGACAGCCCAGGGACTGGGCCACCATGGCAGCCATGCTACCTTTTATGTTCCTCGAAGTACAGCAGCAGCTCACCACCTTGGTGCCACCACCTCTAGGCAGAAAGAGCACAGGAGGGCCAGTCACTGAAGGAGAGCTGCCTTCTCCTTCAGAAGAGGTCTGAGCCGTCTTCTTCAGAAGAGGGTGAATGAGGGGACAGGGGATTTTTCCAAAATACCCACAGACACACCCTGGTGCTAGGTGGGAAACAGACCTGTGAATGCTCTCTGCAACATCCCACAGGAGATGTTCTCAGTGGGACCCAGCCCGTGCAGGGCTGCTGGTGTGGATCAGGGCTCAAGGCATACACCTGCACCACATTTTTTAGACCTCCTGCTTTTCCAGACGTAGCATTTTAAGTCTGTGCCTGTGCCCCTTCCCACCACACTCACTGCTTAAGAGGAAGCACCAGAATTACCAGCTCTACAGCACAGCAGGAGCACCTGTTTTAAACCAAATATGGTGGTGCTGGACAACATCAGCTGGCCCAAAGCAAAACTTTTGATAGCTGTGAACCAGTTCTGATGACATTTCCACCTACTGGTTATCTGTCAGGAAAGGAGGAACGGAGGAAGAAGGGGCAGAGTAAGGGAGGACATGTCCCAGAGAGCCTGGAAGCTTGCAAGCACACCTGTGCTGCCCCAGCCAGCAGCCTGCACCCATATGTCCTCTAAAGGTGCCCACAGGACAAGAAAGTTCACATACACAGGGAGGAGGGGGGAGAAAAATTAAAAAATTAAAATGAAAAAAGAAAAAACCCTGTTTGCTGCCCAGCTCTTCCCTGTGGCTAAATTAATTGGGTTTTACTCCTGCTGTCTGCATGCCGGCAGTACTCCCACAGCACTGACTTTAATAGGAGTGCAGATTGCAGGATCAGGCCCATGGTGTCTTGGAAAAGATGAATAATAATCACTATGTGGAGAAATACTGCAGTTTGCAACTCAAAGAACACTTTAAGTCTGCTTAGCGATTTGTAACGCCCACAGTAGCACACTGTGTAAAGCTGCAGTTATGAGACAAATCGCTCCTCCATTAACCGCGGCCCCACGATGTGCCTTATGGCAGCATGCACGGGGAGCAGGGAGGGGTGGAGGGGAGGGGGACATGGCGTGTGGGGCAGTGTGAGAAGCCAAGAGGTTTTCTTTTTAAGGCAGCAGCTGTGTTATCCCTTTACAGTTACGTTCAGGGCTTGCAGGAATTAATGCCCACAGGGCCTGACTCCAGTGTCCCTCCATCTGCGGACAGTTGTGCCGCCTCTCAGATCTAACCATCTCCCAGCGCTGGTGACTTCTGCTCAACAGTGTGCCTGGAAAAAGCAAATTATGTGATTTTTTTCCAAACTTTTAATGGTGTTTTTCCCAAGTGAAAATCGCAGTGTCATCCGCCAAAGCCTTTCCTGACCAGTCCATCAGTGCTCCCTCAGCCACCCAGTGTGCTGCTGGTGGTTATCCAACCTCACCTACACCTGAAACATCCCTCTGCCATGCTGAAGTGCAACAGCGGGGCTGTAGAAGCTCATGTTAAGGTCCTTCCTCTTTATTATTTAAGCCTTTGACACTCTGCTGGTCTTCTGGAGGTGGAAAACATCTCCAGAAGCAACATGCTTTTGGTTGACTTGGTGCCTCCTCACTAGCAGGAGGCAGGAGTAAGCTGCAGGTCCCAGTCTCAGCCACCACAAACTGGTGTAATCAAAAGGTATTTGATTTGCACCCACTGCTGACTTTGCCTGGACCACGTGAAGGGCAGGCAGCCTGGGCAAGCCTGGGAGCCCGTGGGGAGAGGAGTGCTGGGAGCCCATGGTGGGGAGCAAGGAGTGCTGTCAGAGCTAGTCCTTCTGGTTGTTGTGGGAGGACTGGTTCTGGGGAGCCTTGTGAGTCTCAGGAAAGAGACAGAGTCAAAGTACTCACACTGAAATAAGCCAAGAAAAGCCAAAGGGAGATCAACACCGTTGTTCAGCCTCCAAAGCAGGTAATCGCTGTATGTCATAGCAAACCAATCTTGATCTACAGGACTGAAGCCTGAAACTTTTCTCATGGCCAGCTGAAGTCTCGGGGTCCACTCAGATTTGGTGGGGAGCAGCAGTAAGGGGAGATCTTCCCTTTTATCCTCCAGAGAGGGGGAAGAGCTGCTAATTCTGGAGCCAGCAAGCCCTGCAGCTGAACACCCATCATTGCCACAATGGTGGTGAAGGGTGGGTTTAACCTACCTTTGCCAGCTCTGACCCTCTTGTCCCCAAACTCCCCCACACGCCAGGTGCAACAAGCCTCCACCACCCTCCAGTTGCAGTTCACTGAGGACCAGACGATGGCAAAAAGCATTGGCAGAGGCACTGCCTGAACCACAGCCTTCAGCTGCAGGAGGCCGTTTACAACAAATTCTTCACCAAAGGCTCGGCCAGGGTGACCTGGCTCTGAAGTGCCACCAGAGCACAGCTCTCTACCAAGGAAAGGAAAGATCTCCAACATGCTGGAAAAGAAAGTGTGGCTTGAAGTGCAGGGAGAGGGAGGACAGCGAGCTATCTTGAGGCATCTACATGAACTGTACGATGACATTTAAGCCTGACAAGGCTGGTGAGGAGATCCAGGCAGATTGGGGAATTAGAGAAAAGGGCC
This sequence comes from Zapornia atra, assembly GCA_013400835.1. Taxonomy (NCBI): domain Eukaryota; kingdom Metazoa; phylum Chordata; class Aves; order Gruiformes; family Rallidae; genus Zapornia; species Zapornia atra. Next base: position 486,511 of record VZTU01000056.1, on the reverse strand, counting down.
AAGGTCTCAGTGCAAGCTTTTATCTCATTCCTAGGGAAGGTGTTTGGAGACCTTGAATGAGAAAAAAGGCTAGCAAGATAAACAGAGCAGGCAGCTCAATCCCCTCAAGATTTTGAAACAATGATCAAAGGAAAATGCAAAAGAGAAACATGCCCTCAGAAAGTCAGAGGAAAAGGATTCATAGCTCAGAGGTGGGTATCAGGTATTAGAGGAGGTATTTCAGCCCCTCCAGGGAATCCATCCTGTCCCACACTAGGAAAGCACACACTCGTGCTGCAGGGAGATCATGGGCAGGGGTGAACAGAAAGGCCATGCTTTCTCCTGCCTAGATTATGGGAATGCCACAGGTGCTAAGAGCTGGATCTCAGATAACATAGAAGGATGTGTAAAAATTAAGGTTTTATAGGTAAAGAAAAAAATGTTCATGGCAGGGGTGGTCAAACACTGGAACAGGTCTCCCACAGTGGTTGTGCAGTTTCCATCCTTGAAGATTTTCAAAGCTCAGCTAGGAAAGGCCCTGGGTAACCTGCTTTAATCCTGAAGTTAGTCCTGCTTTGTGTGGGGGATTGCACCAAATGATCTCTGACACTTCCTTCCAACCTTAATTTCTTCATGATTCTGAAATTTTATAATCTGGAATGACCTCAGGGTAATATTTTAAAGTTTTAAAAAGTTTGCCTGCTGTACTAGAAGCCCAAGCACTGCAATATCTTGGACGTGGAGAGCTGGAAGGGAGTTTACCAGAAAATGCAGGCCATCTGCCAGCTTAGCAAAACCTAAGCTGCCCCCAGTTACTCTGAGAACCAAAATCAAACTTGCCCAGTGTGCTTGCAGACTGGGGTAGGTTACATGTCCATGCTCCCATCGTGAATGTGAGGGATTTTACCAACCAGCGTTTCCAGTGGGCAATGCATCTCTGCTGCTTGCAACAGAGCAAACAGAGCACCTCCACTTCTTGCAAGCAGTCAGATATTTTTACTTTACATCCCCTCTTAAGACAAGTTTTAGTGCTGGGTTTGGGCAGTGCTGTGCTGATGGGGAGACAAAGGAACATTTTGTACACTCAAGATCCCTTTGCAGACTTTATCCTGCCAGCCTCAGGAGCCAGTGTTTGGCCATAACGTGGTTCAGTCAGCCTGAACTCAGAGTAAGACCAGGCCCTGAACCCTGTAGCTCTGACTCAGAGCAGGAGCTAGAGAAATAAGAACTAAGATAAACCCCAAAAATAAAAGTGGAAAAAAATATCCCATGACACAGGCTAGTCTAGTCCTCAGTGACACCAACAGCAACATTTGACTTTGAGGGTCATGGGATGTAGCGAGGCATGGCCAGGATGCCTTACCTTGCAGCTGTCAGTCACCCTGGACCAAACACCCCAAACAGATCTCATTTGATGATTATTTCTTCAGTAGTGCTTCAAGGTTTCACTAGAAGACAAGTACAGAGACAGGTATTTATTATGTGCACAAAATACAGCCCCTCTCCTCCATCACTGTAGTGAAATTTCCAGTCAATTTTCTCCCTTACCCCCCATTTTTGTAGCAGGTACTTTTAAATGAAGGAAAGAAAATGAGAAGCAGCTGCTTGATGGCTACTGAAGGGCCTGAGATGACAGCAGCAACCCCGGGCCAAGATGGAATAATAGGCAATAGAGGTCAGAGGTGGCAAATAAATGCAGTTTATCAGAGAGTTACAGAAATAAAAAAATGAATCACATTGCTCTCATCACCTTATATGAGGTATAAATAGAGTTAATCAGCACTGAATGAAAGCATATTAACTCAAGGAGAATTATTCATGCACTGCAGGTGTTTTCCCAATCCCTGTCCATGGAAGTAATGAGTGAGAGCAGTAATTGGTGTCCAGCCCATCTCTAGCCAGCAGCTATTGCCCCTTCTGGACTGAATTAATCTTCCAAATTGCTATGCTGCTTTACCACACATATTTCAACATAATGATCTTTTACTTATTATTATTTTTGGTAGCTAGTGAGTTATCAAGATTGATAGCATCCTTTGCAAGAGAAATAAAGAACCCAAAGGGAACTGATAATTCATTGAACTTTTGAACTACCTCCAAGTCACTTCTCTGGGGCTTGAAAATTATGATGTATTATTTATCCAGCCCTGGCTGTGCCTCTCACAATGTGGTAGGAAGCTTCAGGAGAGTAATAACAACACAGGCCCTGCATGCTTTCCCTGACTACTCACTGGAGAGAGCCTGCTGCTAATTTGCCTTTCAATAAGGGCTGTATTTTTCCTTTGTAGACACTTTTTAAACCAGTAATTTCTATGTTCTGGGTTAGCAATGCAGCCTTAAGTCATCGGTCAGCAGAGCTGCTGCAGCACAGACAGTGTTTCGCACAGGTACTGATGACCTCCCTGCCCCCTGGACCAACGCCACAGACTTCAGCAACACAAGGACCGATCCCCAAATAAGTGGCTGTTGCTCCTCTGGGTCCAGGTCTCCCCCTGCAAGGTGCTGTGGCGCAGACTCAGCCAAGGGTTTTAATGGAGGTTTAACACAAGGGTGTGCTCGCCTTCCTCACCAGCTTAGAGCTCTACTGATCATCCCCAGGCAAGTCCAGGCACCACTGAGTTCCCAGCGAAGTGAAAAGGTGGAGACTTGCACGGGTGCTGAGAAAGCAGCTTTCATACACACCAGCAATGCTGAGCCATCCCACAGTGACCTCCTTGTCTTCCCTTCACCGTGCCAGGCAGGGGAAGATGCTGGCCCAAGGGCTGCTGAGCTGATGGCCCCTGCACGGGGAGCGGGGCTGGGACTGCACCCCTGGGTGCCATGCAAGGTCCTGCGGCGGCACAGTCCCATCCCCCTGAACACCTGGGAATGGAGGAAGGCGAGCACAAGAGGGGTGCCACCTTTGCCACTGGCATCAGGTTTGGCCACCGACAGCAAAGGGTCCGTGATAAATTCGCTCCGCGGGTCTTGTCAGCGATGTCACCCCGCCGGCCTGCAGCTTTCGTGCCCAAAGCACCGAGTGACGCGTAAATACGTTATCAGCCCCTCGGGGGGGCAAACCCCGGCTGCGCCGGCTGTGCGTGGGGCCGGCGGGGTGCCAGGCGCCCCGGGTCCCTCCTGCCGAGCCCCCTGCCCGCAGCCGCCGAGGCAGAGGGTGGGAACCGGGACCCTGCGGGCCGCAGCGGAGGCAGCAGCCGCTTTTCCTTTACTCCGGGCTCCCTCTCGTGGGCCTCCCTAAAAGCACAGCTTCGGCGGCCCCTCAGCTCCTGCCCCCGCCCCGGGGAGCCCGGCAGCCCGCTGGCCGCTATTCCTGGCTCCCAGGGGGCCGAGCGTGCAGTGCCTGCGGTACCCGGCCATTGCATTGGTCTGGCTGCAAGGTGAACCACGGCCATTTGAGCTCCGGCTGGACAGCCTCGCCCATGTCTCCAGCTATGGGGAGCTACTCGCGCTTTCGGGCCTGGCCACTGATGGGGCTGATATGCTTTTCTCCCAGTCAGTCGTAGCTGTAGCTCTGCTGCCCTTCCCTGCTCTCCCTCAAGCTAAAGTCTGCGGTAGCTGTGTCCCTGGCAGCGCTGCTGCATTTCCTTCCCCTGTCCCACGGGGTTGGGCCTGCCCACCTGTTGTATCATCTATCTACCCCACAACCTGGCTTAAATCTTCATCTAAGTTTTCAGCTGGCAGCACCTGCAGGGAGCTGTCACCTTCCCCCTCGTTCCCAGCCTGTCTGCCTACTCCTCTGCCCCTTACTCGACCTGCTTCACTCCAGCTTTCACATCTTTTTTCACCAGCTGTGGTCCTGCGCCTGTTTGGCTGCCCTTTCATTCCTCTTCCTCCTCTCTCAGCATCTGCCCAGGTGCTCTCAGCACTGCCGTCTGCTTCTGTTGCCTGACCCCTTCCTTTTATCCCCGTGCCATCAAATCACCTGAAAATGCGCGTATCCTCCTTCACTCCTTCCTTTTACTCTTTCCCCTCTTAGGTCTTCATGTTTCGGTCCCAGCTGTATCCCCTGTTCCAGCCATAACTCATTCTGAGACACAAATGAAGAGTGACGAGCCACGCCACTGAAAGCTGCACTGGGGACACAGAGCTGGTGTGAAGCTCCGGACGTGCCTGCAGCAGCAGGGCTGTGAATTAGGGTCTGCTGCTTTGCTGCATGAACTCAGGTAGGTAACTATGCCTTCCCTTTTCCTCCTTCGTCTGTCCTCTGTATTTAGACTTAAGCTGCCAAGTGCAGGACAATTTCTTATTGTCTTGTGGTAAGGTGTCAGATTCAAAGAGGTCCTGTTTTCTGTGTGAATCTAAGGCCTCATAACGACACAAATAATAACAGCAGTGTACAGAGCTTGTAAAATAAACCTTTGGCAAATGGGTTCTTTGTAAGTGAAGTGATGCTTCCTAGACTTTTACACACTAAACACCCAAGAGCCTGCAGCTGCCTCCAGCACAATTTATTTCAATTCCACCTCATTTTCCACTTGCAAGATACTCCTTAAGACTTAGTGAGAGTACACGAAAAAGGAACTAGAAAGCATTTTAGTGTAGAACAGCCACTGAGCCATCCAACATGCTTGATGTGCTCTATTCAGAAACATAAATCACCGAGTACTGGAAGTTTCTGGAGAACGGTATCATTTGGTGATGCTTCTGCTTTGCCCTTCTCACCTGTTCGTTTTCTTTGTGCTCCCTGGTGCATTTAGCAAGGAGGAGCATGCCCCGCCACAGCTGGATCTTTCATGCCTCAGGTCCATCCAAGAGCTCCTCTGCCTCATGCTACAATGTGTCTAAGTGAGGTGGAAAACACATGATCTCTCTCAGCAAGAATCACTATTTACATGTCCACTTGCTCAGGAAATATATGAAGAATCGCACATGTTAGAAATGTCTGAATCTCCCCAGCTCACTGTCACTCTGATGAGGATAATGTATTTTGTTTCTGCAGCCCCCAGGCACTCCATTCCCCACCCTCCCATGAGGCCAATCTCACCTGCGAGAGCCACCCATGGCTCAAAGCATCGTGGGCAACAAGAGCAGCCGGCTGCAGCAGAAGACAAGTCAGAGGGCAAAGGATGAAGGTCAGGCAGTCATTTAAAGCATGTCCAGCACTGTGACAATGGGAACATGGCTTGAAATCTTTTGAGATCAAAGCAATATAAATATCTGCTACAGTCTTCAGTTTTGTTTTGTCTGTTCCCACAGCTCCACCTTTTCTTCCTTCTTTTCTTTCTTCTGGCAGTTCTCTCTCTCTTCTGTTCCTGAGTTTCTGTTGTCTTGTTCTTAGACTCTCTTCTGCCATCCTTTGCTCTTGACCCTATGCTCCCTCTCGACAGAAAGCTGCCATCTTTTAGCAAGACACATCACACCCAACCTTGGTCTCCTGCTCTGCCAGTTGAAAGGAGACAAGATGCAAAGTTGCTGGGCTGAAGGAAGGATAAATATGCCTTCCCAACCACCCCAATGAACAATCAAAGCCTGAATAGGTGTAGGAGATAACAGAGGTGCATAGAAAGACTCCCTTTTTTCTTCCCTTGCAAGGTGCTAGCTCTTTTCTCCAAAGATCCTTCCAAGGCCACCACCAGCACCACCACTGGAGAGCTGACCACAGGCAGCACAGCACCATCCACTGCCGTGAGTGTAAGTTCCTTCCTCTTTAAGCAGAGGGGGGATGCCTCTCATGTCACATGAGATGCCATCATGAGGAGGGGCAGGGGCAGCTCCTGCTGTCACTGCCATCGGTGTGGGGCTCATTTTCAATGCTGATGACCCAGGCTCCAGCTCAGAGCTAGCCATGCAGGGGGGACCCAGGCTACTAGCTTAAAGCATCAGCTTGGCTCCCACTGAGTACGGATGCTAGGTACCCACTGCAGTCTGCTGACACCGGGTTTGACCCTTGCCAGGGCGAATGCGCTGAGGCACAGACCCTCCAAGAACAGTAGCTGGCAACCCCCTTTCCTTGCCCTCCTGCTGCTAACTAACCCCTGTGGCACAGCCCCGTGTGATTAGGGCCCAGGGGAAGGTGTGTGACATTCGTTTGCCAATGTTTGCCCAAGAAGGCAGTCGCTCATGTTGCTTTGGTCTCCACCCTGGCAGCCTGCAAAGCACTTCCCAACACATTCTTTTATCAGAGGGATGGATGCTGGCCAGTGGCTTGGCTGCTCAGTGCATTTCAGGTTGGCAACATGCAGCTAATGAAACAGCATGTGCTCTGTCTGCCTCTCCCCATCTCCTTTGTCTTTGGCAGGAGTTATTTATTGCCCAGGAACAACATCGAGGGGTTGGGTGTTGGTCTTCCAGTTGGAGAAAGGCTGCAGCTGGGCCAGAGCTGGACTCTGCCTTTTGATTCCTTTGCTGTTGGATCCGGTTTTGTTTCAGAGGACCACTCTCTTGACATACGAAAAAATGAATGAGGACATGGTGCTTACCCCAGGATCAGCCTCTTTGAATTCAGACGTTTGATCAGCAGACAAAAGGGCACAGAGCAGGGGAAGGAGGGGACCAAAAGGGTCCTGAGGAAGCCTTTGCATCTTTGTGCTGTTTCCATCAGTGCAGGAAGTCTGAAGATTTTGATTCTGTGCATCAGAGTCAAAGGTGAAGGCAAGCAAATGGAATTTATTCACTTCACATTTCCACAGTAAGAGTTTACTCATTCCTCACCAGGTGCCAAGCAGGGACTTTCATTCACCACTGTAGCATTGATCCTGTTTCAAGGGCAGGTTCGGGGCTTTTCTTTCTATTTATTTTTCCACTTAATGTTACAAAAATGGTTGAACAAGGTCCTCTCTAGCCTGCACCCAGGAGAGGCAACCAGCAGGTACTTATGAGAGACACAAGCTTTCTCACCCCGCAGCTGTGGGACTTTGTTCATAGTTGTGCCCAGAGCTTTGCACTGACTCCCCTTGGTGGTCCCTCTGGACCTGCTGGGTGGGCATCCCACACACCCTTGCTGCACCTTGGAGGGCTCCTTGACAGGTCAGGCAGGGTGAGGTGCTTTGGAAACACACCCCCAGGGACATATGTGGCAGAGTGTGTTTCCAAAGGGGGTGTGTTTCGTGTTGGGGGGACCCTGAGGGTCTTCATGCCAAGGGATGGGACAGGGAACTTCAACAGCAGTTGAAGCACCACAAAGCAGATGGCAGCCACAAATCTGGCCCCTTTGCTGCCCATCCTTAAACTCCTCCCCACTTGTCCTGGTTCATCACAAAACCTCTGTTAGAAAATTTTGGAGATAGGAGAGACAGCTGCAGTTGGCAGGTGGATTTGAGGAGGGCTTTCTAGCAGCTTCTGAGGGGGGAGGTAGAAGCATAACCACAAACAGCAGAAAACCACAAATCAGACATCAGACAATATTGCCTACACAGGAGAGGTAGCCAAGGAGGGACAGAGTAGGGTGCACAGGGTCTGTCTGGAAGAAGGCTTCTGCGCCAAGAGGCAAAATGGCATGGGCTACAGCAGTCTCATGCATCTTTCCTTTTATTTTTACTTCTTCTAAAGAATTTGCTGGAGGAAAATAGGGAAACTGAAACTATTACAGCCTGCATCTTTGGTGACAAGCTGCAAAGCTGGACAGTTGACTCTGTAAACTTAGGGCTCCATAGAAGAGCCAGTGGCTGTGAGCTGGATGCTCTACTCATCCCCACGCCCAGGCTTATGCTCACACGTCAGCGTGCACGAAACCAGGAGTGGCACGGTGGCTTCATCTGCAGTGATCCTGAGCGCTGGGAACTCTGACTAACTCCCCAGGGGCTCACGGGCTGCTGACTTAGGAGAGCATTTGCAGTTAGTCAGGCTGGAGAAGTCAGTCACAGGCAGCAATGTGGCATCTCATTGCTTGATTCATTCATCTTATTCGATAACCATTACGGAGGGAGAAACATGCTGAAAAGACATAACATCTGACAGGCAGAAAGCGGCCGGGAGCCTTGCCTGCCCGGTTCCTGCTCCCGCCGCGGTTACAAGGCAGGGCTGCGGCTATGGTACACGTCGTGGTTAGAGGGCATGGTCCTCTATCCGGCTGCGGATAGCGGGGTCTGCAGCAGACAAGCGGAATCAGCCGGCACAGCAGGAACGCTCTGCTCTGCCGAGGCTTGCGCTGAGCAAACCGATGTAAAGGCCGCTGGATTTGGATTTAGGAGTGGCGGAAATGGCCCTTTCGAAAGAGGGTTCTGGCTGGAAATGATGGATAAATAATGAGAAGCTCCAGTCCCCTCCCTGGCTGCTGCTGCGGTGATTTATGAGCCGGTTTATGGAGACAGACATGCAGTAGCAATTGCCTGCTCCTCTCTGCAGTGCAACGCAGGCTGCAGTTGGCAGTAGCTGAAGGGTGGAAAGTGCTGCTGTGTGGTCCCTGCAGCTGGGAAGTGACAGGTCTGCTGCTCCTGACCCCAGAGACGCCCGTGCTGGGGTCCTCCTCCGGGATAACACCCAGCCAAGGAGTCACAGCAGTCGCATCCTGGCCTCTCGCAGGCAGTCAGGGCTGGAAAAATGGTATTCACAAGGCAGCCACAGTATTCAAGGGGTCAGAGCTGCAAGGATGCTCTTTTATAATCAAGTGCAACTACTGTCCACATCTTTCCAATCAGTTCCTGGGGGAATAAAAGGGCTTTTTGTCTGGAATTAATGTTTGGGGGTTTGCTTTATGGTTCCAAGTCAATATGTTTAAATGCTTTGCAAAAGAGCAATGGAAAAGGAAAAGCTCTGCAAACTGGTCATGCGTTTAAAAAGCCTCATCCTTCAGCAGACTAAAGCCAAGTAATAATCCACTCCTCTCTCACTTATTTTTAGGCTTCTTTTCAAACCAAAATGTGGAAAACCATCTGAATGCTTAGAGTGCATTAAATGACCCAGTATCTTTGACTGAGCAGGTCGCAACCCGCAGACTTTGCTGAGGAACTGTGCGTGGCTGATTTGAATGTCCCCATCCTTCTGCTGCCACGCAGGGCTGTGTGTCAGCCTGCTTAGGCCAAGGACAGTTTACACGATCAGCTCAGCAGCATTTAATTCTTGTCTTGCTTTGCCATAATAAACACAATAATTACAATCAGCATTATCACCCTGGTTATTTATTATTGTTATTTGACTTATGATGATAATTTGCATTATTGCATGAGAGCCTCTCTGTATTCCAAGTAACCACACTGGATCAGGAAGATAAATTGGCAGTCAAGCTGCCCATTTTAATCGACTCGCTCATCTTAGCAATGGCAGTGCCGGTCCAGCCTGCATGCAGAGCGAGGGCCTGCCAGCTGAGGACACTGACAATTTGCTCAGCTGTTCATCTCCTCACTTGACTTACCCCGGTAAATGGATTTCCACCAGGAAGCCAAGGTACAGGTAGGCTCCTGTGTGAGCCTGGTGCACTTATAATAGCATGAATGGAAAGATACACCAAAATCCCAATAAAAACTAGGGAGTAGCTGGGGACAGATAGAGACCACATGCAGGGGACAGCTGGAACAAGAGAGGTTTCCTTGCCCGGACTGTGTGCTGGGCAGTGGGGAGGAAGGGGAGAGATGCCCATGCGTAGGCAGTTGGGTTTGGCTCAGAGCCCTGCTGCTGCTGCAGAGGCAAGGGGAGCAGCCTGGGGTGAGGTACCGCTGGCTACGTCTCTTGCTTCATTTAGTTAAAAGGATGACAGAACTGTGAGGAACATTTGTCTGTGACTTGTATCACTGGTTTCCATGGAAAATAGTGTGTCACAGGGGAGTATGAATTCAAGGCAGGAAGAAGCTGAAGAATCGGAAAAAGCTGGGTAACAGGACTGCTGCTGCTGAGCAAGGGCATCTGGGAATAGGCAGGTCAGGGATGGCATCAGCATCTTCCAGTGGGCTTTCTTGGTGGTCAGCTCGCATGTATGGGCTGCATGGCTGCTGCGGACAGTCACGGTTTCCAGCAGGCTACAGTGGCAAAGCCACAAGTTATTTTTATAAATCCTCAGCCTTGCAAAGGCCACTCCCCCACATCACCCCTTGAGGCCTCCCTGGGATGCCACTACCCACCCTCAGCCAGATCCCCAGTCCCAAATCCCATTGATCCCCCCCGGAGCCCTGGCATGGCTCGGATCCCGAGTCACTAGAGGGCACTCGGGTTATTTTTTCCACCAAGCCTTCAGTATTAATATTCATAACATGCGCCACGCTCTTGGGGTCGGTTGGCAATATTCTCTTATGGGAGCAGAGGATTTTTTTTCCAGCTGGTTTGCAGGGAGTAGGAGCGATCACAAAGGCAGCGCCTGTTTTCAGAGGGGATGCCGCAGGGGCTGATGGCAGCACCAGAAAGGGTGCATGCACAGTGTGTGCTGTGCGGGCTGCTGCACCCACCATACGTCGGACCCCTTCTAAGTGGTGCAGGAGAGAGTTCTGGCCTTTCAATAAAGCACTAATTGCAGCAAACTCCCAGCCTCCTGGAGCTTCAAATAAAGTAAGAGTACTGACACATCTGAAGCTTGGTGCCTGGTGAAGTATGAACTAGCAGTGCAGGCTTTTGTTTGCTGCCTCTGAAGCAGATTACTAGCGCTGCAGTGAAGTAATACACTTCTACAGGGACCTGGAGAAGACCCTTTAGAAAGAGATGTGAGTGATGAGCTGCCTGGATCAAGAGGTTCCACTCCAGGCCTCACATGGAGGGGTTTTTCCTCTATTTTGACCTGATGCTAAGGTTCCTGGTGCCCTGGTGTGCTTCCCTGGCTCTGGTGTCCCAAACGGAGCAGAGGGTCCAGCCATTGCCCAGGCACTGTCCCAAGCTGGAGCAGCACTGCTGCCCTCAGCACAGGCACCATAGGCCAGTCTCCCTGGGGCAGCGCAGTGCTCTGCACTTCCCCAGCTGCAGGATGCCCCACACCAGGCCCTCCCGCCATGACCTGCCCACACATAGGTAAACACACCAGCACACAGGGCACTGCTGGCAATGCCCCAGGAGCAGCCAGCAGCTGACACAGGTTATGGCGGGAGGAGCAAGGCTGTGAGGGGCACTGAGGGTTACCGCTCCCATGTTCCCCCTGCTGACGGGCCGGCCCTGGGCCAGGGGGTGAGCGACCTGTGGCAAATTCACTGGGAGCTCCTCCACCGACAGCTGAACGCTCGGTTGGGGGGCAAAGGCTTTGCCATCCCACGGGACACCAGAACTCACACACTGCAATCACAGGAGGGTCAGTCTCACCCTGAGCCTTTGCCAGCAGCAAAGTGTGTGCCTCTCCTCAGATGAAGCACATTTCCCCCTTGCAAGCCACGTCTCATTAGCAGTAATGCTTTCTAAGCTGTAACTGGTATTCAAATCAAAGAGAAGTAGCATATTTTCCCTTATTTATTTCCACTTTATTTGTACTGGAGTAGCAGCTAGAGGCTCTGATTGGGACCCCCTTGTGCAAGACATAATGAAAAGATGGTCCCTGCCCCAAAGAGCTTCCGGCTTAATTACTGAACAAGCCACAACAGATGGATGCCCCATACAGACAGGGAGGAGCACAAGGTAACAGGGAGACAATTATGATTAGCTTAATAAGCTGTGGTCACAGTACAACAGCTGCCTGCCATTGTCACTAATTGTCACTCCAATTGCTATGAAAGAATTCTTTCAGTTTAATCATGAAATGTTCTCCCTCACCCAGGGGGAAAAAACCCAGATATTTTCTTATGCCTTGTGCCTCGCTTCTCTGTGAAACCATCCTGCCAAGCCTGGGGATCCAGGGCATGTTACCTCCAGCAGCGGTGCTTCTGCAGGTATCTCCCTGCCTCTCTGCTCACTTCCCGCCTGGCCCTGAAACACGACAGCAGTTTCTGCTCCCTCCACTCCCATCCCTGCCTGCTCTCACCATGAAAAGGATGGAGGAGCTGCACATAATGGTGCTAGCAGGGCTGCAAGGACAGAGCACTGTACACCCAGCCTCACACAGGAGTGAGCATCAGGAGGAGGTCTTGCTGATGGAGGTCTAGTACTATTCAACCACTACCTAAGGGTTAAACCCACCTTTCTCTTTTTCTCTCCCTCTTTTTCTCTCCCTCTCTCCACACCACAACTCAGCTTCATCATATGTGCTCACTGCCAGCATCCCTCATGTGCTCTGACATTGTGACTGTTGCAGCGTAATACCAAGTTGCCAGACCTTTCTGTGGTTAAAGCAACCATCACACTTTTAAGTGGTATTTAATTCAGAACTGCTCCCATCTGTAGCTTTCTTTACTAGCTATTTTCCATGTTCGGTGTATTTCCGTGCCTGCTTCCAGGTTTTGACTGCTCAGATTAATGTTTCAGGGTTTCAGAGCATTGGTTGAAACTGGGTTGCCCATGTCACACATACACACTTGGAGGAAGCGGAATTCCTCCATGCACACAGAAGACAAACAGAGGGCACATCTGGACATCCAAATTGGATTTCTGCTCTGACTGAGCCCCGGAGGAGCCTGTCTCTCTCCAGCAAGCAGAAAGAGCCTTGGGAGACAGAGGTTGCAGCTTAGGGTTCAGCCCAGACTCCACCAGGCGCAGCTGCCCCACACTCCTCCATTTCTCCAGCTGCTGGCTGTAGAATGAGTCCCTCCCTTGGCTGTGGAGTGACTTGGACCATAAAATCATAGAAACTTTCAGGTTGGAAAAGATCTCTAAGATCATTAAGTCCAATCTTCAGTTCAATACCACCATGTCAACAAAACCGTGTCCTGGAGTGCCATGCCTACATGTTTTTAGAACCCCTCCCGGAATAGTGACTCCGCCACCTCTCTCAGCAGCTTATTCCAATGTCTGGCCACTCTTTCAGTAAAGAAATTTTTCCTGATATCCAGTCTAAACCTCCCATGATGCAACTTGAGACCATTTCCTCTCATCCTGTTGCTAGTTACTTAGGAGAAGAGACCAACCTCCACCTCACTACAACCTCCTTTCAGGTAGTTGTAGAAAGCTATAAGCCTCCTTTTCTCCAGGCTAACCTCCCCTAGTTCCTTCAGCCACTCCTCATAGGACTTGTGCTCCAAACTCTTTACCAGTTTCATTGGTACCATCCCATCTCCCTTCTTCATAGATGCCCATCCTTGGACTGGAAAAAATTACCTACTGCCTGCTGAGTTACATCCAGGCTCTCAGGAACCTCCACTGGGCTGTGCCAGCTCTTGGTTGCATCTCTCCTTTACACCACGCTTGCTCCTGGGAGGGAGCAGAGCTGTGATCATTGCCTTTGCTGGCTGCAGCCATCACACTGCAGAGCTGTGCACTACAGGGACCTTGGCCCTAGCTCCCTCCATTCCAGGGGCCTGTATTGACTTTGATCTCCTTTGCTGCTCTCCTCAAGCTGAAGTTAAAAACACCTGTGTAGAAAGCGTGGGGTAGGGAAGGAGGATGTATTAGTCTGCACCAGTGAGGACATGGCTCAGGGCTCTCCAGGCCTGGGGTTACTCCCAGCCCCACCAAACCTGCTGTGGCAGTGTGGCAAGCAAGAGCCAGCAGCATCTCCTGCTCCAAAACGCTTCTTCCCATGCTGGCACAGAGGCCTGCTGGAGGGCAACCACTGCAGGACACACCGACAGTCCTAGCTATCCGCCCCGTGCCATGCGGTATGGTGTGCCAGTGCCTGCAGAGAAGAGACTGCTGGTTTACTGGTTATGATGGAGCCCAGCCAGCCTTGAGGGAGCTAAGTGAGAGCGAAGGATGTGCTGCACCCTGCCAGGTGCCATGGGTGGCTGCTGGGCGGGCCTGGCTGTGCCCTGCCTATAAAAGCCAGTGCAGGGCACTGCGTTTGCTTTGTACTGTCCTAAAAGCAACAATTAAGTTGTGTTTGCCTTGCAGCTCGGATCACTCTGCATCTTTGGATACTCGTGTCAGGTCAAGTGTGAATTAATTGTAGTTGCTGCTTCCCTAGATATGGTGCATTTTGTTGGAACGGTAAGCTGCCAGGTTTATTAGCAAGCTGAAAAACATCGCTGGCTTTTTGTTTGTTTTTTTTTCCTGAACTTTTATAACTCCCTATTTATCCCATTGTCATAAATAGAGAGATAGATATGAGAGAGAGATAGCTAGATATAGATAGATAGATGATTGATAGATAGATAGATAGATTCAAAGATTTTATGGCAGCTGCTTCTGAATCATTGCAAAGTGGGAAAACTTCTTCGGTAAAAATTAGTCCATCACATGTTTGTTTGCTGGGTTATCTGGGGTTGCATTTCTTTCCTTTCTCTACCTGGTACCTATTGACATGACGGGTACAAGGAAGATACAAGATAAAGAGCAAATGTAATTTTAAAATAAACCCTTCTGTGTTGAAAAGTGGTAACTGCATTGCAATCAATCAGCTGCTACTGTTTTCCTTCTGCTCAAGTGGATATAAGTCAGAGAAAAAGAGGATGCCACAGGACACAGCAATGCGCTTGCCGCAGCCTGGGCCACCGAGGAAAGTATCTTGGGGCCTTAAAGACCGTGGCAGTTGGAAATGATTTGCCGGCACATATTTTGCACCGTATGTCCTAGCAGTTGAAGTACCTATAAAGCGTGCTTAAGCGATGATATGCTGCCAGGACGAAGGCTGGTGTTCTTCAGCCTTTCAGCATCTTTGCTGAGGGGAATGATTACCGAAGCTGCAGAAATCTGTTGGCTTTTCTCTACCTTGGGAACACAGAGCTGGTTGAACTTGCCAGCCAGCCCAGCAAAAAGGTAAAAGACATCAGAGGCAATTAGAGGCAAGTCAGTGTAGAGCCTGCAGAGTTCAAAAATACTTGAACCAATCCTGTCAGAGTGAGACAATATTCCCAAAAGAAAAATGCAGTCAAACACATTGGGGAAGGGGGTGGGAAACCCAACATAAACTTGCATCAGGAAGAAAACACTGTTATTTCTGAAGGATGCAGTAATCTATTTGAGACAGGTCTCGGTAAATCAGCGCTTCAGTGCCTTTTTTACAATGATGAGACAGACGATGTGAAATGATGAGAAGTCTTGCATAACTAATTCACTGCAATGTTTCAGAGCTGTCAGTGGGGTGATAGTAAGAGCAAATAGAGAGGATATTTTGTGCCAAGATTTTTAAAAAGCACTTCATAAAAAGAAAAGTTAAAGATTAATTAACTATTGGCTGTGGTATGATAATGCAGTAAAGCTTCTAGTTAGATAGACAGCTGGCTTAAAAACAGCTTATGAAGGGAGGCTAGGACATGAGCAGACCAGCAAGCATTTGATTTTAAGACTTTAATTATCTGTAATGTCTTGTATTTTTAAATGACTAGGTTGGGATATGAAATATTAGTTACCAAAATTTGCAGGTTAAGACAACAGTCGGATTTAATAAGCAGGAAGGGAGCTGGTCTGTGTGCAATACAGCTCTGCTCTGACAGGTGACTGTGAAAATTACATATTGGTATTTTTTTTTACACGGTTATATTTCATGTACAAGCAAATGACAGTTTCGTAACCACCTGCTCTGCAAACTGAACTGGAGATCCTTGAACATCAGTGGGAATATTTGTAGAATTGGGTGCTTCTCAAAGTGAATCAGGGCATCAGCCTCTGACCCAAAGCCAGTAAAGGAGAGATGGGCTTTAACGTTGATGACTAACGTGAAACAATAAATCAGGGAGAAGTGCCAAGCTGCAAATAGCACTGTCATGCAATACACTGCCAAATATTTGGGAGTCCTATTCAGAAAACTTTTGAGCTCATCAGCACTGTATGTTGCTGCAATAAAGCTGGGAGAAACAACGCCGTCGCTGGTGGTATTGGAAGCAGAATCTGCGCCAGTCTGCGTGTGGTAGCTGCATTTTGCTGATTACAGCGTGACCAGAAAAGCAGTAGTTCCACAAATACCGATTTAGGACCGGGTTAAGCCTCATGAGCTACGGTAGGTTTCTATGCTGCTCTTCCATTTAAGGGATCTAGAAGCTCAGTAAACATATGTTTTATGTACGGGAGGCTGCTCAGGAGTTTGACTGTTCTGGATAGTGTGATTTTTGTCTGGGTAGTGTTTAAGGCTAATTGATGGGCCGAGAGATGGAGAAGAAACTCACAGGCCGTTAAGAAACAGACACAAGAAGACATAGGAAGAACACAGCCTCAGCACTTCGGGGGGACAGCGCAGGGCTCGTGCATCTCTCTCTTCCCAGTCTGGACACAGAGATGGGGGCAGTGGCTGAGTGGCCTCCCAGGGCAGTCAGCAGCAAAACCTGTCTTCAGTCCTGTGTGCAGGAAAGCCTGACTATCGACCCACACTTGGTCTGCCTCTCCTGCATGTAACAGTCAGATTTCACAGGCCTTGAAGAGCAGTTTCTGACGTGCTCATGCTCTCGTTTTCCTGTTCTCTCCGAACCAGCCATGCAATTTAGGTCACGGTCAACCCTTCCGTTATTGTTTCAAACCTCCAAGCCAATAAAAATAGCTCGTAAAGGTTTTCATCTTATCTCCACCACCCATTTTTTTAGTAATTCAGCAGGAACACTCTGTGCACTGCTGCCTTGTTGTCCTGAGCTTCCCAAGCATCTTCTGCATCTTTTTCTCTTTTTTTCAAAATTTCTGCTATGAACAGCTATTCTGTCTGGAAAACGGCCACTTACTCTTCACCTCTGCCCACCTCTCTGTTAAGGAGCTCATTAAAGTGTTCCTCTGCCTTTCCGCAATTGAATTCTTTAGAACTAAAAGCTCCCATTTTTGTTCTTTATCGGACTCACTCCCAGTCCCTTCACTGCCACTTTTGTAAAATGCTTACCTGCTGTCAGGACTTCTGCTCTACCCCATCGTGTCCAGCAAGCCACAAAAGAAATTATTTTTTGCTTCATCCTATCAGCTTTCTGTACCTGCTTTCAGCAACACCATGTCTCTCTGTAAGACATCAAATTGGATTTTGAATGCAGACACTCCATCATGCTGCATGTTAATCCTCAGCTGCTTTTGTGTCATCTTCCCACTGTTGTGTATATCTTGTAGATACCAACATATTTCGTAAGTCTCATACAACACTCAGTCAATTCTCAAACTCTTCTTAGGATTTCTGAGCTGTCCCTATCTTGGGACATCAAAGCTTCTGAGGTATACCTATGGCTGTTCTTCATCTGCTTCTTCATCACGTGGGTATTTCTGTGATCGGCATTCTTACAAGTCACTGTCAGCTCCTCGGACACCTGGTGTTCTGGTTGCTCCTGATCTCCTTAGCAACCTGTCTTCTGGTTGTGTTTATTGTTGTGCCTGTTGTTCCTTTTGCTCCAGCAACTGCTGAACCTGATTTCTACCAAATTTGCCAAAATGACAGAAATAGCAAAGGTGTTGCCTTCCGGCAAGTTCTATGCAAATGGATGATTTACAAGAGATGCTGCGTGTGTATCCTCCCAGAGAGAAAGGCAACACTGACTCCAGCCCTCACCTACTGGGTCTGGCAATACAGCCAGGATGCTCATGGTGCTCGGTTGAGAGGGCCAAGCAGTGGATGCTGGAGCTGCAGCCCCATCTGGGTCACCGGTGGCCTCCAGGGTTTGCTGCAAGCTTGAAGTTCATGTTTGGAAAATGGGAATTTCTAGCCTTTGGCAGAGACACAAGAGAGGATGGAGGAGGGAGAGGGGGATGGAGAAGAATTTGATGCTGTTCTGAGCACAGTGAAAACTAGAGAAAGAAAAAATAATCCTGCAGAGGTAGGTGAGAAACAAGAGGGGAACTGGAAATACTTCCATTAGCCAGAAGGAATTGGTAAACACTTTGGCGTATTGCAGGGCTGGAGGATAAAGGCACAGGAAGCACGTGGGTACAGGTCTAGAGTGCTGGACACGGGGCAGACCTGAGGAGGATGCTGTGGAGATGATACCGAGGTTAAAGGGAGGGACCAGCATTAATGCACAGAGCACAGATCCACTGGAAAAGGACTCCTTAGTTCTGCTGCCCATGAACTCTCTCCATCCTGGGTCAATACTGACTAACAGATTGACATGGTCAACAGTGACCTGATCTCTGGAGTTCTGTACAGCCATATCTTTTAAGTGTGGCACAGTTACCTGATCTAATTCCCTGGTAATTATTCATTGCAGTGGAGCCTTTTACCATGGGATTGCTTTCTTCCCCTGTTTTAGCACTGTAGCTCTCTCACCCATTCCTTATGACAAACTTGAAAAACCCAGTATATATCAGTGCAGTTCTTCATGGACTGTTCCTGTCATTTCATCATTTCCTTCTGCAGCGACTACTGACAAAGCAGATACCATGCTCTCTTTTTTATCCTGAAACAGCAAATTTATTCACTGAGGGCTTCCAAACCCGTGACTGCTAATAACCCAGGCTCATCATAATACATGTTCACACTGTCGATCATGCGGGCTTGCTTCTGCTACAAAACAGTGGGTTTGCTCATTTTTAACAGACAGACTTGCAGCACTCTCAACTTCTGCACAGCTGTGATACTCCTCTGGTTGCAACGCTCTATTTTGGAGGTGGCTTGAACTGTGTAAGATCAAAACATTCCAGCTTTCAAGTTTCTAGTCCTTTTTCCGTCATTAGTCATTTGCACATATTATAGTTGGTGCTTTTCCAAGGTGTATCTGAGCTTCTTACAAATCAGGGCTTTTATAGGAAAGTCATATTGAGTATATGCCCCGACTGCGTCTAAAGGACCAGGCTTCTTAATCTGGTCACTCTGCTTCAGCATGATGGGAGGAGTCTGCAAGCAAAATTAGCTGTGTGCCTGTGGGAATACAAAAGCCCTTCTGCATGGTCATACGCTAACTAGAAAGGGCCATTAAAACACTATTAGAGCTCATACTTGGTGATGAATGAGGCCCACAGCCCTGCCTCAAGGTACAGAACATGAAGCAAACCTTCACTGGAGCCCCAGGATGTATTCTCAAGAGGAAATGCAGTAGGCAAGAGGTGCAGGCCGAGCGGGACAGGGTATTCACTTGCAAGACATTTGGATTTAACCCACACAGGCAAGACAGCAACACCAACAGAGCTAGAGGGGGGATGGCAAATCTGACCAGGCTTTGGTTTGGCAAGTCAGGAGCTGCTAGAAGGTGTCTCACACAACGATGTCAGGGCCAAAATTCTGGGATAGGTGTTCATCCAGGGCTCAGCATGGCTCAGACAGTGGGTTACTGCCCTGTGTTTCTGTGTGTGCCAAAAGCCAGTGACACGCTCATGCTTTGCTAGGAGCTCAGCAGGATTCCACAATGGGAGCTGCACATCACCCCTCTCAGTGGTGTCTGGTTCCTAAGGGGACTTTCTCAGTAATAACACACCAGATAGTTTTGGGGCAACACAGACAGGTAGATATGGCTAGTGAGGACCTGAGAAGGTAGATCCATTGGTTATCTTAGTGCACTCTTTGTTATGTTCAGCAAGAGACCTATCAGACCTGCTGAGCAGCACCTCAACAGGCTCTCTAGCTCTCTAACTGTGAAGCTTGGCTCCCGGGGGTGATATCCTCTCCACTCCTGCACAAAGCCCGTTTCTCTCAGAAAAGATGGTAGTTACATGAGTCAGCAATGTGCCTTTGCGGAGGAAGGCCAAAGGTATCCTGGGCTGCATTAGGAGAAGTGTGGCCAGCAGGTGGAGGAAGGTGATCCTTCCCCTGTACTGAGCACAGGTGAGGTCATATCTGGAGCTCTGTGTCCAGTTCTGGGTTCCCCAGGACAAGACAGACATGGACATAGTGGAGAGTAGGGGGGAACTTACTGATGTATGGAACTATGTGAAGGGAAGGTGCAAAGAAGACGGAGCCAGACTCTTTCCAGTGCTGCCCAGTGACAGTACAAGAAACAATGGACACAAACTGAAACAAGGGAATTTCCATCTGAACACCAGGAAACACTTTTTCTCCATGAAGGTGACTGTGCACCAGCATAAGTTGCCCAAGGAGGTTGTGGAGTCTTCATCCCTGGAGACACTTTCCCACTCCAGGAGCTATTGCCTATGATCCTGTGCAACTTGCTCTAGGTGGCCTTGCTTGATCCAGGGGGTTGGAGCACAAGACCTCCAGAGGTCCCTTCCAACCCCAACCAATCCGTGTGATTCTGTAATACAAGCAGTGAGGATCACACATAACACCCGGACTCCCAGCACTTTTAAAAAGGTGACCTCAACTTTCTACTACAACAATGAGTGACTACATCTGGAATCTGTCCCTGAGATTCTGCTCGAGCTGAAGCCTGCTGTGAGTACTTTGCATTTACTCTTGGAAACTACACCCAGCCGGATGGTTCAGAGAAAAAATGTATTTAAATTAGGACTGTGGATTTGCATCTTAATCAAGTTATCATGATTAAGTAGTACCTTGGTGTTACCTGAGGCAACCAGAGGCTACACACCTAAATGAAACCTGAAATAGTCAAACCCTTTCTGCTTTACATATATTATGTCAGTACAGATTTTCATATCTGCAGGGCAAATCATGGATTGGCAAGCGGCATTTTAACGATTGATAGCGACAGCCTTGCTCAGGACAGGCACCAATTAACTGCAGTAACGATGGATGCTTTGAAATAATATATCCTGTTTCTGGACCATCACAAAATTAAATTTAGGTCTTGTCCTACCCCCAGCATAATCAATAGCAAAACCTCGGGGTCAGCTGGACATCAGTGGATTTCAATGAAGTTATGACCATTTCTACCAGCTGAAGATCAGCCCTGGGGAGTTTAGTTATCGACATCATGAGTCTCTGCAATTTGCTACTGACTCCAATAAAGCCATGACAATTTGCTGTAGCTGAGGATCTACCCCCCTTCCTGCTTAACGTCAGGAACAGAAGCAGTATCCATTAAATCATTAATGCGCTCAGAAAGAGCAATCACAACTTCATGCTCCTCTGGGTTGTCCAGCCTCAGCACCCAGCCTGTGGCAATGGCCACTGCACTCGGAAAAGTCCTAGCTTCCCCAACTTCAAGTTGCTTTACAATGTGCAGATCATTTCAATGTTGTATGGAGACAACTCTACAGGACTTAAAAGAAAGCACAATAAAAGTGTGGGGACTGCAGATAGCTTTTATTGTCAGGAGTGGTCAAGGGCTGGTGACTGCAGAACGAGCTGGAGGCCAATGCAGGACCAGCAGTCGTCCTCTCCAACTTCACTAAAGCTGGAGAGCAAGGCTTGTTGCTGTTCCTTCTGAGGGGGTGAATGCACTCCCAGGAGCATTGCCAGCCACCATTCAACCCCAACCCCAAACTGGCAAGAGCATGTCCAGCTCTTCAGGGTCTCCCCTAGCTTTTTGTCCACCCTTCTCTTTGATTCCCGCAGGCAGCATGATCTCCACAGACTCCTGAGAAGTCCAGCTGGGTGCCACCATCCATTCCTGCAGCATCTGCCACTGGAGGTTGTGTAGCTCATTGTTGGTCCAGAAGAGAAGGGGGTCAACATGTGGGGTGACAGGGGCACCGCCCCCAGCAGGGAAGTGGGAATAGGGGGAGATCAAATATATCTTGTGGGATGGGGGACTGGCAGTGGCTGGGAGATGGGGAGTCAGGCAGGAGCAGCATTCATGCTTGCCTGCAGTGCTGTGGAGTTCAGGTCTCTTCTGCTGTCAGTGTTGTTACAAATCTCAGTAATTGCTGGTGTAACGTGTGAGACGGAGGGGCTTCAGCACAGCTTTGCTCAGACAGGGTACAGCGAAACCCAAAGATAGTAGCGTTTGTGTAGATCCAGACTGAGTGCCTCTGGATGTGTAATGGCGCAGCCAGGATCAGCCTGAAGCCTGGGTGAAATCTTTGTTCAGAGCAAATGAATAGGAGCAAAATGTCTTTTTTGCACCTTGTCAGAAAAATCACGTTGTATTTGGAAGAGGTTTCATCGAACAAAGAAGTGAGAATGATCAGGAGCAGCCTTCCAGGATATTTGATGCTGAAGTCGGTACAGTTATTTTTTTTTCACTGTCCCAGGATACTGTGAATCCATTGAAGCCATTTTGGACCCACCTCTTCCTATCTGAACAGTGCTTGGAAATTTCTAACAAAGACCCATCAGCCCAGGATGGTTTTGCCAGGCTGTCATTACTGAAGAAGTAAAAGTATTTTCTGCGCAGTATCTCCTGCTGCTTTAAGGGCAGCTTACAACTGTATTTCTCCTGAATGCTATTTATGCTTTGCCTCTATCTTAGAAATAGATTGGAATATTTTCTGATTTCAACTTCTCATTATCACAGAATGATTATCTATGGATTGTCCATTGTGGAGAGGGAACCAGGGAAGAGAATACAATAGAACTTGCTTTTTATTTTGATTATACAGTCTCTGAAAATCAAAGAGCACTTTGTCATAGAAGAATGAAGTGTGTATTAAAGTAACATTACTTAAAATGCAAAAATATTTCATTCAAAGCAGACTAGTTCTTTTCCTTGTAGGTAGACTTAGTCGTGCTTATCTCCATGGGAACACTCCTATTAAAGTCAGTGACAGCAGTGACAGATTTTTAAAGGTTCAGGAGAGAAGATTGGAGAAGTTTTATTTTTCATCTCCAGTTGTTCCTCCCAAGACATTAAAAAATTAATAAAATGCAGTATTAATTTAAAATGCAATATGAATAACACTCCTTCCCTCTCTCAGCAACCCAAGAGAAATAATCCTACAGATTAGCTAAGAGAAAGGAACACATTTCCCATCTATTTTTTGCATGTATCACCTAAAACTCATTTTATTCTCTGCAATGAACAGTACAACTGTCAGCTTGGCTGAACCAGAGTGCCAGAGTGAAAAAAAACCAAACCAAAAACCCCCCACAGAACAGAATCGGATAATCTTAGTCTAGCATCAACTCAGGCGCAAAAATTGCCCCTAGCAACATGATGCTTTTCACACTCTGTACAAAGATTGATCTGACCGAGCCTGGCAGATGTGAAGTTGCAGTGACACAACACTACTAAATGATAAAATGGCAGCTGTACAGAGAGCAAGGCATGGCACTGCTACTTGCAAGATGTCATAATTATCCATGAGTATTTAGGTTTTTTAATATCACCCCCTTACCACTGCTCCCGCCTCCTTTCAAGACGCCTGAAGTAGCATGAGTGTAAGCAGGGGGTTGTTTCAGCTTGCCAGTCTTTCAATGCTAGTGTGCCTCATCAGACTGGATCATTGAGCCGATGCTTTCCTTGGGATATTGAGGACTTGAACCCAGAACTGAAATAGAATCGAGCTGTTGTGTTGCCTACATGTGGTGACGCCATTCTGTTCCAGATGTCCATGACTATGACCTCATCTTAACCCCCCAGTTCCCTAGACTTTGGTAATTTTCAGACAAATTCAGAAGAAGAAAAGAAAAGAAAAGAGACTAAGTGTCCTCATAATGATTTTGATGGAAGCAGCTGCCCACTTCAGCTAATGCTGCTCTTGAAGCGTGAATGGAATGGGAAGCCCGTTATTTTGACGTGAACCATGTCAGGCCCCTTGTATTAAACTGCCTGTACTCAGGAAACATACTGATCAATAAGACTCACAGTTTCCTGAAACAGCAGCAGGGGGGCAAGTTCCTTTCTTTCAGGTGAACTTTAAATAGGCATGAATTATTAGGAAAGAAAACTATGAGAGCAAGAAAAAATACCGAGGTGGAAAAACGACCTGCTTGGGAACCTGCTGCATCTAGACTGGAAGAAGCGAGGGATTAGCATGCTTTCTCTGCCCATGATGGCACTCTGCTCCCTAAATCCTGCCAAGCAAACCAAGCAGAAGTGATGCTATCCCTGAAAGTTTCTACTAAAACATCTGAAGATATTTTGCTTCTTTAGTTTGGGTTTTGGTTTGGTTTTTTTTTTCTCTTTAAGAAAGCACACAGCAAGTGCAAGATCTTTTCACACTTCCATATGCCTCACCTTCAGTTCGAAGTGTTGGGTTATACCATGACTACAATCTAGACACAAGAGTAACAAGCACTGCCAACAAATGCACTTAATGGCAGAATGCACTTAACAGAAGGTAGCCTGCCAAATGGCTTTGCTGCTCTTTTCTTTTATTATTATTATTATTGTAATGAGAAAGCATTTAGTGAAAATTGGAAATGACCGGGCAGCCCTTCCCAGCACTTCTCCATGAGCAACTGCTCTTTTTTCCTCCCACTCCACTCATCATCACGTGCAAAGACAAGAGCGTTTGTCAAACCCCCTTGCTCAGCTGCTGCATTAAGCAGTGAGACAAGCGGGCAGAGCTCCCTGGAAGCTGAAGCAGAGCTCTTTAACATGCACCACCCTACAGAAAGAGCAGATACTTTTGTTTTCTGTGAGATTTTTTAGATCTACTTGCCACCTCAGATACCATCCCCACCCATGCTCACTTGGCTCTTGTTTGTAATGCTGGACATACTAGCTCAATGCCCAGGCTTACATGACGCACCGTCATCAGAGGCAGCTCCCACTGGTAGACTGTCTCTGGCTCCCAGTGTGGATAGCAGCTTGAGGCTGACACTGCCTTTGGCTAGAAGGAATGTTTTAGAATATTGCCAAATACAAACAGAGCTGGAAAGGTGACAGTTTCCTAAATAATTCCAGGAAGGAAAGTCTATGATAACAAGAAGATATAAGCCAGTCCTGTTGCTTTTAGGCGTGTTTAACTCTTTCTTATATTCTACCTTTGGAGCTTATTATTAGAAGCTTTCTCTGATTTCAATTTAATTATACTTTGCATTCCAAAGCCTTAGAAAACTCCTCCCTTGCTCCACATTAGTCAACTTCTCTGTTAGAAATCTTATCTAATTTCCTTAATGTGGAGAATATATTTAGATCTCCTAGCTAGACTTTCTAGCTGTTCAGTCTCCCTTTTGCCTATTGATGTAAAAAAAAAAATTCAACCAAAAAGCAAATAATAGATTGCAACTTGGTTTTTTCCCCTCTTTTTCTGGAATTATCTGTCTGAATGTGAGAAAATAGGTATTTGCAACATCTTCACTTTTTTATTTTTAGCATGGGGGGATTGTCCTTCATAGTTAATGAGCTATGTTTGAAATTTCTGTCCATACTCTTTATATGTATTTCTTCGGTCTTCTCAATTCTAAAATGATCTGTGGGTGGATTTTCCTGAAGTCATAAAGTGGTGACACAGCTATTTCCTGTTGCCATCAAAATTCTGTAACAGAATTTCTCCCTCTACTAGTTCCTAAGTTACTTGGAGTACAGCCAAGAAAAAAAAAAAAACCGACCCAAAAAGGGGACCTAAGTTGATTTGATCTGAAAGAACTTTTCAGTAGCCATACGGACTTCATGCCTTCAGTTCTGCAAGTCTACAATGATTCCAGAAAATATATAAGTGAGAACGTGTTTGCTTACATTTTCTTTAACACACACACACACACACACACACACACACACACACACACACAAAACCCCAACCCAAGAAGAGGATTTAAAAATGCAGATCAGTCCCAGAAAAAGGGGCTGTATTTTTCCACTGAAATATACCACAGGAAAAAGGAACTGGTAAGACAGATCACTTAATTCATTTTAGCCAGATCACATTTATTTTTAGTATATGGAATTGGCACAGATGAGTAACAGAAGCAGCATACCTTCAGCTACACTTCCCAGCTTACATACATTTTTTAGCATGTGTACCAAACATGGCTTTTCAGCTAGGTAGGGTTTTTTGTAACCACAGACCTTGCTGTGAAAACCCAGCATTATTTACAATGCACAAGGCTTTTTTAACTCTTCCCAACAGGTTTTTTTAAATCTTTCAACTAGTTCTGAAATACCTACAGTATCACTCAAATAATCCTGCACGTGCTGGTCTGATACACTAAACCTTCCATAGATGTTAAAGCAGGCTACAATATCATCTGTCACCCATCTGTCGTTTTCCCAGCTCAGGATCCGATTCTCCCCTGTGACTGATGTAAGCCAGGAGTAACTCCTGAAATCCCTGAATTCTACTAATGTAAAACAGAGCGAGGAGAGTGGAAATACTGAGTGACTGGTAGGCAGAAAATGGCTGTTTCTTCATCCAGCTGCAGTTTCCTTTATGATCTCTTCCTTGCTGAAGGAGGTGGTGATAATCACCATCTGCAGGAACAGATAAGAAAGGGAAAAGATAGATATTGTAACAGGATCTTTGAAACCCTGTTCTCCCCTGACCAACTGCCCAAAAAATGAGTCTCCAAAGCGGCAATAAGCAGAAAATGTTAAACTCCCTTTTTAAACAAAGCAACAGAAAAAAAAATTGAATTATTAATTTGCAGGATCCTTAGCATTTTAATGGATCTATGATATTAAATGGTTTGAGGTCACGTGGAACAACGGTAACCAGGGAGGAACATTGAAAGAGAACAATGAAAACTTCTAGATATGCTGTGAAATATTTTTTCAAGTGGATGTTTGCAAAAGGAAGTACAGAGAGATACAAGTCATTTAGGAAAAACAAAACTTTTCTAGTCCACTGTGGTTTTTGTTTTAAAATTATAGGTTCTCAGTATAGAACAGGACCTTCTATCAAACTGCATTTTTTAGAATTAACAGGTCCCAACGTGCCTATACCTTCTCAATCCAGGTAGTTGTTCCAAATATGGAGTATTATCATGACCTGAAAAGCTCTCAGATATAACAGGTACTTGGTGTCAAAGAGATATCTATCAGACATGCCTGAGGGGCAAAGGCTTCCAGAACAAGTATTTCTGTAATCATCTGCTGGACCTGTGTTCTGTAGGGAGTGACACTTTCTGCTACACAGTACTCACCTAGCACTGGTTTTGCTCCTGACCCTTTGAAAAGTGCAGCTCCCTGTATGCAGCATTGGTTGGGTCTGGCCTAGCCACTGGCCCTGAAGTTGATGGTTGAGAACATTCAGGTCTTTCACCAACTACCGACATGACTCGGACCCCTTGCAACTGCACCTACCATGGGGAAACCCTCATCTAGCTCCAGCTCCTGGAGGCAGGGGGTTTCCCAACTCTGACAGAACCAGCGCTCAGCTGCCTCTCTTTCTGGTGTGATCGTTTTCAGAGTGCACACAGCACTCCTTCTACTTGCCAGGGGAGACTGGGAAGGAAAAGGCATCCTTCCCAGTTCAGCTTTGCATCAGGACCTGACTGGCTGCATTCCTAGAGACGAAAACTCCCTTCTCAAGCTACTCAGCATCTTGCCTTAAGGTGCTGCAGCCTCTGGAGAGAACAGTTCTACAGTTCTCAGAATAAAGAAGCACATTAGAAAGCTGGAGTGCCTTACGCAGAGCTTCCTTCTTCAAGGAAGCATGGGCAGTAAACACACAGGGCTCTATTTGCCCAGGTCAGCCGCTGCTGCCCCAAAATAAAGCCCTAGCACCAGGAAGGTTTTGGAGGGCACAGAAAGCCACAGCTTCAGACACTGCGTCCTGCTCTGCGGCCTCCACTGAGGCAAGCCTGGCCGCAGACTGGCAATCGTTGCCAAGGCAAAGGGAAAGGGAAGGCCCCGTTCCAGACAGGGCCAGAGAAGACCCCGGACCCCCACATCAGCACTGGGCAGGCAGCACCCAGCGAAGGCCTGCGGGGATGGCGGTCGCCAGAGCGACCCCCGGCACAGCACTGGTGGCTCGCGCAGGCTGCCCGGCCCCCCGCAGCCCCAGCCTGACCGCTGAGGCGCGGACATGGCCCGCGAAGCCCCTTGGGGCGGCTCAGGCTGACACACATGCACACGCCAAGGCTGCGCCCCACCGCCGGGAGACGAAAGTGCGGACGGGAACGCACAGCCCGCGCTGCGCCCCCTCCCCACACCCTCCGCGGCGAATCTGCGGAGGGGCTGCCAGGAGCCGGCGAGCGCAGCCCCCACCCGCTACGGCGCGGCGCTCGTCCCAATCTTCCGGCGCGGCTTCGTGCGGCCCTGCCCACGTCGGAGCGCGCGGACGCTGCGTGGTGGGCGTGGCCGGGTGCCGCCGGGACTGCTCCGTGGGACGCGCCGGGCCGCGCTCGCCGCCGCTGGGGGAG